>JAFEMH010001677.1:362500-370000 GCA_022495995.1 Adenophora triphylla var. japonica
TATTTTACAGGACTAACTTGGTGTACTTTCCTTCTAACACAGTTCCCTAGCAGTAGCAAATATTGTTTTGTCCATTAGTTTTCTCCTTCACTTAGCTTTAGCTTGTACTGTCAGTTAATGGTCCGATAGAATTATATGCTTTGGCATTCAGTTGTTGGTTTATTGAGTGCTTGGTGTGTTTGTGCCTACAGATCTCCCACTTTGTGATGTACTATTATAATTATTTGGTCTTAATAGAAAAAGTGTTATTTTTATATATACATTTGGTAGAGTCTAGTACCAACCGTACCAATCGAGTACCTACCGTACCACCTTAGTTGGTATACCGACTTAGTCGGTTGGTACTGGTATAGATTTTTGTGTACCAAGTTAAACTTGGTAGGTACACGGTATAAGCAAAATACAATTGGTATACCTATCAAGCCACCCCTAAGTACTACCACTACCATCACTACCACTACCACCACCACTACTACCACTACTCTCATTACTACTACCACTACTACCACCACTCTACCACTACTACCACCACTACCACTACTACCACTACGAAATTTAGAAAAAAACTAAACAAATGAAAGTATAATAAAGAAATCAGGAACGGGTAAAATCCTTTAATTTTTATATATAAATGTATAATTTTTTTATTTTTTATGAATAGAAATAAACATTTTGAACTTTTTTTAGTATTGAAGTTTTTTCAAAAAGTTATATAAAAAAATTAGAAAAAAACTAAACAAATGAAAGTATAATAAAGAAATCAGGAACGGATAAAATCCTTTAATTTTTATGTATAAATGTATAGTTTTTTTTTATTTTTTATGAATAGAAATAAACATTTTGAACTTATTTTAGTATTGAAGTTTTTTTCAAAAAGTTATATAAAAAAAGTTAGAAAAAAACTAAACAAATGAAAGTATAATAAAGAAATCAGGGACGGGTAAAATCCTTTAATTTTTATGTATAAATGTATAATTTTTTTATTTTTTATGAATAGAAATAAACATTTTGGACTTTTTTTAGTTTTGAAGTTTTTTTCCAAAAGTTATATAAAAAATGTTAGAAAAAAAACTAAACAAATGAAAGTATAATAAAGAAATTAGGGACGGGTAAAATCCTTTAATTTTTATGTATAAATGTATAGTTTTTTTATTTTTTATGAATAGAAATAAATATTTTGAACTTTTTTTGTGTAGCCGATCATATGCTTGACACAAATCGATAGACGCGATGTCCTTGAATCGTTATGCTTTTTTGTGTAGCCGATCATATGCTTGACACAAGTAACGTCCTAACATAGTTCAATTCTCATAGCTATGTTCATTCATGGCCCCTGAACATACGCACGGTTACGTGAGAGGGTCTAAGAATTGAGCCTCACACAATTCTCCTCGAAGCGGCCCCACTTCTCTCTCACATAGGTGATTTCTTAAAGGTAACCCGTATTACCCCGCTCGAAATTTCGACGCGTAAGAATCATTAAAAGCCATAAGCTTATCCTTGTCCTTTCGGGATGTCACTAACTTGAGGAATGGACTTGGGGTTGGTTCCCCCACGCTGACGCCGCAAGTCTTTTAACAGTTAGGTTGTCCCATTGAATCTAGTTCTTGGGATCTCCAGTCATCTAGATTGGGTTTTCCGCTGTGTTTAACTTTTAAGAGGCTTACGTCTCATTCCCCTCATCGAACTTTCAGCTAACTCTCTATTTAACCCTTTGGTTAACGGATCCGTTTTTCATTTGACATCACATTGTCAAATTAGTTGAGAGTAGTTGTTTAATGGTATTATGTCTTAGACATAAATGTCTAGACTACCATTACACACATTGCTATATGTCTTTTCAATCATAAATTGACTTTAGCAATATACCATCTTGCTAACACAAGCTTTATCCATTTGATAATTGTTAACTCAAATTCATTTAAATTCCAGCTATTCCAAATTGATCATTTCAAAATTTCAAGAATATCCACCTAATGACTTGTTTAACAACAAGTCTATTAGTTTTCCTTGAATTTGAATCAACAGATCAAATTGACTAGAATTTTCCTTAGTTAACATATCGTTTTTGGATTTAATTAACAAAGTGACGTAGTCACTCTTGTTTAAATCCACACAATTGAACCTTTGATGTCATTATCTTTGTACTTGTCTCATGTCATACAATGACTTTACAAACTAGCACATTTTCTTCTAGGTTCCATTTCTTGAACCGTTTCAACACTTTGATCTATTTCACTCAAAGTATCACTTATTCACTTCCATGAATTTGACATCAATACTTGGTTTCCATTGATTTTATTTTCTTTTGATTTTTATATATATTCAAACTTATTGAATCATATATAACAAACCAATATGCACAATTGTTATGAACATAACTCTTGAAACATAATCCACAATTTTCTTTACTAATTGGACTTGCTACTTTGCGAAAAACACCCCCACATTCACAAGTGTACGTAGGCCTACGTTTCCATACTTCATATGGACATCTTATTGTTTTCTTGGGGAAACCTCTCCAAAAGGTAATTAATTATTTTCCAAAGTATACTCACCCCCACATTTTCGAAGTAGTCCCAAAATTAGCAATAATGCCAATTTTCATTATTAACACTATTTGATCATGGTGTACATTGTGGACACTTTGTTTCATTGCTCATGTACAACAAACCCCTCCGGTTGTTCTATGTAAATTTTCTCTTCTAAATCGACATTTAGAAAGGTTATTTACATCCATTTGATGTATTTCAAATTTTGCTATGCAGCAATTGCAAATACAACTCTTTATTCTCGTGATGAGAGAATAAGTATAAAAGTAATCAAGGTCTTCATTTTTCTTGTAATCCTCAATTACAAGTCTAGCCTTGTACTCATTGATTGTTTTCCATCGATCTTCATTTCCTTTTTGAAAATTCACTTATATGCTAGTGATTTACTACACGGAGATAAATCTACCAGTTTTCAAGTGTGATTTTCCAAGATGGAATCAATCTCACATATAATAGCCTCTTTTCACAAAGATCATTCAAAAGAGTTCAATACCTCTTTATAACTTTGTGATTTACATTCTAGAATGTAGGTTAGAAAATTTGGGCCATAAAATTTTCTCATCTTACCTCTTTTGCTATGTTGAGGTCCAACCTTTTCTTCGCTATTTCATCATGATGAGTTTCTTTTTCTTCTATTGAATCATGTATCCGTTTAGATGAGTTTGCCTCATCTCTTGATGTACACGGAAACATATTCTCAAAGAAAGAGACGTTTCATGATTCCATTATAGTATTTTGTGCGCATACATTAAATCTTAGATTCATACACATGAATTCTATAAGAAGTACTACTATTTTATGCATACTCTACAAATATGCCACCAGTAGTCTTTAGTCCAATTTATACACAAACTCCACTTATTTGTGTTGTATCACTATCTCTTTAGTAAGTTGGTGTACAACTTTTCCTTTTAAAGAGATAAGACTCATCATTTTGCTTTTTAACAAGCAATGATAAAGGTAATAGATTACATATTACCACCATTTGTTTGAATCATCTTCACATTATAACCATCACTATGATTATTTAATTCAAAACACATTTTACATCTTAATTGAATTTCTTTTTGAATGAGGGCATATAATCCAATTAACGAGACTTATTCTCATTATTGATTACTACCTCAACTCACCGATTAATTCAATTTTCATTTTATTCATTCACATAATGAATATTATGATTGATGACATCTACAAAAGATTGTCTCTTAATCCTCAAGGTATATGTTTGACTTTTCAAACAAGTTTGACCAACTTTGTCTTTGCCTTGAGCATTTCAATATGCTCCATCACATTTTGCTTTCGCCACAAAAGTGTTAGAAAGTTCTTCCCCGAATCTCTATTCTCTTTTCCAACACAATACGAATAGCAAACACCTTAACATTCATTTTACTCATTAATGTTTAAGGTGATTCTTGAAATCTTTCTAAGTAGGAAGCGATTTCTCAATTATTTCCGTCACTTGGAAATTTCACTCAACACCATTCATCGACATGGTTTTCAAGAAAAATATTTTCAATTCTTCCATTAACCTTTTCTGTTTCATGGAGTCCATTATTTTAAAATCAAGAAAACGGCCTACAAAGAATTTCTTTGCACCAACATTCTCGATTTTATATTAATAGGCCAAAGACTCTCATCATTCCTTTGCCGTTTTCTTATTACTATACACATTACATAATGAATTCGACAATTCATCAATTATATAGTTTCGGTAAAAGAGATTTGCATTTTTCAACCATACCCATGGCTTGAAAACATCCGTCTCATTTTCACCCAACTTTGTAAGATTTTTCAAAAGAAATCTCTCTAAGTTCAAGGTGGTCAAGTAGAACATATTTTGTTGCCATCACTTAAAGTCAAGGCCAACAAAATTTTCTAACTTCTCACTATGGTGATCCGATATATTTGGAACAACCACATTCCATTAGAGATTTGTCTCCACACAAAGAGCCTTTAATTTTCAACAATTATCACTTTGTTGTTACAAATATAACTCTCTAACTTAATTAGAGAATCCACTTTAAGAATAAATTGCTAATTCAATAGGAGAATTAACACAATTTATTTCTCATAACCACTCATATTTATAAACCTCTAAATTCCTTAATGGAATTGTAATTAAAGGTTAATAATTCCAAAACATTAAAGGTCTCATCTTGGAGCCTCTAGATTAGAGAAAAATCACATTCTCATTTACAAAATACACAATTTCTTTTAGAAGTTCTCATTCTAAATATTTTGTGTTATTTGTCATCATCAACAACAATAAGATTTAACAACTTCCTTCAAGAAGCCCTATGATTTTAGTTCTTGTAACATTTTTCAATGTTCACAACAATAGAATTCAACAACTTCTTTCAAGAAGCTCTATTGTTTTTATCTTTGTGACTTTTGTCACTATTAACAATAATAGGATTTAACAACTTCTTTCATTTCAAGAAGCCCTATTATGTTAACCTTTGTGACCTTTGTCACCAATGCAACTAATAGATTTTAACAACTTCTCGTAAGAAGACCTATTATCTTTGTCAACTAAACGTTAAAGACTTAATCTTCTAACGTTCTTAGTTTCAATGAACTTTCCAATATCTTTACATGATGTATAACCACTACATGAGGCTTAGCCACAATTGGTTTATACAATCATTGTAACATAGTTGATGTCACGGAGCATCAATCTTTCCATCTTTATTAATCTCATTAAACAGAAATTAAAAAAAATGTTTTAGTTCACAAAAACTGCTCTGATCCGAAATTTTTATCTTCACTTTCACCTTATAGATTCCAATCTCCACCGTTCAGAATCTTCTCCTATGAGTCGTGAACATGCACACCAAATTTCAGCTCGATTAAATGGTTAACGAACCGGAAAATGAAGTTTTTCCACAGATGGTCATAGAAAATCTGTGCTGGAAATTTGCTTCTTTTCCATCAATTTTCCGTCTCTTTTTGCCATCTCTTTACATCTTTTCTCTTGTGGTCATTGATCCACCGAATTTTTCAAATCTGTAATTCTTTCTCAAATAGGAGAATTAGTCTTAAGATTGTTAGATAAAATCTATACAATCGAGCACAAATGAGAAAAGAATTACAATGAATTGAAATATAATATACAACATAAAAATAATAAAGAGAAAACCGTAAATTCATTGTCTTGAGTTTGCTTGAATCTGTGTCGTAACCTCCTTGAATCGTCATCTTGAATTTGCTTGAATCCGAGTCATGTGTGACACACTCTCCTTAAGACTAATTCGCCCCCTCACTATGAGTGCTCGAGGTCTTCAATAGACGTTAGTCTCCCAGGATAAAACGGATGAACCGGAACAACTTTGCACTTAAAGTTTTCCGGCGAATCTTACTATGCTTAAACAAAATCACCACTCAAAACTAATCTAGGAGGCCAAAGAAAAAGATGAACAAATTTTCAAGAGGAAGGAGGAAGATTGAAGGAAAAATTATCTCTTTCATTTGTGGGTTACACACTTATAGCTCCACCAAAAGTCCCCAATTAAACTTGATTATTATGGGAGCCATTATACTTGCAATCATGGGGAGTCTCTCCACATTTTGTAACTCTTATTGCAAGTAATGATCCCAATTAATCTTTTACCGTTACTTCAATATTGGGTTAAATTTAAAACATAATTTATAATTTAAACCCACCAATTTTGAGCTATCATATCCTTCTCATCCAATAATAAATTGGACATCTAGATATACCATTTTAATGTTCTCACTAAATGGAACATAAACCCACAATAATCTTTGTCGAACGACAAACAATTCAATTAAGGAAAATACACAATTTCCTTCACAAACAACAAATTTTTCCAACAACTAGGAGGTATATTAAAAATGTCCTTATCCTACGAGGTAAATTCAGTATTACCTAGGGATCAGGAATTAATTTTCTCTTTATTTTAACTAGTGAGTAACCCGTCGGTCCCCGACGGGGGATAAAACACTGAGGTAAAAGTTAAATGTAAATACAATTCAAAAAATTAATGAGATAATTTTATGTAATATATTACAACTTGTCAAAAACTTTTTTGTACACAACATTTGTAGTCGTGTCATCTGAGTGTTCATGACTATTACATATAAGCACTTTAAGTCCTTTCCTTGTAGTTACTCTAGAGCAACATATAATTGTCCATGACTAAATACTAATCTTGGAAGAAAAGGCCGACATGAGCGAGCGACTGACCCTGACTTTTATTTATCGTCATTGCAAAAGAAACGGTCAGTGGGAATTGTGTCCGTTGAAACCTAACCGGAAATTTTGTTGTATCAGAAGGTGACATAATCATCCTCGGTATCAATACCTTTTTACTAGCATTCTTTTCGGACAACATTACTGCCTCGACAACGTGCTTACATATATATATATATATATATATATATATATTAAAATAACAGTATGTTTTATGTCAAATAATTAATTGTATAAATGTATAATTATATACTAACAAAATTGATTTGCGTACCTAAATTTGTAACAATCAATCAATCTTGTACCGTTACACAATTCTGAAGCTTGATCTATATTTCGTAACAACATGACAATACATCCAATCTTTAGCTTCAGTATGTGATTAGGTATTCCAGAGCACTTGACGGTGTTTAGGAATTAAGTTGAAAATATATCTTCGGCTGATTGGTTAAATTCCTCGTCTTTGCATATGGCGTCAGAACTCATGTATTCCACTTATTTTTCAGGAAATAGCGACATAACATACTCATTAATACTGTCAACAATCTCATTTGTTAGTGCAAGTATAACCCGATTCTGAAAAAATCCATCAACATCTTTATTCTGCATTAAGTTCGGGTATATGCAATCCAAGATAGCTGAGATAGTATTGACATAATCTCTTATCAATATGTCATCTGGTATTTTGATTTCAACTTCACCATGGTTCTTATCACCTGCAGTAATAACCAA
>JAFEMH010001677.1:375000-435959 GCA_022495995.1 Adenophora triphylla var. japonica
TACTATTATTATTACTATTATTATTATTATTATTATTATTATTATTATTATTATTATTATTATTATTATTATTATTATTATTATTATTATTATTATTATTATTATTATTATTATTATTACTATTAGTATTGTTATTACTATTATTATTACTATTAGTATTGTTATTACTATTATTATTACTATTATTATTACTACTATTATTATTATTGAACATACCAAAAGTGTCGAGTTGGGCCAAGTAAGCAAAGCCCAATCCTCAAAGCAACCATTGCCCCAACATATCAAGGGGGCCAGGCCCAATCAATGCAAGGCCAAAAGCCCGTACCAAATATCAGTCGACTAAGCCCAACGTCCGACCTATCAGGTCCCGACCTAACTTAGTCCGACCTTACAATTCAGACTCTAATACGGGTACAATCCATGCTCTACCCGTCAGTCAGGTCGACCATTCCACAAATGGCGACCTTGACCTAATCACTAAGTGTCGACCTAACAGATTGAACACACATGAGTCAAACCTTTCCATAACCGGTTCCCTACAAATCAGGAGCCGTTACCAGACACGTTCACATTATTTGTAACTGTCCCTTAAATTACGGAGCTCATGCAGTCATGCCAAAAATAACCGCCATCATCATGGAATTATAAATAGAGAACAACCACAACGGTTCAAAGGTAACTGCAATTTTGTTATTTGAATTCAACTGTTCATTTTTAATATTTGCTCTCCGAAACATATACTTACTCTCACGCCCGAGGGTCTAAGCCGGAGACACATTCGGCTAGTCGTGGGTTCTTGTTTTCGGTCGGGAGCCGGGTGATTAGTCCTGCCGCGTGGAGGATTGCGATAAGCACAATTCTGCATCATCGGTTTGGTTCCATTGCGGGAACCGTGCTTTAGCTTGACCTCGAAAATTTCATCAACCTACAACAATGGTAACCCCGGACGGGCATGTGACGTAAGCTTCATGAACTCAATGAGGTGAATGCCAACACCAACGCGGATCTCAACACCAATGCTGAAAACGCAAATCTGCCTCCTCCCCCACCAAATCGTCCTCATGGTAGAGCAACACGCTCTACCAGTGTTGTTGATGGCAGGGGATTGCCAGATACAAGAAGGGGGAAAAGACACATGGAGGGACAAGGAGCTCCACCTCCCCCTAAGCGTCCAACTGCTCATGTGAATGTTGGAAATAGGGCAGGTCCCTCATCCAACCCATTGAGCAGGAAGGAAATGTTATTGGAGCGAGCCCAGATTCTGGCCGAGCTATTGGCAATAGAGGAGACTGAGAAGGCGGATATAAGATCAGAGAGGGTGGCTCCCTCTCAAGTCTCCAACAGGCAACAGGTCAGGAGTGCTAGGCCTAATGAGGGTATGGGACAGAATGGCGAAGACAGGATAGTTCAACGACCTCCAACTCTCATTCATGTGCCGAGTAATGACTTAAGGGCTAGCCTCACCAGGAATAGGGAGCAGGAGGCTCAATCAGATTTGAGGACGCATCTAGAGGCCAATAGAAGCCAGCGTGGTTCCCCTGCCCGGACACAAAGATCGGGATCTCACAGGGATGTGAACGGGCGCGCAGTCGCCCATAAGAGAAGAAAGGCGCAGGTCGCCACTTGGAGATAATAGGCGCAGGTCGCCATCGAGGGATGAGAGGCGCAGGTCACCCCAAAGGAATGACAGGCATAGGTCTCCAGTTCGATCAGAAAGGGCTCATTCTCATCGAGACAGGAGGAGTAGGCAGGTAACTCCCCCCAGAAGTGAGGGTCAAAGGTCGAATGTCGTACCCCCTGCAGGAGATGACAGACCCGACGCTAGGGAATGGCTGATGATGAAAAAGAGGTTCGAACAATGGGAGGAGGAGAAGAAAAAGGACATTGGAAAGGTTGAACGAATCGACTTTGCTCTTCAACCTTTGTCCAAGGAACTGAGAGACAGTCGACCTCCTGCTGGATTTAGGTTGCCCCTTCTAGAGAAGTATTCAGGGTCAACCAACGCAAAAAGTCATATAGCACATCTGGAAGCCACAATGTGCTTTGTCGCCAATGAGGACGACAATATGTGTAAAGCCCTCATAAGCACACTCACTGGGGCAGCCCTAACCTGGTTCAATGGTTTGGCAGCTGGTAGCATCTCCACCTGGACGTGTTTCAGGACGAAGTTCCTAGATCGCTTCTCGACTGCTGGAGCTCGAAAGGTGACAGTTACTGATCTAAGCAACTTGGTGCAAGCTAAAAATGAAAGCTCAATGAGCTACTTCACCAAGTTCAAGGAGATGGTGGATAAGATCGAGGAAGATCTCACTGACAGGGAAGTTATCAACTGCTTCAGGAATGGTATTTCCTCGGCAGACATGGATTATGAACTCATAGTTCGTACAGTCATAACTCGACAAGAGTTGTTCGAAAAGGTTTACAACGTCGCGCTGGCCGAGGAAAGGAAGGAAAAGATAAATGGGAAAAGCCCCAAGGTGGAGGTTGCTGATGACAAGAAGGACTCCAACAAGAATGGAGGAAACAATAAAAATGGCAAGAACATGACAAGGGCAACAGAGAAGGTGCCCGAGACTTTCACTCCCCTAACGGTGAGTCGAACTGAAATTATGAATGCGGTCGAGCTGGCCCCACCTGCCCCAATGAATCCAGGCAACAAGTTCAAACGGGACAATAGCAAGTACTGTGATTATCACAAAGACACAGGTCATCTCACAGAGGATTGCTTGGGATTGAAGCGTATCATCCAGAGAATGGTCGACCAGGGAAGGCTCGATGCATATGTTAAAAGGCCTCAAGCCGGTGGGGGCGAGCAACCAGCAGGTGGACAGCAGGGACCAAGGCAACCTAGATTGAACTTGGGAGTAATCACAGAGCAAACCAGCAACACGGCCATCAAACATAAAATTTTTCAGCTCAACAAGGCCCCACATGTGCCTCCAAGGAGAGATGTCAGAGATGATGTAATCAGCTTCTACCCCCATGAATTGGCAACCAATATGGCGGCTAGGGAGCAAGTTCTCGTCATACCAGGTCTCATAGACGGATGTATGACGAGCAGACTCCTGGTCGACACGGGGGCCTATAAAGATATTTTGTTCTATAAGACCTTCCTGGAGATGGGTCTTAATGACGAGCAGCTGGAAAGATATGATGACAGGTTGGAGGGTTTCACCAACCATCGAGTTGACGCCAAAGGACAGATTGAGCTCGACGTCGACCTTGGCCAGCACCCCCACAGGGTAGTATCGAAGGTACAATTTATTGTGATAGATGTGAACAGTGATTACGCTGCTATACTTGGTATTCCAGGTCAGGTCGCGCTTGGAATGGTGGCATCAATCCCTCACCAGCGAGTCAAGTTCCCCACACCTGCTGGAGTAGGATGTGTACAAGGCACAGCTCGAGCCTACTTGGATCATGTTCTCAGAGAAAGAAAGAAAAGGGAGTTAGAAATTGAGACTGCAGATGGTTACTTGAAGCTGTCCCAGTCAGTCACCAAAACTACCCGACTGTCAACGATCACCAATGTGGAAGAGTCGACCTATCGCTCAAATGACGAGGTCATGATTGAGTCGACACGTCACTCTGAAACCACAGCGGTCGATCCAGATGTAGTTATGGTCGACCAAGTCCTCATAGGCAACCTATGCCTCCAGATCGACAATAACTCGGGGGCCACCACCAGCGAGGATGCAGATAATTTGGATGATATGATAGGCGAGGAAGCTCCACACAGGGGGCCGAGGAGAGAAAAAGAGTTAGGGAGATCATCATTGAGACTCTGCAGTTCAGAGATGGTCCAGAGCTGGAGGCTGTGGACGAGCTAGAATCAGTAGTCACCAACCCTTCCTACCCCGACCAAAAAATTCAGATTGGGAAACAATTGTCAGCTGAGGAAAGGCTGGAAATCATCGAGCTACTCAAGGGGAGCAATGATGTCTTCGCATGGAGAGTAGAAGACATGAAGGGAATCAAGGAAGAGGTCGCCGTTCACAGACTTGAAGTCAACCCGACCATAAAGCCTAGACCCCAAAAATTGAGAAGTTTTGCTCGCGATAAGGAGGAGGCCATAAAAGCTGAGGTACAAAAACTTTTAAGTGCAGGGATAATCAAGGAGGCCACTCACACAACGTGGTTGGCCAATGTGGTCATGGTGAAAAAAAATCAAATGGCAAATGGCGGATGTGTGTCGACTTCACCACTCTGAATCTTGCTTGCCCGAAGGACAGCTACCCCCTTCCTAGAATCGACAAACTAGTTAATTCCATTGCTGGTCACTCCACCCACAGCTTCCTCGACGCTTACTCAGGGTACCACCAGATTAAGATGCATGAGGACGACATAGTCAAGACGGCATTTCAAGCGGCTGGAGGCATCTACTGCTACAACATGATGCCATTTGGATTGAAGAATGCAGGTGAGACTTATCAAAGAATGGTGAACAAGGTCTTTGCCTCACAAATTGGCCGAAATATGGAGGCTTATGTAGACGATATGGTCATTAAAACTAAGGCCGGATGTCACGTAGTCGACCTAAAAGAAACATTCGCCAATCTGCGAGCAAACGACATGAAACTCAATCCCAGCAAGTGTATCTTTGGAGTAGCAGCTGGCAAGTTCCTGGGGTTTATGGTGTCCCAACGGGGTATAGAAGCCAATCCGGAAAAAATCAAAGCTTTAGTCGACATGAAGGCTCCCACCAGTATCAAAGAAATGCAACGACTTAATAGGAAGAGTAGCAGCTCTTGGTCGCTTCATATCTAAGTCGACAGAGAGATCTCTCCCCTTCTTCAAGTCATTGAGGGGGACGAAAAACTTTGAGTGGACGGCCGAATGTCATTCGTCGTTCCAACAACTCAAAGAATACCTTGCTACTCCTCCACTTTTGAGCAGCCCGACCACTGGTGAAACCTTGTTTGTGTATCTGTCTGTGGGAGACAAGTCGGTGGCAGCAGTCTTGATTAGAGAAGAAGAAGGACTTCAAAAGCCAGTTTACTATGTCAGCAAGGCCCTATCAGACGTAGAGGGCATGTACTACAATGCTAAAAAGGTCGCATATGCTCTAGTCGTAGCTTCAAGGAAGCTGCGAGCTTATTTCCTGGCTCACCCTATAGTGGTTCTTACGAATGCTCCCTTGAGAAAAATATTGCACAAGCCAGAGAGTTCAGGTCGCTTGCTCAATTGGTCAATTGCCCTTACGGAATTTGACATCGAGTATCGACCTAGAAAAGCGTTGAAGGCTCAAGCTCTAGCAGATTTTTTGGTCGAGCTTACGTTCACAAAGGAGGACAGCGAGCGAGCGAAAAGGAGAAAAACAAAGGGAAAGAACAAGAGTCCCGGCCGCCAAAGACTCTACCCGACGATTGTTGGAAAGTCTACTCGGATGGATCAGCAACCAAAAATGTTAGTGGAGCCGGGATTGTCTTGATCGAGCCAGAGTCGGGGACCGTGTACGAGGAGTCACTAAGGTTCAGGTTTGATGCTTCCAACAACCAAGCTGAATACGAAGCCCTGGTAGCAGCCATAGAGTATGCCAAGTGCCTTGGAGCGACTAAAATCATGGCTTATTGTGACTCCCAGTGGTAGTCAACCGTGTCGAGGCGAGTACGAGGTACTTAGTTCCACTCTGATCAGATACTGCGACCTGGTGAAGGAGCTGATAAAGGATTTGGAATTCTGGGAGATTCAGAGGATTGGACGGGAGGACAACGAGCTAGCCGACCTCCTCTCGAAATTAGCCACTTCAGATGAGCCACATGAAGAGCCCATCTCTTTCCTCGAAAATCCAGCTTATGAGAGGATAAAAATTCAATGTATAGAGGACGCTTCAAGAAATTGGGTTTATGAGAAGTGTTGGATCGAAGAAATGAAGGCGTACCTAGAAAGTGGCGAGCTGCCTGATGACGAGAAGAAAGCTCGAGCTATCAAAAAGAAAGCTCCGAGGTACGTTATCCAAGGAGGCGATCTGTTCAGAAGATCCTACACTCGACCATTGCTAAAGTGCATCCACCCTCAAGAGGTAGCCCTATTGATACATGAGGTACACAGTGGAATTTGTGGTGGACACCCGGGGGCCAGGACTCTAGCCGACAAGTTGATTACCTTGGGATACTACTGGCCACACATGAGAGCTGACACTCATAACTTTGTTCAGCAATGTGATCAATGCCAAAGGTTTGCCAACCTACCTCATGTGCCTACAACGGAGCAGACTCCCGTGATCGCCGCTTGGCCTTTCGATATGTGGGGCGTCGACTTAATTGGACCCTTCCCTCCCGCCCGGGGAAATTGCAAGTATGTGATCGTCGCCATAGATTATTTCACCAAGTGGGTTGAAGCAAAGCCACTAGCTCGCATCACAGAGGAAAATGCCATTAACTTCATCCACGACTTCATCTGGTGTAGATTTGGTTTTCCTAGAGCTATAGTATCTGACAACGGCCTACAATTCTCCCAAACCTTTGAAACAGAGATGAATCGAGTAGGGATCAAGCATTGGAAATCTTCTGTCGCCTATCCCCAAGGAAACGGGCAAGCTGAAGCTGCAAACAAGCTCGTACTATCCTCACTCAAGACGGGCCTTGTAGGTCGACGCAATAACTGGTTGGACGAACTCCCCCTTGCTCTTTGGGCAGTTCGCACAACCACTCGGGGGCCTACTGGGGAAACCCCATTTGCTTTAACATATGGGTCGAGGCCACGGCACCTGCCGAACTCGAATTTCCCACCGCTAGAGTAACCTTCTTTGATCAAGAGCGAACGACATCAACGTATTGATCGACTTGGATTTAGTCGACGAGAAGCGAGACACGGCTTACCTTCGAATGGTTAACTACAAGCGGCGGACTAAAAGTTACCACGACAAGAAGGTGAAAGCAAGATCATTCCAAGTGGGAGATTATGTGCGAGGAAGATTGAAGCAACGGGGAGAAGGACCCGGCGAGAACAAGCTATCTCCTAACCGGGAAGGTCCTTTCACAGTTACTCGAGTTGTCAAAGAAGGGACTTACATGATTGCTCATCCTGATGGTGAGGAGCTGAAGCACCCATGGCACGCCACTCACCTCATCAAATACTACTTCTAGTTTTCATCTTCCAAGTTCAAGCTTGTCTTAGTTCTAGTTTTCAGATTAATGTAAGCATGTTCGTACTTCAATAAAAATGCTGTTTTATCCGACCAAATGTTGTGCAACACTAGTTTTAACTAGCTCGACTCTCAGTCAGCTTAGTTTGAACGAGCTCGATTCTTAATCAGCTTTGTTCTTTTAACAAGTCCGACTCATAGTCGACTTCGTTTTATTTAGCTCGATTCTTAATCAACTTTGTTCTTTTAACAAGTCCGACTCAACGTCGACTTCGTCTTTACTAGCTCGACTCTCAGCTTAGTTTGAACGAGCTCGATTCTTAATCAGCTTTGCTCTTTTAACAAGTCCGACTCATGGTCGACTTCGTTTTATTTAAGCTCGACTCTTAGTCAACTTTGGTCTCATAACAAGTCCGATCCAAGGTCGATTTCGTTCCAATGAGATCTACCCCATTCCATCTCTAAACAGGTTCGACCTTGAGTCAACCTCGTTTTTGAATTCCCACAAGGCTTAGGGCGACTCTTCCTACTGTATCTAGCTCGACACTTACATCTAAAGCATACAACATTCAGAAATTAAAGTCGGCTACGATTATAAGTCTCCCAAAAGCGGGCTGAGACTTGCAAAAAATATGATTACATGTTTCTGTGCCTCCCAAAAGATGGGCCAAGGCATTCAGACAATTTCAAAACAAAAAAGCAAAATATTGTTTGGGACTTGTTCATTACAATTCAACCAAATAAATCAAGGGTCCAAAGGCCAAAGATCGGTTTGGTCGTCGCAGTAGCTCGACCCTCCCTATCACCTCCTTGTTGCTGGAGGTCCAGAGGTTTACCCGACTCGGAATACACCCTCTGTTCAAGCTCTACCTCCATAGCTTCAGCATCATCGAGCTCCTGTAGGACAACATCAAAGTTTCTCTCAAAAATTTGAGGAGCTTCCCATTTCTCACAGTTGTCCTCTGCATCCTCCTGGGCAATAAAAGCTAGATCATTTTCAAGGTAAGGTACAAGCGAATGACCGCCTCGAGCCGCCATGTCATACCGAGGCTCGTAGAACCAACGAGCTAATTGCTCGAGGGTAGCAGTAGATGTTGGGTCCACCAACGCCCGGCGCGCCATATGCCTCTTGCCCACCTCCAGAAAGTCCTGAGCTTTGGATACGATGGTATTATAGTATTCATCTCCCTCTTTGAATTTATCAACGACAGCCTTCAAGAAGATCCTTAGCAGAATAGCAGCCTGAAGGTCTTCTTGCCATTCCCCCGTTCAAGTCGACGCTCTTCCTGTAGCTCGATTAAGAAGGTGTCCTTCTCCTTCAGAAGCTTCGAAACTGTTGCCAGCTCCGTCTGAGTTTTCTCTAGCTCCTTCTTCTCAGCATCCTTCTCTACTCCACCTCCTTAAGTTTGGACTCTGCAGCTTCAAGGTCGACTAGGGCCTTCTTCTTCACCATCTCCATGGCATCAAATGAATTATCCAAATCGTTATACTTCTCTTTTAGCTCTGCCAGCTCTTGCGACTTCTTGGATAAGTCCCTAAGAGCCTGCTTCTCCCTCTCAATAGAGGCCCTCCAAGAGCTCTTGACTTGCTCGATCATGGTAAGATTATGCATTTAAAGGAAACCAGGGAAATGTTGACTCGTAAGACAAGTTGGTCGAGTAAAAGAACAAGCGACTAGACTGAAAAGGAAAGGGAAAATTTACCTCACAATGAGCCATCCCAGAGCGAGCTGATAATTCCTCAGGGGTGATCCCCTTATCAGCAAAATGAGCTAGGAGGTCGACATCTATTGCCCTCCTAATAATAACCTGGCCCAGGCTCATATCGGGGTAACGGCGGCTCAAGCTGTTGACCCCTGCTAGCGGAGGAACATCACTTAATCTTTGCATCAGATCTTCAAGAGATTCTTTGTTGGGAAGAGAAGAAACGGTTGGAGGAAGATGGCTCGAAGGAATCGATTTTCCTTTCTCAGATCGAGACCTTTTCTTCGTACTCAAAGGTTGGTCGTCAGAATCCACCTCCATGACATCATCATCTATGTCAACGACATTCATTGTACTAGTCTCTACCATACCGGCCCCGGAGGTCGCAACATTAGCATCAGAAATTGGGTCTGAACTCAAGCTTGGTCTAACTGACCTGTTGGACTCGTTCCCCCCTTCATTCACATTTGCAGAAGGGGTCCCACTCAGCGAGGGATCTTCCAGCTCAACCTCTTCCATGGGGATCATCCCAGCAACGTCCTTGGGCAGCAGATTGTTCCTCGCAGCGGCTTCTCTCTCCCGGCTCGCTCTAGCATTGACCGCCCCATGGGCTTTCTTAGCTTTCTTCTTATCCGATACTCCCACTATTCGAACCATGGCAGCTTCTTGTTCGGGAGTCAAAAGTGCACGACATCAAAGTAACCAAGTGTTAGCTCGACAATTCAAAATAGTTCTATGTACGAGCTAGATAGTTCTACATACGAGCAAACAATTGGCGAGCTAATTGATACAATTCAAAGCAGTTCTATGTACGAATTAACTGATTCTATATACGAGCAAGCAATTTGACGAGTACAGAGTTGCAATTCAAGATAGTTCTATGTACGAGCTAAATAGTTCTACATACGATCAGGCAAGTGACGAGCTAAGAGTTATGTATGCAGATCAAAGCAATCCTATATGCCAATAATAAGTCACTTATGTAAGTTAACAGTGGACGAGCTAATGAATAAAGACGAGTAAAACCTTACCACCAATGTGTTCTCCATTATCTTTGCAATAGCCAGCTTTCTTCTGGCAAAATTGGCAATTCTCCTCTAGTCTACCCAAAGAGTGAGTAACCCAATCAGGGTATACCTGACCCCTCATTACTAGGACAAGAGGCTCCACCACCCCATCTCCAGGCATCATCCCAGCTTGGATATAGTTGTATTTGGTCGTCCCTAACGACTCCCAGCTGATGGGTCCGTTCTTGACCAAAGCACACAGCTTCCTATACAAAGTTTGATGCCAAGGAGGCTCCCAATAATTCTCCTCACTAATCACGTCAGATTCACTATTTGGCAAAGGAAATTCCCATCCCAACCTACTCTCTACAAAAACCACATATGAATTCCAGCTGCTATGTTTATTGGGAAGACTCGGCAAACAAATTTGGAGAATTGGGTTTAGAAGGAGTACTAATCCCCAATCACTTGTCGAGCTTTGGAGCAAAAAATTCCTTGAAAACTCTCATGCAGGCTTATGGCCTAGAAATCTACATACCATGGCAAAGCACACTAGTACCCCGCAAGTGTTGGCCCCAAGTCAAGGGGAAGAGCATCCATGCACTCCGTAAATTCATTAATAAAAGGATCTAAGGGCAACCTCAAGCCCGCCTCAAACCGACCGTAGAAAAAGGCAACCCTAGTGGCATCGGTGGTGAAGGTGGCATGGTGCTTAGCCATGAAATCGCCCTACTGAAGATAGTTACCCTATAATCCGCCCTATTTACCCCGCAAAAGTCATAGACCATGGAGTAACGGGACTCCATATTTTTATTCCCTCGCAGAGGCCTAGGGGGTATGTATCCTC
Organism: Adenophora triphylla var. japonica; assembly: GCA_022495995.1. Lineage (NCBI taxonomy): Eukaryota > Viridiplantae > Streptophyta > Magnoliopsida > Asterales > Campanulaceae > Adenophora > Adenophora triphylla. The sequence continues at coordinate 385,645 of JAFEMH010001677.1, forward strand.
TCTCATTTTTCCCCGGTACGACGGAGGAGCCAAATGCATCCACTATTCTCGGGACTTGAAGAAGTTGAAGCCGTAGCTCCACCTTGAGTCGTCATATCTCGTACAAACAAAAGAGGAAGCAGGGAGTCACCCTACGATCACATTCAACGACCTACCTAAGGGCGACCTAGACTCCCCCGGAAAACCTACTCCATTTCTAAGGAAGGAAGGTTTATGGACATCCCTAACGTAAAACAAGGTGATATGGTCGAGCAGTTCGTGAAATAGATGAAAAGTGACGATATTCGAATCATCGACTACTAGGCTTTCAACGTCCCAAACCTATCTCACTAAAATTCAATTCCCACCTGGTCAAGATGGAAGCACATTCATCCAAAGACATCTCTCTCCACTCACCATTCACGTTCTTATACACTCTATGGTTAACAGTGCAATACCCATACCAAGCTCCTGGTTCACTACGGAAGGTTCTAGCCATGACGAAAATAAAAACAGAGCATGAATTGAAAACCCTAAAGCAAATGTACAAGGGAAATACCTTGATTGATCGCAAAAGGGGAATCCGTTGCCAAAGCCGAAAACCTGGGTTAAATCCTGCTGCAATTCCGCAATTATCACCGAGGAAGAAGAGTTTGAAGACGGTAAGAATTCGAATCAGAAGGGGATTTTGGGTATTTATATTTTCCCAAATTTGGAAAGGGGAAAAGAAATTCAAAATTTATTTTCCGTAATTAAACTCTGAAGCGGTTTTCGAGAAAGCACACCAAGCGTCAAAACAATAATGATGACAGAAAAATGGCGCTCCTTCATCTCCTGCCGTTCATCGCCAACGCCCAGGATTGTGCCACGTCATCTTGGGTCGACTAAATCTCAGAACTAGTAGCGACCTGCGAGTAAAGCAATTCTCATCAAAGATCTCCTTAACTTCCAAGTCGACAAAGTCAACTCGAAAGTTGGGGGCCACTGAACATACCAAAAGTGTCGAGTTGGGCCAAGTAAGAAAAGCCCAATCCTCAAAGCAACCATTGCCCCAACATATCAAGGGGGCCAGGCCCAATCAATGCAAGGCCAAAAGCCCGTACCAAATATCAGTCGACTAAGCCCAACGTCCGACCTATCAGGTCCCGACCTAACTTAGTCCGACCTTACAATCCGTACTCTAATACGGTACAATCCATGTTTCTACTGTCACTGTGTCGACCATTCCACAAATGGCGACCTCGACCTAATCACTAAGTGTCGACCTAACATTGAACACACATGAGTCAAACCTTTCCATAACCGGTTCCCTACAAATCAGGAGCCGTTACCAGACACGTTCACATTATTTGTAACTGTCCCTTAAATTACGGAGCTCATGCAGTCATGCCAAAAATAACCGCCATCATCATGGAATTATAAATAGAGAACAACCACAACGGTTCAAAGGTAACTGCAATTTTGTTATTTGAATTCAACTGTTCATTTTCAATATTTGCTCTCCGAAACATATACTTACTCTCACGCCCGAGGGTCTAAGCCGGAGACACATCCGGCTAGTCGTGGGTTCTTGTTTTCAGGTCAGGAGCAAGGTGATTAGTCCTGCCACGTGGAGGATTACTGATAAGCACAATTCCTGCAGCATCAATTATTATTATTATTATTATTATTATTATTATTATTATTATTATTATTATTATTATTATTATTATTATTATTATTATTATTATTATTATTATTATTATTATTATTATTATTATTATTATTATTATTATTATTATTATTATTATTATTATTATTATTATTATTATTATTATAATTATTAATTGAATTTCAAATGGATGATTGAATTTCAAATGAATGATTATGATTGATGGATGATGAAAAGATTGGCCAATGATATTGTGCCACTTGGAGTTTTCTTGGAGCTTGAATTTTTTTTACTATTATATATAGTAGATTATTATTATTAATATTATTATTATTATTATTATTATTATTATTATTATTATTATTACTATTATTATTATTATTATTATTATTATTACTATTGTTGTTATTATTATTATTATTATTATTATTATTATTATTATTACTATTTCTATTAATACTATTACTATTATTACTATTATTATTACTATTATTACTATTATTATTGTTATTATTACTATTACTATTGTTATTATTATTATTATTATTATTATTATTATTATTATTATTATTATTATTATTATTACTATTATTATTATTACTATTATTATTACTATTATTACTATTATTAATTGAATTTCAAATAGATGATTGAATTTCAAATGGATGATTGTGATTAGTGGATGATGGAAAGATTGCCAATGATATTGTGCCACTTGGAGTTTTTTTGGAGCTTGAAAAACTTTTGCTATTATATATAGTAGATTTGAATGGTATATATTGTTGAGGATAATTTTGAGGACCTCGCCCTTCACTCACTCCCGTAGGGAGCCGTCGATATGTCTAAAGCTAATTTTGATCATTCATTTTAATGGATATCCCTGCAATCTAATCGCAGGCATCCGAATTTGAAACTTGATGAGTGCGATACAAGATAATATGTACATGATATAAATCATGCGGCTAAAAATTAGGTTAAATAATTCTTGCCCTGTATTTAAAGATGGGTTTTTTTTTCCACCTTAATTCTCGAAACTCTAATGGTTGTATTTGAAAGAGCCATAACAACTAACATTTCATTTCCATTGAATAAACGTAAGGTTTGGTTAAACAAATATTTGCTTGGAAGTAGGGTTACTATTTCCAAGCAAAACCCTTTTTTCTCATCAAGAACAAGTTGTCGGAAAACCATCGTACGTAATTTCCATTCTTTCCTTCTTATATCTTCTTCTCATCTCACAAATAACGCATTTTGTCCGTAGGAGTTTAACAGATCAAATTGGAGTTTTTTACTTAGCGAAGTGGAATAAATTAATCAGAGAGATATAATTTGATGTTTTATTTTTTAAATACTTAATTTTGCCCTAATGATTGTAGCATTTCTTGCTAAAATGATGGTGTTCTTGTTTGATATGTTTCATCAGATCTCCATGTTAATGGTGGAAAGATAGAGCTAGCCATTGGAATAAGGAATTTTGTAATCAAGAAACATGAGCAATAATCATAAGATGAAGGGCCTTTTAAAAGGCCTTAGATATATTTCTCAAATATTTGGTGAGTGATTTTAATTTTATTTTATAAATTTAGGATTTTCATTCTTACCCCCTCCTTCCGTTCCACCGAAAAATTCATATTTGATCTTGTTCAAGCGCAAAACTGAAATTCTTTTGATTACGAACTTGAAAATAAATAAATAAGGATCATATTTTTTTCTTAAAATTGATTGATTTTTTCCTGCTAAATAATTTTTTTTTTCTCTGATTATATATTTATGTTATAGATGAGGAAAAAGAACAAGAAATGAAGATTGGTCTTCCTACAGACGTGAAGCATGTGGCTCACATAGGGTGGGATGGACCTTCTGTAGATTCATCACCAAGCTGGGTACTCTTTTTGTTTTGTTTTATTATTATTATTATTATTATTATTATTATTATTATTATTATTATTATTATTATTATTATTATTATTATTATCCTCAGTAAATCATCTGATTTACTTTGAATTTTTAAATTTTCTAATATAATTTGTGCATGCAGATGAAAGATTTTAAAGCACCGGGAGCATATCAATCGGCCCCTTTAAGCGGTACCGGAGAACCCCGGGATGGTCCTGAAATTAAATGGGTTTCTTGAAGGTTAGTGTTGATTTTTTTTTTTTTTTTTTTTTTTTTTTTTTTTTTTTTTTTTTAGCATTTCCAATTATTATCATCCGAAATAATCTTTCTTCAAAATGATTTTTCTATTTTTTTTTACTTTGAATTTTGAATGAACTTTAATTAATAGTTTTATGTTAAATTAATTATTTTAATGAAAATATGAAAGTTGTCGTTCATACAATCGACAATGTTAGATTTTCATTAGAATATATAAATTAATCTAAAATTATTGCTCAAAATTCATTCAAATTAACAACAAAATCATTTAGAGACGAAGGGAGTAGTTTTTATCATGTTTTAGATTATATTTTTTTTATCAAGACATGTCGACATTACGCACTATAATACTTTGCTCAAGCATCAAATTTTTCTAGTCATTATTTTTTTTTAGCATTTTTACATATATTTTTCAAACAGTTTTAACCATTTTACTTTAATTAGCATTTACTATCCCCAAAAATTGAGTTCTTTATTGTATATTTTTAACGATTTGTACCATTCGGTCCATTATACTTAAATTTTTGGGGGATAATGGTTACATATCTAACTTATAATAGTTAAACTACTAAAAAATTCATGTATTGTAAAGCCAGAGTTTAAAAAAAAGTAAAATTGTTCAGAATGTCGATATGCCTTTTTGTTACGTAGATTCAAACGGAAGAAGTAGCCGTAGTGAGGGTGAACCAGCTAGAGACCGAGAGCTTCCAGAAGTCCCAAGATCACGGCGCCATGCTTCATCAGAGAATGTCGTAGTTGAATCCTCGGGGTCCACTAAATCAAGGAGAAAATCCAAAGAGAGCTCAAAATCAAGCCGACGGCTCTTGCAACAGGACTCAACGCCCGAGTCACCTTCAAAGAAACAACTGCCAGATATCCCAAAGAAGTCTAGGCGAAAGAAGTCGAAAGAGTCCGTAAATGGCGGGTCAACCCGATCATCAAGATCCAAAGGTTCAACCACTGGTCCAGATAATAATGGATCCAACAATAATAATAAAGAGCTTACTTCAAATTTTGTAGAAGAGCAAATGGAAGGGAAATAGTTGATTTTGATGGAGAAATTGGATAAATATTGTTTTTATATTACATTTTTGATACAATATTAAAGAGTTAGTTTTGAAAATTGAATTCATTTTTTTCTCTTTTATTTGTGGAAGATTATATTACATATTTTAATACCTTATCAGACAAAGTATTACATTTTATTTTTTCCATTCAATTCGTGATCTTTATTTTAATTAGTAGAATGAAAATGTTTTGGTAAATAAGTTTTTTACTTTAAGTTAAATATTAATGCCTCAATTACTTTCTCCCCAAACCGAACATAATTTTTAAAATAGGAACTTCAAGATTCATATCTCTTTGAGCTAAAAGTTGGTTAGAGTATAACTATCGGAGTTATTTTTTCTCCTGCTCTAATAGTCATCTATCACAATTTTTTTGGCCTCTAATAGACTTAATTCTATCAAGAGCTATGGCTTTTACTCTAATAGATGGCTATCAAAGTTTTTTAATCTCTTACGGGTGCATTAGATATTTTTGATAGCGGTCTATTATCATAGCCTAGGAGGAGGGTATTTTTGTTCTAGGGGGCTTAGTGGAGTAAACAAAAATGTCTACTCTCTTCAGGATTTAATGTTAGGTCCTGATGCTACCATAAAAAATGGTGCATAGGAAACTCACCGGGGTAGCGGCGGCGGCCGGACCGGAAAAAACATGCTCCGACGGATCCGATCTCAAATGGGACCTACAACACAAAACAGCTGCATAGGGGTGGGGACTTTCCCACAAACCCTCCGCGTGAGAATCATCAATGCTTATTCAGTAACATTTCATAATATATTGACATAATCTTAGAGAGAGAGAGAGAGAGAGAAAAGAGAGAGAAAGCTTTAGAATTTGAGATCCTACCTTTGAAAATGAAAGGGAGGGAGTATTTATACTTGCAGCCATGACTACCATCATTATCATCTTACCTTTACTTTTTACACGCGTCAACGCCTCCAACGTGTGGGAAAATCTATCAAAAAATTTCATTCGATAAGGTCGTGGCCAAAATCTTGACATCGTGGGCACTGTTCGATGTACTTGGAGACATCGAAACTTGCTTCGCAAGACTCAACATCGGACATGCGGGAAGACATGCGGAGAAGACCATGTCTACGCAAGGCCTTGCATCGGGACATGCGGGAAGGCATCTGCGGGAAGACATGCGGGAAGACATGTCTTGCCGCATGACCAAGCATCAAACATGCGGGAAGACATGCGGAAGACATGTCTTTGCATGACCAAGCATCAAACATGCTAAGACATGCGGGAAGACATGCGGGAAGACATGTCTTCTACACATACAAGCATCAAACATGCGGGAAGACATGCGGGAAGACATGCGGAAGACATGCGGAAGACATGCGGGAAGACATGTCTTGCCGCATGACCAAGCATCAAACATAAAGTGAAGACATGCGGAAGACATAAGGAAGACATGTCTTAGACCAATCATATAATAGCATCAAACATGCGGAAGACATGCGGGAATTAATGCCAAAGCACATTCGGGAACATTATACACATGGGAATCAAGCCATAATCATCATATGCGGGAATGTCAACATAGGCGGAATATCAACATTCATGCGACAATTATGGGACATCAAAGCTTCCCCGTCATCGACAAGCCACTTGCTCGACAAGCTACTTCATGATCGACAAGCCACTTGGCGCATGACGACAAGCCACGCGGAATACAAACCCATAACCATATAACAACAACATGACTAGACCAATCATACGATAACCAAACTTATTTGACCCCTTTACGACATACGCCCATATAGACCATATTTGGTCTGGGCCGGGTCAACATTTATAGGGCACAATATTTTGTCATGGTGTATCGTGACTCCTTTTCAAAAGTGAGGCTTGTCTTTAGGCCAAAATTTCACTCCCAAGTTAAGATTCTTGCCAAAATTTCATTTTTCAAAAACTTTTCGAAACATGGCATCTCGCCAAACTTTAACTTTTCAAACATGCGGCATCCCTCCAAACTTTAACTTTTCAAAAACTTTGAGACATGCGCATCCCGCCAAACTTTAACTTTTCAAAACTTTGAGACATGCGGCATCCCGCCAATCTTTAACTTTCAAAACAGACATGCGGCATCCCGCTAAACTTTAACTTTTCAAAAACTTTTGAGACATGCGCATCCCGCCAATCTTTAACTTTCAAAAACTTTTGAGACATGCGGCATCCCGCCAAACTTTAACTTTTCAAAACTTTTGAGACATGCGGCATCCCGCCAATCTTTAACTTTCAAAAACTTTTGAGACATGCGGCATCCCGCCAATCTTTAATCTTTCGAACATGCGCATCCCGCCAAATCCTTACCTTGGTCTCTAACCAAGACACCGCATCTTGGGCGACTCTGGTCTCTAACCAAGACGCCGCATCCATTTGGTGCCTTGGTCTCTAACCAAGACACCGCATCCCTTTTGGGCGACTTGGTCTCTAACCAAGACGCCGCATCCATTTGGTGCCTCGTCTCTAACCAAGACACCGCGTCCCGGGGCGACTTGGTCTCTAACCAAGACGCCGCATCCATTTGGTGCCTTGGTCTCTAACCAAGACACCGCATATTTTGGGCGACTTGGTCTCTAACCAAGACGCCACATCCATTTCGTGCCTTGGTCTCTAACCAAGACACCGCATATCTCGCATGGGCTTAGGGATGCGAGCCCAACAGATTCGGGATGCCGGCCCATATCTCGACAGTTAGATGGGATGTCGAGCCCAACAGCTCGGGATGTCACCCATATCCCTCGATGACAAGAGGATGTCGCCCTTGAGTTCGGGATGTCGCCCCATATCCCCGGAAGGAAAGCATGGGATGTCACCAACAGCTTCGGGATGTCAGGTACATATCCCATGACAGCATGGGATGTCACTCAAGCCTTGATTCTGATGTCACCCATATCCTCGGCAAGCATGGGATGTCGCCCAAGGGGGATGTCCCCATCATGCAAGCTTCGGGATGCGAGCCCTCAAATCAAGAATCTCAGAGCTTTATCATCCGGCAAAATAACTTGGCCGACTTTGTCATATGCGACATAGTACCTACAAAAGACACGAGGTAGTCATTTGCCCATCAAGCAAGCATTTTCTTTATATTTAACACAACAAACAAATATTACGCAACTATTATGTAAATGAGAGCAATAACGAATCACCAATATATTTCGCATTTTACTGAGTTCATTCCTTTCAAGCACATTATCATAAATATCATTTTTCAGCATTCATCATTTCCAGATCTCAAATATATAGCAGGTTAACGTACCCATATACCCTGATACTTTTATTTCCCTTACGATATTAGCATAGCTTTTCATAATACTGATATAATTTTGCAAATAAGCGCATAGCATAAAGCTCATATATTTTGTTTTGTCAAATCTTATTTTTCTATAAGCACGCAAGCATATACAACTATATTTATACTACAATCATCTTGACAAAACATGTTTTCAAAGCAACTCGTAAGCTTTCCAATCAAGTCAATTAATTTCACAATTCTTCCTTCTAAGCATTTAAACCAAAGCATACTTGCAAACATACTCCCAAGAAGGCATATAATTCACTATTCTTAACCAAGAATACATCATTAAAAAATATAAGGGTATATTGGCAAGTTATCTTGAGCATATAACTAAACATAAATTTTCATCCGCCGCTCTACATTTCTTTCTATTCATTTGATATGAACCCTTTAATTACCAAAATATCATTTTATCACACTTTAATCATATTATAGAGATTAGTCCCGCTAAATTGTAACCATTCATATTCAAGTTTCCATATTCCATTATCTCTCGTTAATAACATCAATAGGCAAGTAACAAACTAAGTCGATTTATCTTATCAAATTAGCATAGTAAATAGAGAGCATTTTTAACTTTGCCATGTAACGGGTTTCAAAGCATACATTCATATAATCACATAACGAGCTCATATAAAAATCATTTAACATAAATAGAAAAGATGGGAAGAGACGACCTGAAGGGAGTTAACGAAATTCCTTTGAGAACTTAACGGAAGCTCTTAACTATCGTCGTTGCTAAGCTTTCCTAGATAACGAAGCTAACAACAAAACTGATCCACGTGCCTGCCATCTCCATTATTATAATTTGTGGTTGAGAAACGCTATTTGACTTTCTCAACCTCTCTTTCCTGTACCCCACTCTTAAAACCCAAGAAAATGATTTCAAATGCCCAATTTTCATTTCATCCCCATCTCCCCCTTTGCCTAATTCCTTTTTCAACGACGGCGACTGGTCTACGGGGCCGGACTTAGCTTTGGCCGGCAAGCACTGCTCCCAGCGACAATCCTTCTTCCCGGCGACTCCCTGATGGCGCCCTTCCCGCACTCCAACTTTATCGTTTTTGGCGATTCCGGGCCTCCTCCCGCTTGACTTTGAATGCGGCGGCGACCTCCAATGGACTCCGACAACACCCACACCAATCCTTCCTCCCTGAGACCTTCCTACTCTCAAGGCGACAACCCAGGTTGTAAAAACTCACGGCGACCTCAATATCGGTGACAATCAAGTTCATCTATTCCCGTCGGCGACAAATCAACCCTTGGCAACATCGATCCTTGCTCTCTGTCCGGCGCTCCTCTCTCACCGGCAACTTCCCAAGCGGCTACTCTTTAATCGGTGACAACTCAGGCCAAACGGCGACAAAAACTCGAACGACGACAAAATCGAACGGAGGCAACACCAATCGGAGACAACTTCGAACGGCGACATCTCTTCCCCGCTTCTTCCTACTTCGATCCATAAACTGGCGAACTCAAAGTGGATTCGACCTCAACTTCCCGGAAATCCGAACTGCCCTAACTCATCCTGCTCCGTAGTCACTCCCAAATGGCGACAAACAGCGGCAAGAATAAACTGTAAGTCTCCTCTCTTTTCTATGATTTCAATTTCTGTTATTCCATTTCCTCGACTTGGTTTTGGCGACAATTTAAGCTTGCAACTTTGGACTTTAAAATTTCGATTTCAATTTAGCGGCTCCTTGTTTCCTCTTCTTCTCGTCCCATCAATTTTACCATTTTTGACATTCCAATTTTGATTTCCCCTTTGCGACATCCTTCTCCTTCGCGACTTCTGCTCTATTCACCGATTTGGCGAGATACCAGACAAATTTCCACGCTCTGCCCAGCTGACACATACTACCTAACGCTGCTAACCGATCGACACGTGTTGGATAAGGTTACTCTCCCGTCTGACACGTACCTCCCGTCTACTGTTCATCACTGTTCGTTACTGTTCACCTTTCTCAATTTTTCAACTTTTTCAATCTTTCTCTCTGTTCTTCCTTTGCCCTCCTTTCCAGTAAACAGAAAAGCCACTTATCTCCGGCGCAGCTTGAACTGTAAAGTGTTGAATCTTGAGAGTAATGATCAGTTCTGTCCCTCATGCTCCCTTCTCTTCTTCTTCTCTTTCTTTTAATCCCCTGAAGCCACCAGCTTCAACCCTCAGCTTTCTGCCCAGAAAAACAAAAATGTTGATTTCCCCACTTCCGGCTAAACTCCGGCGAACTCCGACTGCTGCTACCCCACCGTAGTCTAGATTTGATACCTTCGGCTCCCCTAGTCAGTCCCGGCAACGGAACCATCTGATGCTACCATAAAAAATGGTGCATAGGAAACTCACCGGGGTAGCGGCGGCGGCCGGACCGAAAAAAACATGCTCCGACGGATCCGATCTCAAATGGGACCTACAACACAAAACACCGTTAGGGGTGGGGGGCTTTCCCCCCACAAACCCTCCGGCGTGAGAATCATCAATCTTATTCATAACATTTCATAATATATTGACATAATCTTAGAGAGAGAGAGAGAGAAAAGAGAGAGAAAGCTTAAATTGAGACCTACCTTTGAAAATGAAGGGAGGGAGTATTTATATGAACCATGACTCATCATTATCATCTTACCTTACTTTACACGTGTCAACCCTTCAATGGGGGGAAAATCTATCAAAAAATTTCATTTGGATAAGGTCAGGGCCAAAATCTTGACACGTGGCACGTTCCGTACCTGGAGACATCAACTTGCTGCAAGACTCAACATCAGACATGCGGGAAGACATGCGGGAAGACCATGCAAGGCACACTCGGGACATGCGGGAAGGCATGCGGGAAGACATGCGGGAAGGCCATACAAGGCACACGTGGGACATGCGGGAAGGCATGCGGGAAGGCCATACAAGGCACACGTGGGACATGCGGGAAGGCCATACAAGGCACACGTGGGACATGCGGGAAGGCATGCGGGAAGACATGCGGGAAGGCCATTTCCTGTCATGCGACAAGCCACTTGCTGCATGACGACAAACCAGCCTTAGGCGGGAATCAGGCCTTAACCATAACTAAAAACATGACTTAGACCAATCATATAATAATCAACTTTGACGATATCCTCACGACATATGGGCCCCTATAGTCCATATTTGGACTTGGACCGGGTAAACATTTATCGGGCATATTTTGTTATGGCACATCAGGTCCAGGATTGTATGGAAAAATCTCTCCAAATTAAATGCATTCACATGATAAAGGATGACAGAGCTTCATCGCATACACGAGGATTGTTATAGTCACTCTTAAAGTCTGAGATTTCACTAGACTTACAATGTGAACTTAATAATCGGGTGGGGCGGAGTAAAATCGTGGGCCGTTGGGCCTGCACATGTAAGGACCTGCTCAGATACTATTTTAAAGTCTGAAGTTCCACCTTAAAACCAATTGGTGATAAGGGGAGTGGCCCAGAATCTTTATATATTACAGGCAAAGTTTGTCAATTTTCAATGTGGAATAATGTTCTCTTACAGTCACGAGTAAATCTTGAGCAGGAGATCGTCATAATCCACCACTCTTTTCACAAACCCAAGGTAATTAGGAATGAGCTCTTTGCAATTGTCCATGATGAACACCCTCCTCACATAAAACTTAATGTTGTTCATCTTTTTCCTCGTGTCAAACATATCAAATGGGGCCCTCTTTAGAACTAAAAGAATGGCCTAGAATTCAAGCTTCCCTTTCAACAAAGAAGTGTTTCACAGCAAGATGTTCCTCCCAGTCATTGGTCAAGATCTTGTAGAAAGCAGCATACTCCTCTTTAATAATCTCTTCACTTTACGAAGCCGAGATAGGTTTCTGTTTGTTGATCGGCTCCCACTCATGAGATACCTCCTTAATCTTCTTCTTTTTGAATTTGTGATTAGGTTGATGGTCTTGGAGTGTTTATTATAGATCTAAGATATTATTCATAGTTTGTATTGTAGTTTTGTGATGGAGAGGAAATTTGTGTTGTTAATTCTGGTATGGCTGATCATTGTGATTCATTCGTTGTGGTTCATTTATGCTAATATAGAAGGTGAGTTTCCATCTCTTTTGTTTTACCCATTAGCTTTGATCATTCATTATGTCCAATTTTTTGGGTAATTTTGTCTCATGTTAAATCTAGTTTTGTAGTCATCATTCTAATTAAATGAAAATTTTGTAATTGAGTTGGTCTGTCTTGTGTTTCTCTCTCTCTCTCTCTCTCTCTCTCTCTCTCGCTCTCTCATTCTGTTGACAACTGAGAACTTACTGGTAAGTTGAGTTCTCAGTTGTTTGGTCGCGGGAGTTGATCGTATTATTATTAGTTTAGTTGACAACTAAGAACTTACTGATAATTATAGTTCTCAGTTGTTTTGGTCGCCGGAGTTGGTGGCACCGAAGTCGGTGGTCTCCGGAGTTGATAGTGTTCTTAGTGCAGACAACTGAGAACTTACTGATAAGTTAAATTCTCAGTTGTTTGGTCGCCGGGATTAATCGTGTTCTTAGTAGTTTAGTTGACAAACTGAGAACTTACTGATAAGTTAAGTTTTCTGTTGTTTGGTCGCCGGAGAAGTCGCCGGAGTTGGCGGTCGCTGGAGTTGATCGTATTCTTAGCTGACAAATGAGAACTTACTGATAAGTTCTTAGTTATTTGGTCGCCGGATTTGGTGATCGCAGGAGTTGATCATGTTCTTATTGCAGACAACCGAGAACTTACTGATAAGTTAAGTTCTCAGTTGTTTAGCCGCCGCAGAGGTCGCCGAGTTGGTGGTCGATAGAGTTGCTGGTCGCCGGAGTTGATTGTGTTCTTATTAGTTTAGTTGACAACTGAGAACTTACTGATAAGTTAAGTTATCAGTTGTTTGGTCGTCGGAGAGGTCGCCGGAGTTGGTGGTCCTCGGAGTTGATCGTGTTCTTAGTAGTTTAGTTGACAATAGAGAACTTACTGATAAGTTAATTTCTCAGTTGTTTGGTCACCGGAGAGGTCGCCGAAGTTGATCGTGTTATTAGTAGTTTATTTGACAACTGAGAACTTACTGATAAGTTAAGTTATCAGTTGTTTGGTCGCCGGAGTTGATCGTGTTTTTAGTAGTTTAGTTGACAACTGAGAACTTACTGATAAGTTAAGTTCTCAGTTATTTGGTCGTCGGCGTAAAAAAAAAAAAATAGGTCGCCAGGGTTGATCGACGGAGTTGTTGACTGGAGAAGATGGGGAGGGGTGACTTAAGGTGACGGTGGTCGGAGAGAAACTAAATTGATAAAAATGTTTAGTTTCAATTTGCCTTTGTAGAGAGAATTTAATACCTTGATTATTTTTATTAGTTAATCAAATAATTTTACTATCCACCCATGAAATTTATACATTTTACTATTTCCCTTAAAAGTTTGGTTTTTTCTCATTCATCCTTTTTTGTCAATTATACTTGATGAAATGAATATTTTACCCTTAAATGTTTGAAGTGAGTACTTTAATAATTGGAGGAAGATTTAGAGTTAAAATAGTCGTTTTATTTAAATATAATTGATAAAAAAGGGAAAGTATAATAAATTCAAACTTCAGGGGAGGAGATTGAAATTTGTCCAAAATTTAGGGGTGAAAACCAGAAATAATCTGTTAATCAATACCAAGATCTTGAGCCACAATATCTTCCTTTTCTTTCTTGCGTTCAAGATTTTGCAATAATAATTAAATAAAGGCGACGCACGCTTGAGCATAAAATCAAAATAATGCCTTATTTGAATCCGTTGATATTTTACGCGGGGGTTTGTTTGTTTGTTGCTTCTCTGAAAGCAAGAACGCAAAACCCTATTACCGGAAATCAGCCGGAGAAACGACAATGACGGTGGCAAGTTTTTACAGAAGAATCCTGCCATCTCCTCCGGCCATTGATTTCTCATCTGCTGAAGGAAAGGTTTAGTTTCAATTTACCTTTATTTTCACCTAAATTTATGATTTTACTTTATATTTCATTGTTCTTGCTGCTTTTAATGTTGTACAAATCAAAGCTTGAACATGTTATACTGCAATTTCGATTGTTATTCAGATTTTAAAGTAGGGGCATTTACCAAAAACTGATAAATGCATTTATCAGTTATAAACAGCTGATAATGCATTTATCAATGTAAAATGTATTTTTCAGTTATTTAACAAAAAAATAAGCACAAAATACTCTTTAAAAAAATGATAAATGAATTTATCAGTTATAAACAACTGATAAATGCATTTTACATTGATAAATGCATTTATCAGTTGATTTAACTGAAAAGGCAAAAAAAAAATTAAAAAAAAATAGTTTTTTGTAATATCACGTCTTACATGTTTTTTCATTTATTTTTTGTAAATAGCATCTTTTTTAGGTAGTTTTTGGTAAAAGCTCCTTTAAAGTATTCATAGATGTGCATTCTTTCTAAAGTGGTATGATTGTGCTGTACCTAGTAGAGATGGAATAACTGACCAATCAATTGTGTAATTCACAACTGCGAGACAAAGTTGGGATTTTTAGCATCTCCTTTTGCGATAGAGCGTAATTTTTTTTTCCACAACAACATGGCTTCCCCACTGTTCATGCAGGCGCGAATCCAGGATTTTGGAACCGTGTAGGCTTGGTATTTTAAAAATATTGTAAACAATAATAACAGTGAATAATAACTTCATATATAAAAAAAAAAGTTACATATAGTAGGTGATTTAGGTAAATTTTTTTTTTTTTTTTGAGGTGGGCTCTAAAAAAGGCTAGATCCGCCCCTGTGTTCATGTGTTATTTGGCTCAATCACCCCCAAATGTCTTTTTCTTATATTTTTTTTAAAATTATTTTAAATTTCATTGCATTTGATGATTTGGGGATTTTATAAACTATAGAGTTCACAAAGCTCAATCTTAATCAGTTGCTGTAAATTGTAATCATGCCTGTTAGTATTGATTGATAGCTGATGAACAATGATTTTCGGAGTTAATGTAGAAAAATTTGTGAACTTTGGATTTATTATGAGGTGATTTATACTCCCTCCGCTTAGAAAGATGTTCCCATTTGCCATTTTAGTTTGTCACAAAAGACTGTCTCTTTTTCAAAAGTTTTAGGTAAAAATCATTGAACTTCACCTTTAGTTTCCATGTTTGTTCTGTAACTGCAGCAACTCTTCATAGAGGCCATTCAAGGTGGGACCATGGAAGGTTTTTTTAAGCTGATATCTTCCTTTCAGACACAATCAGAACCTGCATATTGTGGACTAGCCAGCCTAGCCATGGTCTTGAATGCACTTGCGATTGATCCGGGTAGAAAATGGAAAGGTAGCATTTAAATTTGCAGTTGTTTGGCTAAAATAGGGAGCAATAGAGCTCGTGATTCCTATTGGATGGCTTTCTCAGTCAGCCGATTCAGGCCATGGTTCTGCCGCCAATGAAATGCTCTATGTATGTGCCAAAGGGAGGAAACTACCCTTTACATATGGGAGATTTATTTTTATTCGGACACTAACACATTACCTTCTTCAGAAAAAATTTTTTTGTGCAATTTTTGAAGACAATCTTCATGCGAAAACATAAATTACATTGCCTGTATATCACCTCCTCCTGACTAAAGCTAAAAGAACTTGTATTCACTTCTCCTGTGTTACTTCATTTGTCTGCCTTTTCCTTAGGAAATGTTCCACCAAGAGTACTCTTGTTTTTTGTTTTTATGAAGAGGAAGATCAGAAGTTGGAATTGAGTACTGTTGAAAATAACGGCACTAACTTCCACAATATTTTAGTTTACCTCGTAGGCATAACATAAATAAGATGGAACTTGGATGCTCTTAGGTAGGGATGACAACGGGTCGGGTACGGGCCGTGTTTGACCATGCCCGTACCCGACCCGCCAAAACAAATGAAGGCACCAAACCCGCCCTACCCGACGGTCAACAAACCCGGACCTGACCCGGACAAAATGTTGCTAGACTTTTTTTTTGGGATTTGGCCCAAATATTCTCATTAGCTTAAACCCAACAACATAATCTTTTTTATATAAACTTGATATAAACAACAACAACAGTGTAATTAGGGATATGTGGAGGGGTACAAGGGTGAATCATCAATCAACATATAAGGTTACTATGCGGGTCGGGCCGAGCCGTGTCTCAAAGGATTACCAAACCCGGACCCGAACCCACTGGGTTTTGGAAATTTGTTACCAAACCCGCCCTGCTCGGGCTGGAATGATTCGGAAACGGGTCTGGTTCGGAGAAATTGCTATCCCTACTCTTAGGTGCTTTTGACTGTCACTCTGAAGGGTATTCCAAAATAGTCGACTTTCAAGAAGTTTTTCATCATACAACTTCTTTAGAATCATAAAGTTATGCTTTTTT
This sequence comes from Adenophora triphylla var. japonica, assembly GCA_022495995.1. Lineage (NCBI taxonomy): Eukaryota > Viridiplantae > Streptophyta > Magnoliopsida > Asterales > Campanulaceae > Adenophora > Adenophora triphylla. The sequence goes on from JAFEMH010001677.1 coordinate 402,155, forward strand.
TCTTTCCAGGGCCTTGGAGATGGTTTGATGAATCTATGCTGGACTGTTGTGAGACTCTTGAGACGGTCAAAGCTAAAGGAATTTCCTTTGGGAAGGTTGTTTGCCTGGCACATTGTGCTGGAGCAAAAGTTAAAGCTTTGCGTACAAATCAAAGCACCCTTGATGACTTCCGCAAGTATGTTATGTCATGTTCCAGTTCTGATGATTGTCATATCATCTCATCTTATGAGAGACAGACTTTTAATCAGGTAAGTTTCTAGATTAGTATCTCACTTTCTCTTTACCAGTTCTTATTATCTTGAGTAGATCCATAAGATCTACAATTATGTTTGTTTCAATACACCAGGTCAGTGATTATCACATATTTATTTTTATTTTTACAGACAGGAAGCGGTCATTTCTCTCCTATTGGTGGTTATCATGCTGGAAGAGACATGGCGTTAATATTAGATGTTGCACGGTTTAAATATCCTCCTCACTGGGTTCCACTTCCACTTCTTTGGGAAGCCATGAATACCTTGGATGAAGAAAGCGGATATCACAGAGGGTAAAACATTAGTAGTATCTTTTTGTTTCTGCAAGCAAAATAAAATTTTCAAAGCAGTGTATGTATGTGGAGTGTTTGATCTACATTGATAGGTTTTATGCGGAAATTTAACCAGGACTTACAAGTAGATGCTAGAAATATAATGAAAGAAATTTGATGATGCTTGCTAATTAAACCAGTAATGACCATCTTGTCTTGTCTCGTTGACGTTATTGTATTCATATTTGTAGCTTTTCTAGGATAAAATGTCTAAAATTGGAGCGATTCACTATTAAATTTTATTTTATTTTTCAGGTTCATGCTAATATCTAGGCTTCACAGAGCACCAGCACTTCTTTATACCCTGGTAACTGACTGAAATTGCTATTGACCCATCTAATTCATTTTCGCACTATGGAATCCGCTTGTAACTACTGCCTTTGTCCTTGAATGCTTGTTATATTTACCTTTTTGTTGGGTATTTTTTTCGATCTTGGCAGCATTTGATTTCGTTTGCTGATTTGTTTTCTTTGCAGAGCTGTAAGCATGAAAGTTGGGTCAGTATTGCCAAATACTTAGTGGACGATGTTCCCGATTTGTTAAGATTGAAGGATGTTGCAGTTGTGAAGGATGTCCTTTCCGTAGTTTTTAATTCTTTACCATCAAGGTTTCTGGATTTCATCAAGTGGGTTGCAGAAATTAGAAGACGTGAAAGTGATGGTCAAAGTTTAAGCCAAGAAGAGAAAGAAAGACTCACCATAAAGGTCTTCTATTTCCTTCATCACACACACCACCTCTGCCAGCGTAGTTGTCGTGGTCATGGTAGCGGCAGACCCAAAACTTTAAGTGGGTGCACAACTTACACTATAAAGCTAATTATGGAAAAAATTGCTTGTGTGGGACTTGAAACCATAACCACAAGATTAAAAATCAAGCAATTTGCTACTGAACTAGACTAACCATTTGATTAAGTGGGTGCACTTGTACCCCTTATCATATGTTTAGGTCCACCACTGATCATGATTGACATGGGCACGAGAATGTCTTCTATAGGACACTTTTTCGGTTGGTTACACTTCCTAGTGTTTCCTCATAGGGTCATGTTTTAGTTATTTTGCTTTCTTTTCAGGAAGAGATCTTGAAAGAAGTACAGGAGATTGGTCTATACAAACACGTGTCTAATTATATAGTATCTTCGGAAACATGCTGTAAAGGCGCCCTTTCTTCGAATATTGAAAACAGTTTACCAAATATTGCTGCAAGTGTCTGTTGCCAGGGAGCAGGAATTCTAGAAGGAAATACTGGCTCCTCAGATGGGTTTTGCTGCTGGGAAACCCCTGTGAAGTCTGTACAATCCAACGGTGATAAGGCCATTAATGTAGTATCTGGGACGGTGGTCAAAGGCAATGCAGAAGAACGGGTGGATATGATTGTCCCAGCCTCTCCAAGAAAGCAAAGTTGTGGTAACTCTGACCCAAGCAGTTGCATCGGATTCCATCCAGCAACCAATGATGTTCTGACAGTACTTCTTTTGGCTTTGCCTCCTCAAACGTGGACTGGCATTAAAGACCAGAAACTTCTGAAGGAAATACATAACCTTCTTTCGGTTGAGAACCTCTCTACTCTGCTTCAAGAAGAGGTAATATTGTATTATTGATTTTCAGCCTCCCCCCACCGCTAAAATGAGTCTCTTCTTAGGTTTTCATCTAACTTGATAAAACATTTCCATTTTGGGGTTGACCTAATTCGAGTGGGACTCCCCAAATGGCAAAATGCTCTAATTCAAGTGGGACAGAGGGAGTATGTATATGCATATATATATATATATACATATACATATGGTGTTGCTGTTTGTTTAACTTGGATGTTTAGTTAACACATGGTCCAGTATTTTCTTCTTGATAATTAATGAGAACTTCTCATTAAAATTGACGTGCATTGCAGATTTTGCACTTGCGAGGTCAGCTACTAGTTCTTCAGAGATGCAAAGATGACAAAGTAGAGGACGAACTCGGTGCGCCCCTCTTCTAGCCCTTACCCTTTTCTGACTTTAAATTCTAAACAATTTTGTTGTAAAACACCGCTGCTTTCTCAACTCATTGCGAGAATCCCACAGTTATATAAAGCGTTAAAATTCAAGAAGCAGACATTGTCCCCCCATTCCGAGAATCCCACAGTTAATCAAAGATGACAAAGTAGGCTGTCTAACTACTTTGTTCTGCCATTGTAGATAAATTATTTTAATTTTTCCATTTGACATGTCCCCTGCTCACAGATTATCATATCACTTTAAAATAAAATGTAGACTAAAACTCAAATCTCAGAGTACATTGCAAAAATCGTGTACTTGAATGAGGACATTGCAAAAAAATAAACTTCAATGAGGACATCAAAAAAATAAAAATCTTTAGTGACCAAAATATGTGTTCCGCCAACAGTTGTACATAGCTTCATAACATTAAGGTATAGTCAAATGCTAAGAGATTTTTGTTAGTGAACACCCTTTAGTAAGACTAAGCTCTCTGTGAAAGAACTTACCCACCTTGCCTTTGTGATATCCTTGGTGTACCTCGTCGGCTTCATTTGTGATTTTTCAATGTCTACCACATTCACTTCCTTATTGTCATAACCACCTATTTGCAGCAAAATCTGATCAGTTTCTATAACCCCCACAAACGATACGTAAGAACGTCGTCTAGAATCAAAATTACATAGCTTAGTCCACGACTTGGCATCTCCATATTCCTTCATCACCCAAATGGTACAGATCTCAGTACCAAGTGGAGAAGCATCCGAATTACGTGTATGTAACACGGCTAGCGAGTCCTTATAAATAAAGAGGGCCTGTACGCCACGAGTGTCAGTATAATTTGGAAGCATCAGCTCTTTGAATGCCTCTTCTTTCGTATGGAATGAGATTATACTATATTCGCCAAGATCTCCATCATCATGATCATCCATTTTATGAGCAAGCCAACAATAAGCTTCACTCGGATAACAACTAACATAGACTCCTGACGGCTCAACTACGTACCTATCCGTAAGAAGCTGGTTAGGACCAGCTAATTCAATCTTCCTCCATGAATTTGATGCCAACGAGTAAATCCTGACATTCTCTAGCCTGTCGTAATTAGTAAATGTAATGACGTTGTAATCTTTAGTTTGGTTGTGATGGCCGAATCCAACACAGAGATAAAACCAGGGATTTTTATCGTAGCTGGCAATGATCTTGTTGATTCTCAAGGCTGGATTCCATAAACTGATATGATGTTTGGTAGAAAAATTATCCTGTTTGGAAGAGGAGACGCCAACACAAACAACTCCATCACAACAACCCATCACTCTTACCCATCTGTATGTGAAGTTAATAGTGTCGCTGAAGGACCATGTTTTCGATTGATTCCTCGAATAATTGCGTTTAACAACTATATCTTTGCCGTCAAGGCCCTTGTTTATGAGAAAGAGGTTACTAATTTTGTTTTTCTGAATCTGATTGTACATATTGATGAAATAAGGATTGGAGAGGAGAGAGTACCATGATTTGCAAGCAGATGAGAATCGGATTAGGCTTTTAACCGGTAGATTCGTCAGTATTTTCGATTCGACAATATCAATGGCCATATTTGGCTTCACCTTCATGACACCACCGGCTAGATTTGCCTTCACCTTCTTCACCATTGTCTGTAGGCTTTTATGTTTCTGGTAATCGAAGAAGAAGAGCCTCGTTATATTTATATGTACTGTATACACTTGAAAGATTATAAAATACTTTTGGAATATAATTTTGATTTTTAATTATGGTTTGTATTTTGTCAATATTTAGATTAAATTAATTTCGGAAATAATTGTGAATATTACTTAGTTTAGGATTGATTTTATTTGACTAACAACTAATCTTTTTTCTATTATCTATCATGTAAATAAGGTAGGTTTTAAGGTTGAAAAGTACTTTATGTTGATAAGGAAAGGATCGTAAAGAAGACTCCTAATTGGAGAAGGATTCTATGTTGATAAAGAAAGGATCATTAAGAAGACTCCTACTTGTAGAAGGATTATATGTTGATAAGGAAATAAGTGGCTAAGAAGAATCTTTATTGAAGAAGGATTGTGATCAACTTTTATAAAAGTACAGCCACCTCTCATTAACAGAGATAGGCTCCACGAATTTATTCGGCGCTCTCAAGTTTACAAGAGTCCTAGGTTGTTATTGAAGTTCATAAGACTAGAACTTCAAGATTGTTTTTATGTTTTTCTTGTTCTACTCTTAGAACCTTTTGATCTTTTCGCAATTAGTTTTATTTCCTTTCATTGTAAGTTTCTTTGCAATTTGTTCCGAACAAGATTGTGTTTTTATGAAAGGTTTTCCAGCAAGTAATTCTTGTTGAAGTGTTTAAACCGTTATCTTATTTCGCTGCATTTTATTTACGATTGTGTGTGTGTAGTTGTCAATACAGTTGTTAAAACACTTGTGTTATAATCTCTTACATTTTACAGAAAAGGGAATAAGGTTAACATAAGATTGAAAAGTAACATTTTCTCTAAAAAATTGTTACATTCATTTGTATAACAAATTATACTCATATATATATAATCTATTACATTTCAATTGTTATTTTCTCTAAAAAATAATAATCAAACTATTTTAAATTTATGTAAAACTATTGTTACATTTTATAATAAAACTTGTTACATTTATTTGTGGAAAATTCTTGTTTTTTTTTTAAAAGAAAAAAAAGGTAACATTTACTCTACAAAAACTGTTACATTCATTTGTAAAAAAATTATACTCATATATATAGTCTACATTTCAATTATTACTTCTCTAAAAAAAATAACTATTTAAAACATTCTATAAAACTACAGTTACATTTTATAATAAAAATTAGTACATTTCATAATTCCATTTGTAATATTTCTTCATAGTTACATTTCAGGCGACGACCAACTTAATTTTTTATTTGTTACAAAATAAGGTTTTACAAAAATAATTCAAAATCATGTCATCATGATGATGCTTTTTTGATTCGTCTCCTCCTTGAGACGAACACAACGGTTTATTCAGATTTTTTTTATCTTCAAAATCTCAAGTTATTTTATTTTAAAGTTACTGGAGGTATTTTTTTTTTAAGAAAAAAGGATATGTGGCAGACAATGGCTAGAATTGATATTAGATAGTTAGGAATTTCAAAAAAAAAAAAAAAGGACGCGTGGCAGACACTATGTGCGCGGATCAAGGCTTTGGCAGGGCGGAAAACGGTCTCACCCAAGTTTTTGTCCTGGGGTTTTACTCTAAAAGTATAAATTACAATTTAAACTCAGATAGTAAGATGAAAATTGGTATGCTTACGTTAATCTGTCTCGGTGCCTCCGACTTCGTCGGCGGCTATGGTAGGGTTTCTCATTGGCTTCTTCAACGGCACAACCATGGTGAAACCATCAATGTTTCCTGCTATTTTCAACCGAATTCAACCATTGCTTCTTTCTTTCTTCCTTGCTATTTTCAACCGAATTCAACCATTGCTTCTTTCTTTCTTCCTTCGCTAATCAATTATCGAAATACCGATTCTAATTTTTGTACGGATCCCTTAACGATTGCTTTTGGTCTATACTTATAAGCAAATTTGTGCAGTATTTTTTAAGTAATCAACATGTGTTTGCTGGACCTGTCAACTATTTCATTGTAAAATAAATGACTCGTTTCAAAATATGAAATTACTTTCAGGATAATATTTTAGTGGTACACGTGAAAAAACAGGTAGAGCGCATTCATAAAATGTCGAAAAATCCAATGCGACGTTTATTATGAAAAGTGGAGAGTATTAAGAACATATTTTTATTAGATTTTGTGATTAATAAAAATCATCCACAAATTTTTTATTTGAAAAATACATTTGTTAAAACAATAGTTTTTTTTTTTTTAAATGAGTTATTTTTTATTAATAAATGTCTTAAGATTTTTTTTTTTAAAATAAGTGTTTATCAAAAATCTGAATACCGTTTGACCAAAATTTTCAAATGAGCATCCTTTACTAAGGTTAAGTTCTCAGTAAAAGAACTAACCCACCTTCCCTCGGTAAAAAAAAGGGATATCCTTGGTGTTGCCCATCTGCTTCATTTGTGATTTATCACTTGTTGTGAAATTGTGATCTATCAGATTAGTACCGTCTCATAGCAGTAACTGATGTTGAGAATCAGCATCTATGCAACAACCATATGAAAGGAATAAAGAAAAAAAACACGCAATTTGTTCACCGCTAAAGTGAATACATCTGAGGGCACTAACACAAATTTGTCATGTTACAATAGAGAACATATTTTGTCTCACCAAAATAATTTCATTCTATGCCCACACCTTCACACAATCACCCTACATATGCTTTTCGGTCATACAAGGAATGCTCCTAATGGCACCCCAAAGGCCGCCCCACCCTGCCCTAGGCTCTTTTGTTGATCTCACATATTTTATATAGATATCCTAACTATTTCTCTCTAGCACACAATATTTTAGGTCATCACTTGTATTTATAGAAACAACAAACCCAAACCCTCAAGGATTTTAATTCCTTCTGCAAGAAGTAAACTGTTTCCTACCCAATAAAAGAATTTCGTTTTAAAAGGAGTGCATGTCATAAAAGGAAACCAAATCACTGCTACAATTTTGCCCTTTCCTTCTTCCAATAGGTTTATATCCAATCCCAACAATCTACGACCTGTAGACAAACCACAAGTGACTTCCACCATCAAACTCCCACCCGAGAATGACATCTACCTATTGCGCCGGCTACAATCAAGACTGTACCAAGTCTAATCATATGAGTTGAAACTGAGCATCACTTTTCAACATAACTGTTGGTTCATCCATGCTCCGAGTCTTCACTTCCAGTGACCCTTCCTACAAATCCATACTCATCTACTTTTTCCATCCATAAAGACCGGTGATCCCATTCTAGACACGTTCTTGGTTCCTCCGTATTCCACTAACATCTCATCACACATCGTTATGGACCCGCTCTCATGTTGGTGCTTGTTGAAATCACGCTGATCAGTCGCAAACCATCAACTCCTTCCCAACATACCTTTTCATGAGATTTCTCCCACCCGGCTCTTTAGGCCTTCGTCGTCCTCCACTGGAAAACTCCCTTGTTTTCCCCAAGTAGGACCCATTGTATATGGTGTACAACGTCTTACCCCAAGCTGCCAAGTCAACTCCACCAGCAATACTCCATGTCACACAGTCAAAGACGACCACCAATTTCTGCCATTCCATTGTGCATGAAGTTCAAGTCTCTATTCCACCTTTGAATGTTCCTCCCGCATGTCATAATAATATACCATATTGCCCTGCTATTGCACGAAATCTGCTCTACACGAATTTTGCACTGTACCGTACCGTACCGGAACGCAATGTTATACCAAATTTGCACCAGACCTAGATCTAACAAATGAATGGAGACGACGAAAAAGCAAGAGCTGAATATTATTATTAGTCTTTAGTCAAGCTCTTATGTAATAGATTAGGATTGTTAGTCTTTTTCCTTTTTAGATAAGATTGCAGTTTGATGTAATCAGTTTCATCAAGACAAACGACTAGCAAGACAACAGACGAGGAGCCTCCTCCTCAGTATACAAAGGGAAAATTCCCACCGAAAATTATCTAAAACCTATGTACGAGTCACATTCCTCGGCATAGGTAGATAAAAAGAAGGATAAGCCTAATGTCATGACGAGGAAACCCCTCGGCCTAACGACTAAATTGGCAAAATCATCCAAGACCAATGTACGAGTCACCTTCCTCGGCATAGGTAGATGAAAAGAAGGATAAACCCAATGTCATGACGAGGAAACCCCTCGGCCTAACGACTAATTTGGCAAAATCGTCCAAGACCGATGTACGAGTCACCTTCCTCGGTATAGGTAGATGAAAAGAAGGATAAGCCTAATGTCATGATGAGGAAACCCCTCGGCCTAACGACTAAATTGGCAAAACCATCCAAGACCTATGTACGAGTCATTTTCCTCAGCATAAGGTAGATAAAAGAAGAAAATTGGCAAAAATCACCCAAGACCTATGACCGAGAGCAAGCTACCTCGTCATAGTTAGGTGTAGCCCTGAAAACCATCCAAGACCTATGTACGAGTCATCTTCATCGGCATAAGGTAGATAAAAGAAGAAACTCAAGTGTCATGTCGAGGAACCCTCCTCGGCCTAATGACCAAAAGCGGGCAAAATTGCCAAGTGTTAAAACCGAATGAGCTTCCTCAGTTTTAAGCAATCAAATATGAAGTAAGAGGAGACCTTCCTCGGCTTCCCAAAGTTGGTTTGTACTTATGCAAATACGCAACAAACAAGCATTCAAAGGGGTCCATATCAAAACAAAAATGAATAAGACTTGAAATTGAAGAAAGGAATTTTCATTAATATTCAATGTTGAAGTACAAGGAGGCCTATGATATTACATAAAAAACATTAAAAAGCCTAAGTCTGCTCATCTGTAAAAGGCTCTTCGAAGAAGGCCTCCATTTCAACATCTTGAGTTTGTGCCTCAGCTTGAGCTCCCTCGTTGATTGGCTCCTCAGCATTGATGGCCTCCTCGTCCTTGGCACTGACGACCTCATCCTCAATCCTCTCAATGATAACATTAAGGTTCTGAGGATCAATAGGAGGAGGAGCCCAAGCAGGTCGGCCAGCCCGAGCATCTATGGCGGCAATCACCTGAAGGGCATTGTCAGAATAAGGGACGAGGTAGTGAAACTTGCGGGCCTCCTCGTCAAGTTACAAGTACGAGACGAGAAAGAAATAGACGAAGAAGTTACCTCAGATAACAAAAGGTCCTTCCTATTAGCTAGATGGTCAACGGAAGGTTTAGCCGTCTTCAGCTTGTCAACATAATCCTCGTCGAAGGATCTGCAGATGACAGCTCGGCCAACCCTTTGATTCCACCCTTCACGGGCTAGGAGATTCATGCCCTTGAGGATTGGCGCCTCCTTGGCCTCCTGGACAAACTGCTCGGCCTAGGGATAAGATTTAATATGCCGAGCAGAAAGTCTGGACGAAGAAGTAGGGGCTGCCTTCTTCGAGGGGCCGACCCGTCTCTAGGCCCGGGCATAATGCCGGCCTGTACATAATATCTTGGGTCAACTTTCAAGCTCGATCAGCAGAAGGTACCCCCCTCGGCAAATTGTGTTAAACGATCAATCAGTGCATCACTCCACTCAGGTCGCCACATCGCCGTGGGCACACCTGGTAACTCCGAGGGAGCAGGGAACTCCCAGCCTTGCCGGCTTTCCACCCTAATCACATTATTATTCCAACCAGAAACCTTACTGAACACGGGATGAATGATTTTGGGGTGTTTTTAGTCACTCCTTATCACCACCAGCTTGGAATCCTTAATATATCCTACTAATGGAAAGCAGACTAACAGGGCTCAAAGCCCAAGCTATGACAAAGTACAATAAAGCCAGTGTGGTACCTCACGGCATTGGCTCCTAGCATGGCCGGGATGACCTGCATGTCTCCTAGAAATTCGTTTATAAAGGGATCTAGAGGAGTCGAAGAACTAGTTGGAACTGTTTGAAATAAAATTTAACGTGGTTCAGGTTGTAATAAAAATTATCTACATCGTCATCATCCACGACCTTGGTACCAGGGAAATAGCTCAACTTATACTCATCCCTTGACACACCGTACTTGGAGTAAAGTTCCTCACACATGGGGTCACTGGCCTTAATGGGTTTAACATACAGCCTACCTCGGCCAGCTCTCCCTTGGCCTCTCCCTCCTCGGCCTCCAGCAACCTCTCCCTCGTCAAAGGAGTCAACAATATTCGAGGGACTGCTAGTGCTAGCAACGTTTCCTCTCCCAGTCATAGCTGCATAAACAAAAGGGAAAAGGGTCAATATTTGGTTAAGGTAAGGGAAGGACGAGGAAGGGGAGAACCATCCCTCCTCGTCATATGGACTTAAGACGAGGAGGAAACCTTACCCAACAATGGAGGACGCTGTAACGATGTTGGTCCACAATTTTTATTTTCCCGAAAGATTTTTGTTGTTTTTGAAAATCAATCGTAAAAAATAATACACGGAGTCGCCACGCCATTTTAATTTTGAGGGCCAAAACTTTGAAAAATGCCCGAGATCAGAAATTTGGGTTCGGAGGTCACGTTACGCGCCGGGAAGAACGTTAGTGTTCACCCGGAACGCCTCCTAAAACGAGTCTTCCAAACATTTGAAATCCTTTGTTGTGTGTGCGTGTGTGTGTGTGTTTTGGCTAAAATAATTCGAAACTGAGGAAAGTAAAAATTGGGATGTCTTTTTAAGACTTTAAACTGATCCCATGATTTTTTGGATGATTTTTGGATTGAGATTTGGTACTCAAAAGACCTTTTGAAGTTGAAGAACACTTCTGCCAGAAAGAAAAAGGCAGTGGACCTTTGATTTTGAAATTGATTCAAGGGCATTAAAACTTCATAATCTGGATAAACTCAGAAAATGAAAGTTGTTCCAGACACCTTAAATAAGATTTTTGCGAATGAATTTTCCATTTTGGAGAAGATTTGAGGGGTCAAAACCTTCTGGAAATCTCAGATATGAAATCTGGATTTCCAGAAACTGATGAACTAGCCTCTAAAAGAAAATTTGAAAAGGGGAGTTTTACTCACCCAAAAAATAAAGTAAAAATATTTATGGAAATCTCTGGATGTTGGTTACAAAAAGTGTTTTGTAGTCAACACCAAATTCCAAGTTTATCTGTGTCCAAAAATTAAGACAATGGACTGGGGTCTTGGAAAATTGCTACTGGACAGCAACTTCTCAAGAAAGAAAATATGATTTTAAGGGGGGTTTTGCATCCGTGCTTGTCCCCATTTCCCTAGGTTTTGTTTAGTGATCACTTGACATTTTAGTGGTGAATCAACTATACCAAACCATCCTTGGAGTACATTAGGACTAAGCACTTCATTTGCTTGGGAAGGGGAATTTTATCCTTTGAAATCAAGATTTGATGCTTGAAAATGGTTTTTAGGGTTTTGAAAATGCATTTGCAAACAAGTAAGAACACATTGAAGAAAATGTTGATCCTTGTAGAGGATCATCCATGGAGATGAACTTCCATGGTGATCCTCTTGGATCTAGGGCAAGAAAATGAACAAACTACATTTTGTAGTTTGAAAATGCATGCATGGATGAGAGAATTTAGGGTAAGGAGAGGGAGGTTATACCTATATTCCTTGTATTTTTGTGTTTGTGTTTGAACTTGAGAGTGAGTGGGTTTGATTTGAGTGAGTGAAAGTCGGGAAGATTCAAGAGAAAAAGGTGACAATTCTAGAGAATTCTCACTGTTTTCTCAAGTATTTTCGCCAAATGCTGTGAGTTGTGTTCTTGTTCCTCCTTTAAAACTGAGACTGGAGGGCTCAATTTATAGCCCTCTGAAAAATGCAGACATGTCCGCGCGGATAGGGTTGATGGCGTGCACTGTTCATTAAATGCTGCTCCAGGCTTTGGACACAAGGAATATTTTTCAAAAAATCAAACAGAAACTGTTTTTCAACTTGCTGTTTCGGGATTTTCTTAATTCTTTTGCTTTTTGAGATTCCTTTCTTGGTTTAACTTTAAATGGCAATCCCTAATCTACCCTCACTTTGTTAGAAAGGTTAGGAATTGTTAGAAATGTTAGTAATGCTAGGACTTTCGTTAATTTTCTAACGAGAATACTAACAACTCAAATTGGAGCACTTACAGTAGCCCCTCGGCGACGGTGCTTTCGAAGGAAGCGGGGTCGTCGATAAGATTAAGGCTCCATATTTGACAGGATGATCAAGTGATCGAGTGATCAAGTGATCGAGTGGCTGAACCTAGCGATAGGCTACCTACGTATCCCGAATGGGAATCAAGCCGGCCGTAGTTCGGGTCTTTGACCCTGGAGATGATGGCGTTTTAGGTGCCTCGAACCTTGATGAGCGAGTTCTGCAGTCGTTTGCTGAAAGAAACTCTGCTGGGGATAAGAGTGACCATTTTCGGTCTGATGGCTGAAATTGTATATCCGCTCTGTTGGAGATAGGGATGACCGTTTCGGTCTGATGGCTGAACCTAATGATAGGCTACCTACGTATCCTTAAGAGGAATCAAGCAAGTCGTAGTTCGGGTCTTTGACCCTTGAGTGACTGTTTTAGGGTGTCAACCTAAGATTTGACTATTTTTGGGAAGTCGCCCTAAGATCTGACTATTTTTGGGAAGTCGCCCTATGACTATTTTTGGGAAGTCACCCTATAATCTGACTATTTTTGGGAAGTCACCCTATGATCTGACTATTTTTGGGAAGTCGCCCTATGGTTTGATTGTTTTGGGGAAGTCGCCCTATGATTTGACTATTTTTGGGAAGACGCCCTATGATTTGACTATTTTTGGGAAGTCGCCCTATGGTTTGACTATTTTTGGGAAGTCGCCCTATGAATTGACTATTTTTGGGAAGTCGCCCTATGGTTTGACTATTTTTGGGAAGTCACCCTATGATCTGACTATTTTTGGGAAGTCACCCTAAGATCTGACTATTTTTGGGAAGTCACCCTATGATCTGACTATTTTTGGGAAGTCACCCTAAGATCTGACTATTTTTGGGAAGTCGCCCTATGGTTTGACTGTTGTGGGGAAGTCGCCCTATGATTTGACTATTTTTGGGAAGTCGCCCTATGATTTGACTATTTTTGGGAAGTCGCCCTATGGTTTGACTACTTTTGGGAAGTCGCCCTATGGTTTGACTATTTTTGGGAAGTCGCCCTATGATTTGACTATTTTTGGGAAGTCGCCCTATGGTTTGACTATTTTTGGGAAGTCACCCTATGATCTAACTATTTTTGGAGAGTCGCCCTGGTAATGATTTCGATTTGTCGTATTAGGGGATGATTGCGATTTATCGCTTTCCTAGTGTTGTGACCGGGGTGATAGCGCTTTAGGTGCCTCATGCCTTAATGATGGCATCTTCGGTGCCTCGAACCTTGGTGATGGCGTTTTAGGTGCCTCGAACCTTGGAGATGGCGTTTTAGGTGCCTAGAACCTTGATGATGGCATTTTAGGTGCCTTGAACCTGGATGATGGCGTTTTAGGTGTCTCAAACCTTGATTTGAAGGGATCGGTCTTACTTTTGCTGCCGAAGATAATGGGAAAGAAACGGGATTCCGTTAACTTCGCTGGGGATTTTGTTAGCCTAAGTTGGAGTTTAGTCCAGGAGTATGAACCTAAATGGGGACCTAGTTCAGAGTATGATCCTAAGTCGAGGTTTCAATTCGGGAGTATGAACCTAAATGGGGACCTAGTTCAGAGTATGATCCTAAGCTCGGGGTTTCGGTTCAGAATATGAACCTAAATGGGGACATAGTTCAGAGTATGATCCTAAGTTGGGGTTTCGGTTCAGAGTATGAACCTAAATGGGGACCTAGTTCAGAGTATGATCCTAAGTCGAGGTTTAGTTCAGAGTATGAACCTAAATGGGGACCTAGTTCAGAGTATGATTCTAAGTCAAGGTGTTGTTCGGGAGTATGAACCTAAATGGGGACCTAGTTCAGAGTATGATTCTAAGTCAAGGTTTAGTTCAGGGCTATGAACCTAAATGGGGACTTAGTTCAGGAGTATGATTCTAAGTCAAGGTTTAGTTCAGGAGTATGAACCTAAATGGGGACCTAGTTCAGGAGTATGATTCTAAGTCAAGGTTTAGTTCAGGGGTATGAACCTAAATGGGGACTTAGTTCAGGAGTATGATTCTAAGTCGAGGTTTTGTACCTGAGGGAGACTATTTGAAGGTGTTCTCGCTGGGGAAGATTCGGGCTTACGAGAACTATCGGGGAAAAGGGTGACCGTATTGGTCAAGCGGCTGGACCTATGGTAGGCTACCTACGTATCCTTAAGAGGAATCAAGCCAGTCGTAGTTCGAAAATTGCTGGGGATGGTCTTTGATGGTTTGACGGTATTTGGGAGTCACCCGAGGTTTGACTGTTTTTTGGGAAGTCGCCCTAAGATTTGATGATAATGTTCTTTTAGAAAAGTAGTTGACTAAGATATGCTTTCATACCTGTGTTGTGCTTACCTGTAGCTGCCGGAAGGACTGAGGCTACGGCTGATGTTGATGAAGAGTTGTTGGGTTGCCGTTCGTGGGACGGTTTCTGCTGACGATTTGCTGTCTTTGGAGGCATTTTGACCTGAAGGAGGAGTTTGGTTGAGTCTGCATCTTGCTGGTGATCGTCAACCTTGTAGAAGTTGTTGAGCTTGTCTTTACATTGGGACTTCTTGCTTTTGAGAACTTGGTGTCTCTGACCGCATTGTATTTGAGAACTTGGCGTCCCTGACCGATTTGTATTTGAGAACTTGGCGTCCTTGACCGATTTGCATTTGAGAACTTGGCGTCTCTGACCGAACTGTATTTGAGAATTTGGCATCCCTGACCGATTTGCATTTGAGAACTTGGCGTCTCTGACCGATTTGTATTTTGAGAACTTGGCGTCCCTGACCCATTTTTATTTGAGAACTTGGCATCTCTGACCCATTTGCATTTGAGAACTTGGCGTCCCAGATCTTAAATTCCGATGCTACGGGAAGCTGCTATGTACCAAGTTCTGAAGCTGAAAATCTAGTTGTTGATGTGACTAGACCTTTCTTGTGACTTGATAAAATTCAGGTCCAAAGGACCAACTTGACAAAGCCCCCGGGTCCTATTAAAGCGAGGAAAGATCCCTTCTTTGGCAAAGCCTCGGTTTGAAGAACTGAGTAGGCAAAGTCCAGATTTTGAAGAAGCGACTTGGCAAATCTATCTCGTAGTGAAGAACCCAATGTGGACCCAAAGATGACTATAGAAGCCCCAGCTTGAAGAGCTGATACAGGAGAACCTGGGAGAACCGCTTAGCAAGCCCCAGCGTGAAGAAAATTTAGAGTAGTCTTACAGAGGAGGCACCCATCTTTTCAGACCTTAGTCAACCAGTCACTGGACAAGACTCAGAAATGTTTACGTGCAGGGGCATATCTTTTGAAAGGTGGGAATGTCTCCCAAATTTGTGTATGACACTCTCGCTTTTGGTTTGACTCTTTTGAGAGAGTATAAGCATCACAAGGTGTGGAAAAGTGTATGGAAGCCCCTGCTGACAGAAAGACAGTGTTTGGCTCTATTTCCCTATGATGGAGAGAGAGAAGACTTGTGGAGACACTTGAAAACTTGTCTTATTCATGATGATCACAAGGATGCTTAAAACCCTTTGTTAATGTTCGGGTTATTCAATCCCTAAATCTGATATGAACAAATATTTTGATTAATCACAAGGAGAAAGCCAACTGATATCGAGAATCAAGCTTGGAAAGTGTATAGGGACGATCCTTGATGAGACCGGATTTTTTTTTGAGATTTGTTTGTGATTTCGACCGGACCATTTCTGGTTGCCTACGTTCCCTTCATTATGAAGAGCTCAGGTCGCCGTAGTTCGGGCTTATCCCGAATGAAAAGAGAACGAATGTTGAAATTCGAGGATCTGAGGACCTTTGGGGATTTTGAGGATTTGGAGGATTGAATAACATATCCCCTTAGAGTGTCCATGAAAGACACGGATGCGAAGCCCCAGTGGGACATCCACGGCAAGTGTTTGTGGAGTAGAAATGAATTATGCTCACATCAGATTTGAATTTGCACAATCTTTGATTGATGATTTTGAACTAAGATGAATTAGATTCCAATTTAAGCAAGCAATGAAGCATTAATTTGATATTATGATGAAATTGCTATCCGATAGGAATTGCAGCTGGGTTTTCGGGCTTCGATCGGCCATCGGGTGATTTGGGAAATTATGACCTCTTAGAGATGAGAGGTCGGCTGGGCCTTTTACTGACTGAACCTCTAGAGGTTGGCTTGCAGGGATGTGTTTGGGAAATCTATGGCGGGAAAGATTGATTGCTTCTAAGAATGAGAGGTCAAATTTTGACTTTGGCCAAAGGCGAGGGTAATGGGAGTATCCTCTAAAATCGAGAGGATGGCTTGAGATTGGTTTAAGGTAATGATGAGAGGAAGTCCAAGCTATCGAGAACTTTTGTGAACTTGTGAGAATTCGGGCTTCTTTTTGATCATTGGAGAGCCTCTTCTTTTCTTTTTCTTTTTTTTTTGAAGGCTTCCCGAGGAGCTTGGAATTATATCCGAGATTGTGAGGATTTTAAAATCCTTCTTTTGAGAATTCGGAAGGCCTCTTTGAGGATTATCTTTCCTTCCTTCACAACTTGAACATTTTATGCATCGCCGACTCTCGAAGCTAACTTCTTTGGCGTTGCTTGGACTTCTCTCAATAAGGAGCAAAGGTGATGGCTAAACAGGGTTTCAAAACATGCCGATCTTGAAATGAAAGGGTAGTATTTAGTGAGGGTGAGGTAATGGCTTCCCTATGGGTGAAAGGCTTCAACCGCAATCCCTACCGGATGACCTAAACGAAATTAAGTCTTCATTGCTTGCTTAAGCTTTAAATGAGAAAAGATCCATGCAAATTTATCGAGCAACGAGAGGATGATGATGAAAGGGATGTGAGCATATGAGATGCAAGATGGGGAGTTGGTAAGCCCCAATTTGGGAAGGATATCAATTGATTTTTTCACTTCGATTAATTTAAATATTAATTATTTCAAAGAATTAGTGGTTGAGCAGCACAAGTGATCATTTTGGATAAAACCATTTCAATTAAGTATAACGTGGGTGCGCAAGTGATGTCTCGAGTCTAGCAAGAAAAGAAAAAAAGACTTATATTAAAAGTTAGACATTTAACTACTATGTCCGAAATGGACTACAACGACAAATGTCCAGGAAGGACTTAGGTGAAAGAAAAGAACCTACGAAGGTTGACTTAAAAGACTATTTTAAAGATAGGTAGCCCCCAGTCTAGCCGCTCTTTGCTGTTGGACCATGCATCTACTCTTCGACGCTGGAGATGGAGGCTATTGTAGATCTTTCCATCAGGATTTCTTTGGCAATCTCTTGCTTAATCCAACCATTTTCATCATCTGCGATGGCTGGTTCACCGACCTCACAAAGGGGCGAGTCAAATTCCATTATGCCCACAAGTCTTGAATCACCAAACTCGACCATGTTGACACTCATGTTGTTATTTCTAGGGAACAAATTACTGAGGGTATTGACCCCTTCAGGCACCTCTAACCTCCCTTGCTCAATCAAACCTTGGATTGCCTTTTTCAGGGGGACGCAATCATCTGTCAGGTGCCCGTGGTACTGATGAAAGGCACAATGTTTGGAGGTATCCAAAGGAGCATTGGGGTTTCTAGGCTGATAATTTTCCAAAGGCCAGAGCAAGCCTTCTCTCACCAAACCTCTGAAGATATCACTCAAAGGCATCCCAAAGTTTCTCAAGTCTTGGAGCCGGGATCTGGATGCATCAGGTTTCTTGGGAACAAAGGAAGTGGCATTGTTACAGTCCTGTCCCGCATAGCTAATCACTTCTTTACCTTTTTGGTTGGGCAGAGCCTGTGTTGGAGGTGGAAGAAACCCGATATCTCGTAAGCAGGTGCAGCCGGCCTGCTGATTGTAAGCCTTTTCGAACTTAGCCCCGGAATTAACCATTGCACGCAAGTCAGCGTAGGGGAAGTGATTGAGGGAAGCTCTCAAATGCGGCTTCAAGCATGACTGGAAGATGTCTAACTGCTCCTCGTCAGAGGGAGGAATGGCCATTTCACTGAGCTTTAAGTTCCACCTTTTATAGAAATCCCCAATATTCTCGTCAGGGCGCTGCATCGTTGTCTGCAGGTCAACTCTGTTTGTTTCCCATTCCAAGTTGGCTTTATACTTATCTCGTGAAAGTACTGCAACTGCTCCCAAGTAGCTCCTAGCTTCAAAGGCCGCAATCGGAAAAACCATTTCAAAGCCCCCGACTTCAAAGAGAGATCAAGTAGTCGCCCAACCGCCGGTTTGTGCATCCCTTTAGCTTTCATTGCCAAAGTATAGGTGTCCAAGTGAGTTTTAGGGCATGCACTCCCGTCAAACAATTCGAGATTGGGCATCACAAACTTGTGAGGCAAAGTGGGGACAATCGAGTCAGATCTCGTAGGTCGAAGAGCAAGCTGTTCTTTTGACGGTCAATTCAGCGATCCGCGCTTTCATTTCCTTGTGTTGCTCCATAAACCAAGTCAATTGGGGATCCAAAGGTGGAGCCGGGAATGCCCGAGCCGATATTTGAGCTAGGAAGAGGACTAGTCAGCTGGGTGGTGCATTGGGGGAGGGAATACCATATCCCGGAGCATAGGTGAAGACCTGTCCTTGGCCCAAATTACCCTGGGGAGTGTAGGTAGGAGCTTGGGCAAAGGGGTAGAACTCAGCGTCTTGCTGTTGGCCTCCAATCGGCAGAGAAGGTGGGGGCAGATCTGAGGTAGCCGGATAGCTCGGATTTCCGGAGTGAGGCCCATAAGTAGGCTTAAGTGCGGGCTGCTGTCCCTGATTGTTGAATTGCACGACTGGTTGTGGCAAGAGTGCATAACCGGGAGGATACTGTGGTCCTGGTGATCCTGATGAAACTGGGATGGGGGCTTGGTAACCCATTGAACCCTGAGTGGAAGCCGTGTGAGGAGCAGCTGAGCTAGCGTCTTTCTGAGGAGGGGCTCCTGACTGTTGCCCCGAACCAAACTGTGGTGGCATTCCAAACTGTGGCTGTTGCTGTGAAGGTCCGGATTGATCGGTTCCGAACTGAGGTGGGATTCCAATTTGTTGGGGCATTCCGAGGTAACCCCAACCATGAGAGGACATTCCGTACTGACTTTGCCCCCACTGAGGAGCGGCGAACTGATTCGTCCCATCAGGCTACATGGATCCAGTGGTCTGACCCAGAGATCGAGGAGCATGGGTTCTGGTGGTACCGAAGGAGGTTGGTGGTGGCATCCTGGAGTAATCGGGGCGACCAAGATTGGGATTGGGGTCATCCTCTTCTTCCACGGTGAAGGTGCCATCGGGGTTGAGGCTGGCGGCCAGACCATGGCTCTTAATAGCCTCCATAAGGCTATTCAGCTGTGCTTCTTGTCGCACTCTCATCTGTTTTGCTAACTGATTCCACTGCTGTTCTGTTTGAGGAGTCCCAGGTGGCGGAGTGACGTTGTCCCCATCGTTACTACCGATGCGTACATTCTGAATCCCGAAGTCGGAAAAGACGGTGAAGCTGACGATGCGCTTGACTCTTCCCAACTGATCAAATGGTGACCCGGTGCCCGAAACCAAGCTTTGTGCGGAGCTACGAGGGGAAAGACACTAGGGTTCAGATGGTGGGATTTGAAGGAGGGTAGGTGTTTGGGCTTTGGGCTTATGCAACATGCAGTTATTTGTTCTTGTTTACTTAAAACATGTTTTATTAACCTAATCGGTTGGAAAAGATTGCTCTTCTTTTTCGCAAACTACTCTGATTCCTGGATCAGTGGGCCCCGTCACTACGTCCATAAGCCCCTCGTATTCCACCTGTATTTCGACCTCCCATGGTGGACAGCCCCGGGCGAGGGTCCTATAGGACAAGCGGGTCCCACCGACCGAAAAGAAAAACGATCCTAAAGTCTGGCGGGTAATCGAGTCTCAACGAGCATTCGATGTAAATTACGGACAAAGCTGACGTCAAAGTCAAGATCGTGTCCGAGGGCTCGACAAAAAGTCGGCATGATTTGGACTGATAAATGTCCGCAGTTGATCTTGACTTGTCGTCAGTTAAGCCGTAATTAGGCATGGAATAACCGTTAATCCTTGATGACTCAGTGTCATGCTGGGAGTCGGTGTATAATTTGTGCCAGTCAGAGCCAAAGTCAAGGCGCCGATCAATATCTTGGTCAAAGTCAGCGACGGAAAACCGGCATGACTTCGACTGATTAGGGACCCGAAAGATATTGAGTCGGTATGCCGACAAAGACTTGAAAGGAAAGGTCTATACACAGACAGGCATGACACGTACCGCACTAAAACTAACCGGGTCTCTGACAAAGTGTGTCACTGACAGTGCATGGTCAACACGAGGCTCCACGGGATGTTTCGGGTAGTCCCGTGCTCTCGCACCGAGAGGCGTAATAAGACCAAACGGGCCGCGACAAGGATTTCCCCGGGTTAGGGACGTAGTGTGCAGTGTAAGGCCACGTGCGCGTAGTGTGCAAGCAGTCTATCTTCTTTTTCTGAGTAAAATAGAGATTTTTTATGTGTCTTAAAAAGGTATGATGCATGATTTTTTTTTTTTGAAATTTTTTTTTTTTTGAAAATATTTTTTTTTGAAATTTTTTTTTTGAAAATTTTATGAACACATAAGCACATAAGCACAAAAATTCCAACAGTTAGGGAAATGATTTCCGACAGTCAAAATTTTGACTTTTTCCGAGGCGGCCAAAACAAACACGAAAAATGTGCAAAAATCAACACACACAAAATAAAGGATTTTCAAATGTCGGGACGGAAGCTTGACCCTCAAAAGCTTTTTTTTTTGAAAAGATAAAACTTGTTTGTCCCCAGCGGAGTCGCCACTGTAACGTTGTTGGTCCACAATTTTTATTTTCCCGAAAGATTTTTGTTGTTTTTGAAAATCAATCGAAAAAAATAATACACGGAGTCGCCACGCCATTTTAATTTTGAGGGCCAAAACTTTGAAAAATGCCCGAGATCAGAAATTTGGGTTCGGAGGTCACGTTACGCGCCGGGAAGAACGTTAGTGTTCGCCCGGAACGCCTCGTAAAACGAGTCTTCCAAACATTTGAAATCCTTTGTTGTATGTGCGTGTGTGTGTGTGTGTGTGTGTTTTGGCCAAAATAATTCGAAACTGAGGAAAGTAAAAATTGGGATGTCTTTTTAAGACTTTAAACTGATCCCATGATTTTTTGGATGATTTTTGGATTGAGATTTGGTACTCAAAAGACCTTTTGAAGTTGAAGAACACTTCTGCCAGAAAGAAAAAGGCAGTGGACCTTTGATTTTGAAATGGATTCAAGGGCATTAAAACTTCATAATCTGGATAAACTCAGAAAATGAAAGTTGTTCCAGACACCTTAAATAAGATTTTTGCGAAGGAATTTTTCATTTTGGAGAAGATTTGAGGGGTCAAAACCTTCTGGAAATCTCAGATATGAAATCTGGATTTCCAGAAACTGATGAACTAGCCTCTAAAAGAAAATTTGAAAAGGGGAGTTTTACTCACCCAAAAAATAAAGTAAAAATATTTATGGAAATCTCTGGATGTTGGCTACAAAAAGTGTTTTGTAGTCAACACCAAATTCTAAGTTTATCTGTGTCCAAAAATTAAGACAATGGACTGGGGTCTTGGAAAATTGCTACTGGACAGCAACTTCTCAAGAAAGAAAATATGATTTTAAGGGGGGTTTTGCATCCATGCTTGTCCCCATTTCCCTAGGTTTTGGTTAGTGATCACTTGACATTTTAGTGGTGAATCAACTATACCAAACCATCCTTGGGGTACATTAGGACTAAGCACTTCATTTGCTTGGGAAGGGGAATTTTATCCTTTGAAATCAAGATTTGATGCTTGAAAATGGTTTTTAGGGTTTTGAAAATGCATTTGCAAACAAGTAAGAACACATTGAAGAAAATGTTGATCCTTGTAGAGGATCATCCATGGAGATGAACTTCCATGGTGATCCTCTTGGATCTAGGGCAAGAAAATGAACAAACTACATTTTGTAGTTTGAAAATGCATGCATGGATGAGAGAATTTAGGGTAAGGAGAGGGAGGTTATACCTATCTTCCTTGTATTTTTGTGTTTGTGTTTCAACTTGAGAGTGAGTGGGTTTGATTTGAGTGAGTGAAAGTTGGGAAGATTCAAGAGAAAAAGGTGACAATTCTAGAGAATTCTCACTGTTTTCTCAAGTATTTTCGCCAAATGCTGTGAGTTGTGTTCTTGTTCCTCCTTTAAAACTGAGACTGGAGGGCTCAATTTATAGCCCTCTGAAAAATGCAAACATGTCCGCGCGGATAGGGTTGATGGCGTGCACTGTTCATTAAATGCTGCTCCAGGTTTTGGACACAAGGAATATTTTTCAAAAAATCAAACAGAAACTGTTTTTCAACTTGCTGTTTCGGGATTTTCTTAATTCTTTTGCTTTTTGAGATTCCTTTCTTGGTTTAACTTTAAATGGCAATCCCTAATCTACCCTCACTTTTTTAGAAAGGTTAGGAATTGTTAGAAATGTTAGTAATGTTTGGACTTTCGTTAATTTTCTAACGAGAATACTAACAACTCAAATCGGAGCACTTACAGTAGCCCCTCGGTGACGGTGCTTTCGAAGGAAGCGGGGTCGTCGATAAGAGTAAGGCTCCATATTTGACAGGATGATCAAGTGATCGAGTGATCAAGTGATCGAGTGGCTGAACCTAGCGATAGGCTACCTACGTATCCTGAATGGGAATCAAGCCGGCCGTAGTTCGGGTCTTTGACCCTGGAGATGATGGCGTTTTAGGTGCCTCGAACCTTGATGAGCGAGTTCTGCAGTCGTTTGCTGAAAGAAACTCTGCTGGGGATAAGAGTGACCATTTTCGGTCTGATGGCTGAAATTGTATATCCGCTCTGCTGGGGATAGGGATGACCGTTTCGGTCTGATGGCTGAACCTAATGATAGGCTACCTACGTATCCTTAAGAGGAATCAAGCCAGTCGTAGTTCGGGTCTTTGACCCTGGAGTGACTGTTTTAGGGTGTCAACCTAAGATTTGACTATTTTTGGAAAGTCGCCCTAAGATCTGACTATTTTTGGGAAGTCGCCCTATGACTATTTTTGGGAAGTCACCCTATGATCTGACTATTTTTGGGAAGTCACCCTATGATCTGACTATTTTTGGGAAGTCACCCTAAGATCTGACTATTTTTGGGAAGTCGCCCTATGGTTTGATTGTTTTGGGGAAGTCGCCCTATGATTTGACTATTTTTGGGAAGTCGCCCTATGATTTGACTATTTTTGGGAAGTCGCCCTATGGTTTGACTATTTTTGGGAAGTCGCCCTATGATTTGACTATTTTTGGGAAGTCGCCCTATGGTTTGACTATTTTTGGGAAGTCACCCTATGATCTGACTATCTAGACATCGTTCCTAACTATCTAGTGATGCTTGAACTACGATCAAGGCTTGATTCCTCCGGGATACGTAGGTAGCCTTTTATAAAAGGTCCAGCCATTCGACCACTTTGGTCACCCTGTTTCTTTGTCACTCCTCAGTGATAAAGCAGCCCCTCATAGAGGTTCAGATATCCGACCACCTTGGTCACTCCTAGCATATCCCCAGTAGGATCAATTGCTTGACCTCCTAGGTCATTTTCTCTTCTATTTCCCAAAGAAGAGACCGGTTTCTCTTCTTCCTCCCCAGCGGATCCTAATTCCAAACTACGGCCCGGCTTCGATTCCTCCGGATACGTAGGTAGCCTTCCCGAGGTTCAGCCACTCGACCACCTTGGTCACCCAATCCGTCTCGGCATTCGCCAGATCGGATCCTTTTCTATCGACAACCCCACTCGCCTTGCAAGTGACGTTGCCGAGGGGCTTCTGTAAGTACCCAAATCTGGCTCATGCCTTCCGGTTAAATTTCCCGGCAATTTCGGTAAGTTTTCCGGTAATTCCCCAGACCTTCCTAGTGTTCCGAAAACATTCCGGAACTGTTTTTAATTAAATAAGGGCTGAAGGGAATCCTTCCTAATTAAGAACCACGTTTTTCTTAATTAGGAGGGAAGGTTCTAGAATTTGCCACCTTGCATGGTTCTAGAATGCTGAGTCATTGTGGATAATGCCGCACGGCTGCATTAGCTCGCTGCCCTTAGCCGCACGGCTTCATTAGCCTTATCCAGACTGCCTATAAATAGAGCCCTCCTCTACCCATTTCAACAACAAGAACAATACACACAATCCATAGGAATACACTCACAATCAGTCACTCCCAAGACGTGAAGAATATTGGTGAAGGCTCAAGAAGGTGAAGAAGAAGGCCAAGAAGCTCCCTCCCTCCTCCTTGAAGATCCAAGACCAACCTCTCCTCCTAGCTCCGACCAAAGAAGCAAAGGAAGCAATTGGTAACCTCGCACGCCCTAACCTTGCTTTTAATTGATATATTTGCTCATTGCATTCATATATCTTGCTTGGGACTTGGCATTTATTCATAAAGATCACATCTTTATCACCCCCTTTCCCTTTTGCATGCATTAAGACCTCATTTGTCATAAAAATGTAGTCTTTTTCATAAAGGTGCATCCTTTGCACCTAAAACCCCCATTTTCAAATAAAATGTCATTTTTATGCATCATTTGCATATAAAAATCCAATCTTTTCAATAAAAATGCATCCTTTGCATTCAAAAATCTTTTCCAATGCATCATTTGCATAAAAATCCTATCTTTACGCATCACTTGCATAAAGATCATTTCTTTCAATCAAAAATGCATCATTTGCATAAAAATCAAATCTTTATGCATCATTTGCAATAAAGATCATTTCTTTAAACTAAGTGCATCATTTGCAACCCAAAAATGTCATCTTTTCATTAAAGATTCATTTTTACATACATTTCCCCCATTCTCCCATTAACAACCTAGGAATGGACCGGTGTAAAAGATCCTATCTTTACATCGTTCCTTCCATTAAAGGTTCCATATCTCTTTAGAAAGGGACACCTTGAAACCTATATCTCCGATTATCGCTTAAGAAAGAGTATGAAGCATCTATACGAGCTCGACCGTCTTAAAGCGTAGGATTGATGGGCTAAGGACCCTCTTTTTCTAAAGAACCTCATCTTTGACCAAAAGAGAGTCATTCTCTCGATCACGCAAGTCCCGAGGGTCCCGAGGTTTAAAATGCGATGATCACAAGTCATAAGATGAGGACGGGATCATAATCCCAAATACATAAAATTCCAAGGAATCCCGAGCGACAACCAACAAATGGTTTGTACGTCCGGAAGACAACTTGGGACATTCCCCCCCTTTTTTTCTCAAACACATGCACACAAGAAAGCACGCAAGCAAGCACGACATCGAAATCTTGGGAGACTTGCTCCGGCAAGGCACCTTGGGTGAACGCCAAACGTTCTTCCCAAGGGGTAACTTAACCTCCGAACCCATAAAACCCTTTTTTCAAAGTTTTGAGGTAATCAAAATGGCGTGGCGACTCCGTTTTTCAAACTAAACCGGATGTCTTCAAACTCGCGTGAATCCAACAAGAATTTTGGGCACCACATTCACAGTACCTAGTTCAGGAGTATGATCCTAAGTCGAGGTTTCAATTCAGGAGTATGAACCTAAATGGGGACCTAGTTCAGGAGTATGATCCTAAGTCGGGGTTTCAGTTCAGGAGTATGAACCTAAATGGGGACATAGTTCAGGAGTATGATCCTAAGTCGGGGTTTCAGTTCAGGAGTATGAACCTAAATGGGGACCTAGTTCAGGAGTATGATCCTAAGTCGGGGTTTAGTTCAGGAGTATGAACCTAAATGGGGACCTAGTTCAGGAGTATGATTCTAAGTCAAGCTTTAGTTCAGAGTATGAACCTAAATGGGGACCTAGTTCAGGAGTATGATTCTAAGTCAAGGTTTAGTTCAGGGGTATGAACCTAAATGGGGACTTAGTTCAGGAGTATGATTCTAAGTCAAGGTTTAGTTCAGGAGTATGAACCTAAATGGGGACCTAGTTCAGGAGTATGATTCTAAGTCAAGGTTTAGTTCAGGGGTATGAATCCTAAATGGGGACTTAGTTCAGAGTATGATTCTAAGTCGAGGTTTTGTACCTGAGGGAGACTATTTGAAGGTGTTCTCGCTGGGGAAGATTCGGGCTTACGAGAACTATCGGGGAAAAGGGTGACCGTATTGGTCAAGCGGCTGGACCTATGGTAGGCTACCTACGTATCCTTAAGAGGAATCAAGCCCGTCGTAGTTCGAGAATTGCTGGGGATGGTCTTTGATGGTTTGACGGTATTTGGGAGTCACCCGAGGTTTGACTGTTTTTTGGGAAGTCGCCCTAAGATTTGATGATAATGTTCTTTTAGAAAAGTAGTTGACTAAGATATGCTTTCATACCTGTGCTGTGCTTACTCCGTAGCCGCCAAGGACTGAGGCTACGGCTGATGTTGATGAAGAGTTGTTGGGTTTCCGTTCGTGGGACGGTTTCTGCTGACGATTTGCTGTCTTTGGAGGCATTTTGACCTGAAGGAGGAGTTTGGTTGAGTCTGCATCTTGCTGGTGATCGTCAACCTTGTAGAAGTTGTTGAGCTTGTCTTCACATTGGGACTTCTTGCTTTTGAGAACTTGGTGTCTCTGACCGCATTGTATTTGAGAACTTGGCGTCCCTGACCGATTTGTATTTGAGAACTTGGCGTCCTTGACCGATTTGCATTTGAGAACTTGGCGTCTCTGACCGAACTGTATTTGAGAATTTGGCATCCCTGACCGATTTGCATTTGAGAACTTGGCGTCTCTGACCGATTTGTATTTTGAGAACTTGGCGTCCCTGACCCATTTTCATTTGAGAACTTGGCATCTCTGACCCATTTGCATTTGAGAACTCGCTTCTCGACCGATTTGTATTTGAGAACTTGGCGTCCCTGACCGAACCGTATTTGAGAACTTGGCGTCCCTGACCGATTTGTATTTGAGAACTTGGCGTCTCTGACCGATTTGTATTGGAGAACTTGGCGTCTCTGACCGAACTGTATTTGAGAATTTGGCATCCCTGACCGATTTGCATTTGAGAACTTAGCGTCTCTGACCGATTTGTATTTTGAGAACTTGGCGTCCCTGACCGGTTTGTAGACACTGGAGGCGGTCTTCATATGTTTGTGGACATTGGAGGTCGACTTTGGTGAAGATCATCCTTGCCGAAAAGGAGGATTACATTTGAATTCCTGCATTCGTTAGTGAAGAGGAAGATGCATATATGGCATTCATGATGGCGGATGTATGCATAGAACCAAAAATGATTATGAGATGATGCATTTACTTGCTTTCGAAGATGCACTTGGCCTAAGCTTTTGGCAGGGAATTTATGATCTTCAATCACTTAGGATTGTTCCTATTGATTCAAGTTTTGTGCATGCTACATGAGCCCTGGGGAGATTTTTGTGGGAATGCATGGTGATGAGAGGGGATGTATGTGTCTGGAGACAGTTTGGAACAGATTTTGAGCAAGTGGGGGGGGGGTGAGAGCCCTCGATCGCAGTTTAAACAACGGTTGTTGATGAGGTTTTGTTGACAGTATCACATGGACCTCAATTTTGATGAGATTGGATTCGGATCCCGAGTCTTGGTTGAAATTTTCCCTCTCATTCTTGGTCATTTGAAGCTGATGCTGACAGGCTCTGGGGCACGTCGATATCAGCGAAGCTTCTTTCATTTGGGTGAGCTGTGACTTTGGCTAAAACCTTGTTCGGAGAATGACTGGATGAAATTGCTAATGCAGGGAGAAACCCAGATCTTAAATTCCGATGCTACGGGAAGCTGCTATGTACCAAGTTCTGAAGCTGAAAATCTAGTTGTTGATGTGACTAGACCTTTCTTGTGACTTGATAAAATTCAGGTCCAAAGGACCAACTTGACAAAGCCCCCGGGTCCTATTAAAGCGAGGAAAGATCCCTTCTTTGGCAAAGCCTCGGTTTGAAGAACTGAGTAGGCAAAGTCCAGATTTTGAAGAAGCGACTTGGCAAATCTATCTCGTAGTGAAGAACCCAATGTGGACCCAAAGATGACTATAGAAGCCCCAGCTTGAAGAGCCGATACAGAGAACCTCGGGAGAACCGCTTAGCAAGCCCCAAGTGAAGAAAATTCAGAGTAGTCTTACGTAGGAGGCACCCATCTTTTCGTACCTTAGTCAACCGGGCCACCGGACAAGACTCGAAATGTTTACGTGCAGGGCATATCTTTTGAAAGGTGGGAATGTCTCCCAAATTTGTGTATGACACTCTCGCTTTTGGTTTGACTCTTTGAGAGAGTATAAGCATCACAAGGTGTGGAAAAGTGTATGGAAGCCCCCGCCGACGTAAAAGACAGTGTTTGGCTCTATTTCCCTATGATGGAGAGAGAGAAGACTTGTCGAGACACTTGAAAACTTGTCTTATTCATGATGATCACAAGGCCGCTTAAAACCCTTTGTTAATGTTCTAAGTTATTCAATCCCTAAATCTGATATGAACAAATATTTTGATTAATCACAAGGAGAAAGCCAACTGATATCGAGAATCAAGCTTGGAAAGTGTATAGGGACGATCCTTGATGAGACCGGATTTTTGAGATTTGTTTGTGATTTCGACCGACTATTTCTCGGTTGCCTACGTTCCCTTCATTATGAAGAGCTCAGGTCGCCGTAGTTCGGGCTTATCCCGAATGAAAAGAGAACGAATGCTGAAATTCGAGGATCTGAGGACCTTTGGGGATTTTGAGGATTTGGAGGATTGAATAACATATCCCCTTAGAGTGTCCATGAAAGACACGGATGCGAAGCCCCAGTGGGACATCCACGGCAAGTGTTTGTGGAGTAGAAATGAATTATGCTCACATCAGATTTGAATTTGCACAATCTTTGATTGATGATTTTGAACTAAGATGAATTAGATTCCAATTTAAGCAAGCAATGAAGCATTAATTTGATATTATGATGAAATTGCTATCCGATAGGAATTGCAGCTGGGTTTTCGGGCTTCGATCGGCCATCGGGTGATTTGGGAAATTATGACCTCTTAGAGATGAGAGGTCGGCTGGGCCTTTTACTGACTGAACCTCTAGAGGTTGGCTTGCAGGGATGTGTTTGGGAAATCTATGGCGGGGAAGATTGATTGCTTCTAAGAATGAGAGGTCAAATTTTGACTTTGGCCAAAGGCGAGGGTAATGGGAGTATCCTCTAAAATCGAGAGGATGGCTTGAGATTGGTTTAAGGTAATGATGAGAGGAAGTCCAAGCTATCGAGAACTTTTGTGAACTTGTGAGAATTCGGGCTTCTTTTTGATCATTGGAGAGCCTCTTCTTGTCTTTTTTTTTTTTTTTTTTTTTTTTCAAGGCTTCCCGAGGAGCTTGGAATTATATCCGAGATTGCGAGGATTTTAAAATCCTTCTTTGAGAATTCGGAAGACCTCTTTGAGGATTATCTTTCCTTCCTTCACAACTTGAACATTTTATGCATCGCCGACTCTCGAAGCTAACTTCTTTGGCGTTGCTTGGACTTCTCTAAATAAGGAGCAAAGGTGATGGCTAAACAGGGTTTCAAAACATGCCGATCTTGAAATGAAAGGGTAGTATTTAGTAAGGATGAGGTAATGGCTTCCCTATGGGTGAAAGGCTTCAACCGCAATCCCTACCGGATGACCTAAACGAAATTAAGTCTTCATTGCTTGCTTAAGCTTTAAATGAGAAAAGATCCATGCAAATTCATCGAGCAACGAGAGGATGATGATGAAAGGGATGTGAGCATATGAGATGCAAGATGGGGAGTTGGTAAGCCCCAATTTGGGAAGGATATCAATTGATTTTTTCACTTCGATTAATTTAAATATTAATTATTTCAAAGAATTAGTGGTTGAGCAGCACAAGTGATCATTTTGGATAAAACCATTTCAATTAAGTATAACGTGGGTGCGCAAGTGATGTCTCGAGTCTAGCAAGAAAAGAAAAAAAGACTTATATTAAAAGTTAGACATTTAACTACTATGTCCGAAATGGACTACAACGACAAATGTCCAGGAAGGACTTAGGTGAAAGAAAAGAACCTACGAAGGTTGACTTAAAAGACTATTTTAAAGATAGGTAGCCCCCGCTTCCTAGCCGCTCTTTCATTGTTGACCATGCATCTACTCTTCGACGCCGGAGACGGGAGGCTATCAGAGATCTTTCCATCAGGATTTCTTTGGCAATCTCTTGCTTAATCCAACCATTTTCATCATCTGCGATGGCTGGTTCACCGACCTCACAAAGGGGCGAGTCAAATTCCATTATGCCCACAAGTCTTGAATCACCAAACTCGACCATGTTGACACTCATGTTGTTATTTCTAGGGAACGGATTACTGAGGGTATTGACCCCTTCAGGCACCTCTAACCTCCCTTGCTCAATCAAACCTTGGATTGCCTTTTTCAGGGGGACGCAATCATCTGTCAGGTGCCCGTGGTACTGATGAAAGGCACAATGTTTGGAGGTATCCAAAGGAGCATTGGGGTTTCTAGGCTGATAATTTTCCAAAGGCCAGAGCAAGCCTTCTCTCAACAAACCTCTGAAGATATCACTCAAAGGCATCCCAAAGTTTCTCAAGTCTTGGAGCCGGATCCTGATGCATCGCTTCTTGGGAACAAAGGAAGTGGCATTGTTACAGCTCCGTCCCGCATAGCTAATCACTTCTTTACCTTTTGTCAAGTGCGTGAGCCGTGTTGGAGGTGGAAGAAACCCAGATTCGTAAGGTGCAGCCGACCGCTGATTGTAAGCCTTTTCGAACTTAGCCCTTAATTAACCACGCACGCAAGTCGGCCGTAGGAAGTGACCGAGGGAAGCTCTCAAATGCGGCTTCAAGCATGACCGGAAGATGTCTAATCGCTCTCGTCGAGGGAGGAATGGCCATTTCACCGAGCTTTAAGTCTCCACAGCTTTATAGAAAATCCCCCAATACTTCTCGTCGTGGCGCTCGCATCGTTCTATGTGTCAACGACTCTCGTTTTGTTTCCCATTCCAAGTTGGCTTTATACTTATCTCGTGAAAGTACCGGTATCTCTGCCCCCAAGTAGCCCTAGCTTCAAGGCCGGCAATCGGAAAAACCATTTCAAAGCCCCCGACTTCAAAGAGAGACTCAAGTAGTCAGCAACTGGCGTCAGTTTGTGCATCCACTTAGCTTTCATTGCCAAAGTATAGGTGTCCAAGTGAGTTTTAGGGCATGCAATTCGTCAGGCAAACAATTCGAGATTGGGCATCACAAACTTGTGAGGCGGGGGACAATCGAGTCGGGATCCGTCAGGTCGAAGAAGCAAGTGTTCTTTTTGACGGTCAATTCAGCGATCCGCGCTTTCATTTCCTTGTGTTGCTCCATAAACCAAGTCAATTGGGGATCCAAAGGTGGAGCAGGAATGCCCGAGCCGATATTTCCGAGCTAGGAAGAGGACTAGCCGTTGGTGGTGCATTGGTGGAGGGAATACCATATCCCGGAGCATAAGTGAAGCACTGCCCTTAGCCCAAATTACCCCCGGGAGGGTGGGTGGAGCTCGGGGGCAAAGCGGGTGGAACCCCAACGTCTTCTTTGTTGGCCTCCAATCGGCGGAGAGAAGGTGGGGGCAGATTCGAGGTAGCCGGATAGCTCTGATTTCCAGTGAGGCCCATAAGTAGGCTTAGAGTGCTTGGGCCGCTGTCCTCGATTGTTGAATTGCCACATGGCCGGGTTGTGTGGCGAAGAGCGCATAACCTGGAGGATAATGTGGTCCCGGTGAAGATCCCCGATGAACCGGGATGGGGGCTTGGCTAACCCATTGAACCCCGAGTGGAGACAGCCGTGTGAGGAGCAATGGAAGCTAGCGCCTTTCCGAGGAGGGGCTCCCGACCGTTGCCCCGAACCAAACCGTGGTGGCATTCCAAACCGCGCCGCGTGAAGGTCCTGGGATTGATCGGTTCCCAACCGAGGTGGGATTCCAATTTGTTCAAGCATTCCGAGGTAACCCCAACTACGGGAAGGACATTCCAGACCGACTTTGCCCCCACCGAGGAGCGGCGAACCGATTCGCCCCATCGTGCTACACGGATCCAGTGGTCTCAGCTGTCCGACCTGCAGGACGAGGAGTACATGGGTTCGGTCGTGGTACCAAGGAGGTCGTGCGGTGGCATCCCGAGTACCTGGGGCGACCAAGACTGGGATCGGGGTCATCCTCTTCTTCCTACTCGTGAAGGTGCCATCGGGGGCTGAGGTCAGGCGGTTTGACATGGCTTCTAATAGCCTCCATAAGGCTATTCACCAGTGTTTTGTCCCACTCTCATCTCTGCTCTTGCTAACCGATTCCAATCGCTGTTCGTTTTGAGGAGTCCTGTGTGGCTGAGTGACGTTGTCCCCATCGTTACCAAATCCTGATGCGTACATTCTCAATCCCTGAGTCGGAAAAGACGGTGAAGCTGACGATGCGCTCGACTCTTCCCAACCGATCAAACGGTGACCCTGCCCGAAACCAAGCCAGGCGGAGCTACGAGGGGAAAGACACTAGGGTTCGATGGGTGGATTTGGAAGGAGGGTAGGTGTTTCGGCTTTGGGCTCATGCAACATGCAAGCTATTTTGTTCTTGTTTCTTACTTAAAACATGTTTTATTAACCTAATCGGTTGGAAAAGATTGCTCTTCTTTTCGCAAACTACTCGATTCCCGGATCACTGGGCCCCACTACTCACGTCCATAAGCCCCTCAGATTCCACCTCGTATTTCGACCTCCCAGGGTAGGATGCACTGGCGAGGGTCCTATAAAAGGGCAAGCGGGTCCCACCGACCGAAAAGAAAACGATCCTAAAGTCTGGCGGGTAATCGAGTCTCAACGAGCATTCGATGTAAATTACGGACAAAGTCGACGGCCAAAGTCAAGATCGTGTCCGAGGGCTCCTCCGACAAAAAGTCGGCATGATTTGACCGATAAATGTCCGCAGCTTGATCTTGGACTTGTCGTCGCTTAAGCCGTAATTAGGCATGGAATAACCGTTAATCCTTGATGACTCGGTCATGGCCGGGAGTCGTGTGTAAGGCTCTGTGCCGCCGAGCCTGTGTCAAGGCTCGGATCAACACCTGGGTCAAAGCTCTGCCATGGAAAACCGGCATGACTTCGACCGATTAGGGTCCCCGAAAGATATTGAGTCGGTATGCCGACAAAGACTTGAAAGGAAAGGTCTATACACGTACAGGCATGACACAGATCAGGATTAAAACCAACCGGGTTCTCGGACAAAGTAAGCCACGGACAAGTGCATGGTCAACACGAGACTCCATGTGGATAAGCCTGGGTAGTCTCCGTGCTCGCACCGAGAGGCGTAATAAGACCAAACGGGCCGCGACAATGATTTCCCGGGTTAGGGACGTAGTGTGCAGTGTAAGGCCACGTGCGCGTAGAGTGCAAGCGCCTATCTTCTTTTTCTCGAGTAAAATAGAGATTTTTTATGTGTCTTTAAAAAGGTATGATGCATGATTTTTTTTTTTTGAAAATTTTCTTTTAAAATTTTTTTTTTTTAATTTTTTTTTTTTTTTAAAATTTTAATGAACACATAAGCACATAAGCACAAAAATTCCAACAGCTAGGGAAATGATTTCCCGACATTCAAAATTTTGACTTTTTCCGA
>JAFEMH010001678.1:0-435888 GCA_022495995.1 Adenophora triphylla var. japonica
AGCATCACTTGCGATAGTGGGTTCCCCATTGGAGATTCTGAGACTTGTAGGACCGCTCGGGGAGGGTGCATTGATCGTCGGAGTGCGGGCCGTTTGTCTCGGGCGTCTTTCTATATTCCATCATTGGTTACTGCGACGATGCGAGTGGGCGGATACCCTTGTGATACGAGTTATCTTGCTACCTTTGAGGTGGGATCTCTGCGAGATGGAGGATCCTTCGACGCTATTGCTTTGGTCACCCGGTGGTGGCAATACACGTCCTTTCTGCCCGGGGTTCTCTTTCACCGGAGAGAGGGCATTACGTCGGCAGGTCTATACGGATGGTTACGAAGAGTGTATGGGGAGACACGAGATGGCTATCTTGTGGAGACGGAGTGAGTGTTGAGTGCGATCACACAGACGGCTCGACATTGAGGAGGGCGGAAGCGAGGGCTAACCACAGGAATCGTGCGCGATGCCATGGCTGATTATGTGGCAGATGTGCGATCGGGAGGCCAATCAAAGCACTTTGCGATGATGGCTCGAGCGAGGCGGCTCGAGACAGAGCTAGAAAGGAGGCTGTGTTGACGGCCGCGAGCTTGACGGAGGCGTCGGGAAGGGTCACGAGCCGGGTAGAAGGCCTACGGAATATTTCTGCGAAGGTGAAGAACACTCGCCGGGGAAAAGGGAAGGGGAAGAAGGATGAAGGACCTAGTACGGGAAACTAGGTTGACCTTCTTTGTCCGGAGTATCCACCCATTGTCATTGCGGACACATTAATTGATTAATGTTTTATTGTAGTTTTGCTAGCGTGTAGCGAGTCGAGAGTTGACCGTGCTTGAACTCATCAAAGAATGTTTTAACCGTTATGAATTTGTAGGTTAAATGAAAAGAGTTTTTTTTCGAAACACAAGCAATTGATGCTTATTGTATTTTTTTTTTTTGTTTTTAGACCGAACCAATGATGGTACCTCACGTTCCCCTTTTACAACTGGACTAAGGGGCTCGGGTCACCGTAGTTCGACACTTTAGGTGAATTTGAGAAAAACAAAGACAAAAGAAGTGCGACCACTGTTTTTACGGATCATTAGCGGGAATGTATCCGGTTGGGTATTACTCTTTTAGCACTTTAATTTCCTTGCGGGGACGGTGTATGGGGAAGGTGAGTTGACTCGTGCTCTTCCTCCGAAACGAAGTATCTGCGGAGCTTGCTTCCGTTCACGGGGTTAACGAAAGGGTTTCCGTCCAGAAGTCTGCTTTAGCTTCATGGCTCCTCAGGAGAAGATTCTTTGTACCACGAACGGTCCTATCCGGAGTAGGCTCCCACTTTCCGAGGGATTGGTACGCGTAGGAGGCTTTTCCTTTAGCACCAAGTCACCTTCTCGATGTCTCGGATCTTGACTTTCTTGTCGAATGCTCGTGCCATTACGCTCTGCAGTAGGCTCGAGTGTGTTCCATGGCTTTCAATCTGCGCTCGTCGAGTAGAGCAAGTTCGTCGTGGCGGCTCACGTAGCCATTCGACTTCATTGATCCCGTTTTCCAAGAGGACTCGGAGGGATGGAATTTCCAATTCCACGGGTAACATTGCTTCCATTCCGTAGGTAAGTGCGAACGGAGTCTCCCCTGTGGCGGTTCGGCCCGATGTTCGGTATCCCCGAGAGGAGCTAGATGTAGCTTTTCGGGCCGGTCCCGACCTGCGGTGGTCATCTTTCGATTATCATGGCGAGAGTCTTGTTGGGTTTGCCTCTCTCTTTGCACCATTGGTTTGTGGTGCGTAAGGAGAAGACTGTGACGTGTGACTACGAATTCGGTCGGTAGTTGGTCACAATCTCCTTGAAGTGAGTCCCATTGTCGGAGATGATCTCGTTGGGCACTCCATATCGGCACATGATGTTCTCTCGGATGAACTCGGCCACCTTCCTAGAATTCGGTACCTTGTACGATCGGCTTCTACCCATTTGGTGAAGTAGTCATTGCGACTAAAATGAACTCGTGACCATTGCTCCCTGGAGGAGTGATCTTGCCGATGACGTCGATTCCCCATGTGGCGAAAGGCCGTGGCGTAGTCATGCGGTAGAGTTCGTGAGGAGGGATGTGATTGAGGTTGGAAAACCGTTGACATTTGTCGCGGCTTCGGAAGAAGCTGGATGCGATGCATTTCCATTGATATCCGATAGTATCCCATACGGAGAATGATGCGTGTCAATGCTCGGGCGTTCATGTGCGGACCGCGAGGTTCCGTTGTGAACTTCGTTCATTAGCTCGGCGCTTTTTCTTTGTTTACACACGAAGGAGTGGCCCTTGGTGGCGCTTCTTGTACAACATACCCCCAGAATGACGAAATGGGATGCCGGGCGTTTTAATGCCATCATGTTTTGGCTTTGATCCCTTCTTTGTATTTTCCATCTTCATTTGTGAAGGAAGCTTCTCCGCTTTGGAGTGCGGTAAATTTGATTATACCGGGGTTCGTCGATCGTTTCTTTTTCTTTTTCGATCTCACGGCAATAGGCGGGTGTTTCCCGTCGCCTATTACGAGGGTTTCTTGCTTTCCCTTCGGGAATTTCGACAAGAGGCGAGGTTGCCGGGGCGTCTACGCGAAGCGGTTCTGTCTCTTGGCAAATAGTGAAAAGAGATGTCCTTGAGCGAGCAATGAGCTCCTCCATGTACGCGTGGTACTTACGAAGGCCGGAATCTACCGTCTTCCATTTGTTGGATACTTGATTGATGATCAATGCTGAGTCTCCATATACATCCGGCTCTAAGATGTTGCGCTCGAGGCGGCTTCCAAACCTGCTTGCACGAGCTTCGTATTCTGCTGCATTGTTGGTTGCTTCAAAATTCGGCTTGATGGCTATGGGAGTATGCTCGTCCTTGGGATCGACAAGGAGCATTCCAATGCCATTCCCCTTCTTGTTGGCTGCCCCATCGAAGAAGAGTTGCCGGCGGTTTGCCTTTGTCAAGTGAAAAGATTCCGTCGTCCAATTGCGGATCGGGACCCTTAGGTTCCTTTGCTCGGGAAGTCGGCAAGGCGATGCTGCCATTACTCGCCCTTTGTTGATTTTCGACCATGTACTTGATGTCGAACTCGGCCGGGAAGAATGACCACTTGGCTAGCCGCATTGACGGGGATGGCTTGTCAAAGAGATATCGGACGGGGTCCACTTTGGAGACCGGGAGCACAATGCGGCTGCATGTAGTGTTTCGGTTTCCCGACTACCCATACCAAGGCGGTACGGGTTTTCTACGATCTTTGAGTAGGCGAGTTCACTTCCTTGAAGCTTTCGGCTTACGAAGTAGATTGCATGCTCAACCTTGGAATCTTTACGTTCTTGTGCCGGCATTGCTCAGATAGACGTGTACATTCTTGTCGGATACGGGAGTAGTGGCTTGTCTTCATGTGGCGGGCACGAGTGGGGGATTCACCAAGTAGGTCTTGATCTTCTCGAAAGCTATTTGGCACTCGGAGTCCCATTTGATGTCGGCATTCTTTTTCATCGGTTTGAACATGGGCTCGCGAGAGAAGATGTCAAGCTGGTTGATGAAGCGGCGATGTGCTTGAAGTCTTCCCATGAAGCTCTTCACTTACGTCGGGGTTTGAGGCGGCTTCATGTCGATGATGGCCTTGATTTTCTGGGATCGGCTTGATACCTCTTTACGTAACCATGTACCCCGGTACCTTGCCGCGCTTGACGCCGAAGGTGCACTTTGCCGGGTTCAACCTCATGGAGTGTTTTACGAGTCTGTTAAAGAACTTCCTCGAGATACGTCATGTCTTTGCATGTCGATCCCTTGGAGTGGATGATCATGTCGTCGACATATACTTCGATTTCTTTGTGAATCATGTCATGGAAGAGAGGGCATTGCGGCCGGTAGTAAGTAACCCCAGCGTTCTTTAGACCGAACGGCATGGCCAGGTGTAACGGTATGTCCCCATGGAGTGGTGAAGGCGATCTTGGCACGATCCTCCTCGGACATCTTGATGCGGTTGTATCCGGCAAACCCGTCCACGAAGGACTTTACTTGAAATTCGCCGTGGTGTCGACCGGCATGTCGATGTTAGGCGGTGGGAAATCATCCTTAGGGCGGCCTTGTTGAGATCCCGAAAATCCACGCGACATCGACCTTTCCATTGGCCTTGGTGACCGTCACGATGTTGGAGAGCCAAGTCGGGTACTCAATCACTACGATGAAACCAACTCGGAGCATTTTCTCAATTTCTTCTTTAACTTGCAAGGACCACTCGGCTTGATCTTGCGCGGCTTACATTTGACGAGGCTTGGATTCGGGATCGGGGGAATTACGTGCTCCACGATTGAGGATCGAGTCTGGCATGTCTGGTATGACCGGGCGAACACGTCAACATACTCCCGGAGGAGGTTTATCGGGGCTTCCTTTTACGCATCGGCGAAAAGCGCCCACTTGTGTCTCTTTAGGCTCTTGCAGCGGACCCCGGGTTCACTTTGGTCATAACCTCTTCGGCGGCTTGGGCCGGTTGTCCTCTTGGTCAACTACACGCTCGAGAACTTCTCTAATGTATTGTTCGTTTAATGTGTATGCTTCTTTATCAATTGAATTATTAACGTCTTTTAAGTTGTTTGTTAACTTATCGGTTGTTAAAGTGGCAATGAGAGGATACTCCGAAAGGTCGAGACTTTTCATTACACAAGAACGGGAATACATGATTGGCTACAACATTATAGTCCTCCGGCGTAAGGCCGTTGGATGACTCGGAAGGGCTGGACTACGACAGGAGGCGGCTCGAGAGGGTTTGAGACCGGGTTTAGGGAGATGTGGGTGCGGAGCCCGGCTTGTCTTCCAATTACACTGGCTTGCCCTTGGTCGGTGAAAGTTACCCAATTCTTCGGTGGCATTCTTTGGATGCTTGAGGAGGGTGCGGGGATCGAGAGGCTTGGCTCCTGCTGTCCCTATCATGGCGATCATCTTTGTTGTCGGAGCCCGATCGATCAAATTGGGCAACTCCATGACTTCTTCAAAGCAGGACTACGTAAAATTTGGTCAGGCTTTGAGGCGTTTTCTATGAATTCTGGTTCCTTCCGCTTTGGATTCTTGTCTCGAATGTGGCCTCGGCGGTGATCCGAACAACTTGTTTCCCATGGAGAGTACCTTGAGTTGCTCCTCCAAGTGCAGGATTCCCTTGAATGTGTACTCATCTTTGGACCGTGGTGGCGGTTGGTCCGAGGTAGAGGCGTGATGTCGAGGAACGCTCCCCTTATCGGATTAGCTTTGAGTCCTGCGAAACGCTTGAGGTCCCGTGCTAGG
The DNA here is from genome assembly GCA_022495995.1 of Adenophora triphylla var. japonica. Lineage (NCBI taxonomy): Eukaryota > Viridiplantae > Streptophyta > Magnoliopsida > Asterales > Campanulaceae > Adenophora > Adenophora triphylla. The sequence continues at coordinate 5,260 of JAFEMH010001678.1, forward strand.
CTGTTCCATTCTTTACGTAGTCTTGGCGTTGACTATCCCTGCTTCTTTTTCATCTTCATCGGTTCCACTTTGTCGGTCCCCTCGGTTCCTGTTGTCGGTTCCTGTCGGTCCCCTCGGTTCTTGTCGGTTCCCTTGTCGGTCCCCTCGGTTCTGCTGTCGGTTCCCTTGGTGAAGTAATGAGCGAGGTCAAAGGCTGTAGGTCGGAGGTGGGTGTGCCGTCGGAGGTTCCCCTTTTGCGAGGCTGCTTTGCCTTGGTGCGGGCGAGCCTTTTGTCTTCCTTGATGTCGGCGGTGTTGGCACGTAGCGAAGCCCTGGACCGTGGTGTGGTCCTTGACTTCAATAACTTGGTGCTGGCCTTGCAACCTTTTGCCGAGCCCCGATCACAGGATGAAGTTCATGAGTTTCATCATCCTCGTGGCGGGAGGAATCGATCGTGAGACAGTGGAAGGTCCACGTTGCATATTTGGATCTTGGAGGTCTCGAGTGAATCCGAGTTAATGGCATGTCATCATTATGCTTGATTTCCAATCTGGAATGTCGTTGGTCTTTGGTCCCCTCGGTGGTGACACTTTGTCGCCGTAGGCGTAGTTAGCTCGTTGCCTTGCATGAACTTGAGGCAGTGAAGGGTGGATGCCACGCCATTGATTTGATGCGGCCGGGGACGCCCCAGGATGGGCTGTGAAAGTGATTGGAATGTCCAACACTTGGAATTCGGTGGGGATCACCCGCTTGCCGAACCGAGATGTTGAGAGTAGCAACCCAGGGGTGTACGGGAAGTAGAGTCATAGGCCTTGACGGTGTGGGTGAAGGCTTAAGATACGTGGGCTTGATGTCAAGCGGAGTCCATCATCTTGGGCGGCAAGACATTCATTCCGGAACCTCCATCTACCAACACGCGGGGAAGGCGACGCTCGTCCGAGCGTGATGTAGAGCGGCTCATTGTGATCGGCCCCAAATTTTGGAAGGTCCAAATACTGTGAAGGTGATAATGTTGCCATAGTGGATGTTACCAATCATCGAATGACTTCATGCGGGGTTGCGTCCACGGGGACCATGGTACGGGCCGAGGCTTTCCTCTAGCTTGAGCTTGTGAGGATAAGAGGAGGTGAGCGAGACGAGGGAAATGTTTGCACGAGTGCGCTTGGTGAGTGAGGATCGGGTCCTCTTTCAAGGAACTTGTGTCTTCGGGCTGGCCGGTTGCAATTACGCTCCGTCGGCTTTTTGGTGGCCTTAGGTGGTAATGCATGGATTTGACCCGATCGGGTTAGAACGGCGACATCGAGGTTTGGTCCCTTACGAGCAGTGCTCTGAGTTGAGCCATAGTTAGAGGAGGATTCCTCGTAGCATAGGGCCATATGTCTTCCCTCAACTCATTGATTGTGGATGAATTCCGGGAGCTTCGGCGGCTTGACGGATCTGTCCCGGGATACGGGCTTAGGTGCCTCTGCGGGGAGGTAGCCTACGGTTTGGACGTAGGCATTCGAATGTAAGTGCACAACGGTGATTGCACAGGCGGGCTGTGCGTTGCGACCCTCGGGGAGGTTGGAGAGTTCTCGGCTCAAGCGAACGGTCTCCTTGATCTCTTCACGGTATATCGCGTTCCTTTCCTTCTTCTTGAGCATACTCGGGCGATGCAGGTTGGAGTGCAGCGATACTCGTGGTTGGCTAGTTTTCCTCCACTCTGGGCCCGGATCAACCTTCTTGCGGCGGAGCTGCGTCGAGAGTTAATGCTGCGTTTCTTCCCATGTGAGAATAGCCGGTGCTTCTTTGAAGCTGCGTGCGGCAATCTAGGTAAACCTCCATCGGGAGAGTTTTCTTCTACGCTTTATGCGAGTGGCGGGTATGTCGGAAGGTGAGTACACGGCTTCCCGAACATCTGCCCATGTAGTGGTTCTTTGTCCCGAGTTGATCGTTTACGTAAATGAAGAGGCGTAGGCTGTGGAATTTCCACTGAGTAGTTGCTCGAGGCGAATTTCCATCCTCCTCTGTTTTTAAATAGACCTTCCTCCACTGAGTTGGCCTTTCAATTTGAGTGCGGTAATGATCCGTTCCCATCCTCCCAGGACCCTTGGGAGTCCGGTTTTGTTGACTTCATGCCCGGCTTGGAAGAGAATGGTTTCATCATCTTCGTCGTCGTTTTCACAGAGAACTTGCTTTCCTAGGGAAGGTAAGCGGCGGGATTCGTTACTGCCGTGTCGTTCCATCTCCTAGGTCATCGGGACCGTTGACCACCCTTGCACAGCGAGAGGGGTTGGATGAGAACAGAGACGGTAGTCGGGAAGTTGCCATGGGCAAAACTCCTGAGGTCGAGCGGTCTAGAGTGGCCTCTAGCTTTACGTGCAGAAGCACTGCTGTGACACTTTAAGGGCTTGGTCCTGTAGGTCTTTCGAGCTTGGTCTTCGTCCCAAAGACGACTTTCTTGAGCGGCTAGTTCCATGAGAGCTTTCCTTCCGAGACCTAGGCAGTCTCCGTAGGTGCGCATCGTCAGCTAGTGTCCGAGCCGTGATTACATTCAAATCGCCGAATGGCGGGAACACTGGATTATATTGACGAAGGAAGTCGGGCCAGGACATTCCATGCGTCCTTCCTTAATCTCGATCACCAAGAAGTTTGCCCATATACGCTTGATTGAACCCACGGGGTATTGAATTCTGCAATGTTGACGGTCTCGTGATCTCGTTCGATCGCCAAGTCTATCGAGCTAGCGGTCGGCGCGGGATGTACGAATCCGGGGCCGTGACGGCCCGGGAGTAGAATCGAGCGAAGCATGTTGATGCTTTGAGGTGGTCATTTCTGTGTCGAAGGCGGCTACGCCTTGCGGGGAAAACTTTCACGAGATGTTTTCGGGGTGGGCTGGGAAGCGTTCCCGAGGTTGATCGACTTGTAGCGGGGTGAGGAGCTTGGTCTCCTTTCTTTGTTGCCCTTGGCCTTGGCGGCGTTTGAGGGTATAAGCTTGGACGGCACGGGCCGGTTGCAGCCCAGAGTGGTACTCGGAAGTAGTGATGAGCTCGAGCTCGCTTGGCCGGGGCCTCGTTTACCATGAGCGAGCGGTCATCGAGGTGACCTTGGTGTTGCGAATCGATAACAAGGACGGGATCCTTGGCTTCATCGGGATACGGAATAGATGATATTGACGAAGTCGTCGTCCTTTACTTGATCGGAGGATTCCTCGTTGCGTGAATCACGTGCTTCCAATTATCGGATAGGCAATGCATGCTTGGACGTTGAGCTTGACAATTTCCATGGTATTGGAACCTTGGTCGTAAGTGACACGATCGGAAGGAGTTCCGTCCTCAAAGCGAGCATGTGAATGCGGAGGTGCGCTGCGGGTGCGCCGCGTCCTCGACTCAGGAGAGTCCAGATTCATCGTCATCGATCGCTCAATCCAGGTGTAGGGACGTATTGCGTCGGGTTGCGTTCTTTGGAGCGGCTAGGAAAATCTCGTACCCCATGCGTTGAGAGAAAGGCTTAGAGGGAATCCTCGTGGAGGACCTTCCATACGACTTCCATGCATTGATGATGTATGACGATACTTGTCGACTTTTATTACAAAGATCTCCTCGCATGGCGGGGGCCGAGAGAATGAGTTTGAAGGATGCTTGATAAATCTCGGATTGGAAGCTGAGGGGTTTATGTGCCCGTATCGTGGCGATATTCGGCGTTTCCTTCCAATACGCCTCCAAGTGTTGGAAACGGACAGTTGAACTTGATGTATCGGGCTAGCCGAGTGCACTTTGCTCGAGTACGTTTACATAGTTAGCATCTCCGGACTACGAGGGATTCGATGAGATTTGCCCGGTAGTCCCTTGGTTGATTCGAAGGAGGTAACCCCGGTGCACGAGTGCGGACACGCTTGGCTCTTGTCTCGGCTTCGTTTCCTATGAGAAGCTTGTCCCCTCGGATGACTTCGAGATCTCCTGCCGGTTAATGAACTTGACCTTGATGGAGAGTGGAAGCTATGGCTTTCATGTGGTGTAGCCAAGGCGTCCCAAAGAGAGCTGTGAACTCGGTTGGAATGTCCATCACGTGGAATTTTCTTTGGCACCATTTGGGTTTCGAACCAAAGTTCCATAGTCACCGTCCCGAGGATGGGGCGAGACGAGTTGTCGTAGGCCTTGATAGTCCAGTAGACGGTATCAAATGGCTTTCATGGATGCGGAGAGCTCGCATCATGCTTTGAGAGGAGGACATTAACGGCTGACCCGTTATCTACCAATACTCGGGGAGTGATATGGTGTTGAGTTTGAGAGTGATGTCTGAGCTTCGTTGTGCCCGAGGCGTCTCTCGGTAAGTCTTCATCACGAACGTGATCATCTTTGCCATACGGGCGGGAGTCGTAGATCTCGTCTCTATCCGTAGAAGGAGAGTCATCCGGCCATCCGTTTCTGTCTTCCTCTTTGCGAGGTAAAGCCTTTCTTTGGAACCTCGGGGAGTATGTTGAAATTTGCTGTGGCGGTTGCCGCCCTTGGTTAGCACATTGATCGAGTGCGATTGCCAAGGCGACCTTGATCTTCCTTTACCGGTCCGGAGCTCGGAAGGCTGGACAAGTTGAATCTTGGGCGATCCGTGGAGGGTTAGGCTTACGGCGCGGTAAGACTACCAAGATCGAGGTATTCCGGTGTTCCGAGTGCAGATGCTGGTTTTGGTGGGCTTTTCGGCTTTCCCACCCCCGTCTCGCTCTAGAGCCGCATGGCCCTGGAGGCAAAGAGGACTGGCCGGGTACAAGACGTAGTAGTCGAACCTCCCGGAGGGTTCTCCAAGTGTACCTACGCCGGTATCTCCGGCTTCGTATCTTTCTCTCGATTCTTTGTTGAGAGGATTTCTTCTTGTTTTCTCGGAGGATTGCTCGGACGGTTTCTCGAGACTCGTACTCCGGGCGAGGCGGAGCAATCACAAACATCGTAGGCGATGTGGACATTAGAGGAGGATCCAGTGAAAGAGGCGGAGAAACCGGTCCTACGTGGCACGCTTCTTGGGCACCCACTCAATGGAATTCCACGCTGTTATTGTTCGGAAAGGGATTCCCGATCGTATTGGGCCCACGGGGGCGCTCTAACTTGCCTTCTTCTATCAAGTTACGGATTTCGTATCGTAACCCCAAACGGTTGTCGGTGGTATGGCCGTGATGCGATGGAAGGCGCGATATTTGCTCTTGTCCGCATTGGCTACGGGAACTTTGGGTTTGTAATTGGCCGGGCTTAAGGAGACCCTCCTTGATTAACCCTTCCGGCATCTTGCTCGGTGGCATGTCCAACTTGTCGAAGTGTACGGACAGTACATACGAGTAGAATTGTTGCTTTGCGGGGCCAGGTTTACATTACCCATTGTTGTCCACGATGGACGTAGTTGACGGACGTATCTTTCCCTTTGCAGGGGCCGGTGCGGGATTGAATGCAGCTGTTGAAGCGGTATACGTATGGGCTGTGCGGTAGCCAACTTTTCCTTGAGATCCTTCTCGAAGCGTGAGCCGGCATTGACCATGGCCCGGAGATGCAGGAAGAAATTGTGGTGATGAGATTTCGATGGACGGTCTCAAGCAAGACTTGAAGATCCGCATACGGTCGTCTTTGGAGAGTGGCTCCATGATCTCGGAGAGTTTCCGGCTCCATCTCTTGTAGAATTCCCCAACACTTTCATCCGCTTTACGCTCGGTGGTGATTAAGTCCTCGCGACTTGTTTCCCGCTCTAAGTTGGATGCATGCCGTTCCGGGAAGATGTTGCGATCTGTTCCCAGTGTGGCGATCCGCGAGCTTGACCCTCGAAACCATCGTAGCAGAGCTTTTGAGCGTATCTTTGAAGTGGTCGACCATTTCTTTGGAGGGTTGCTCCTTTTGCTCTCATGCGAACGTAAGTGTCGACGTGCGTTTGAGGACATTCGGTTCCATCGAATCGGTCCATCTCCGGCATTACGAACTTGGCGAGGAGAGGCGTGACCATTCCCGGATACGTGGATTTGAGCGTTTCTGCTTTGAGGCGCTCATGGTGGCTTTCGGGTCTTTCATACGCTCGACCATCCGAGGCTAAGGTTGGGTCCGGTGGTGGGCTGTGAGGCTCGGCGCCGGGTGCTACCACGTGAGCGGTAGTGATTGGAGGTGGAAGGCTTGGTATATGAGAATATACGGGAGCCTTTTACGAAGCTGTATCGGGGTTTGTCCCCGGTGTTTAGGGATTCGTGTATAGGCAACGGGACGAACCGGGAGGGTATTGAGGGATATTGGCATCCTGAGATGGTCGGCGGTGCGGCGGTGATATTGAGTGATGGGTGTAGCCTTTGGGGTGACCAAAATTGACGGGGTTGCCACGAGAGGTGGCAACATGGAGCCTAGGTCATTGTTTCCTTGGTTGGGAGGCATCCCGTAAGTTGGCGGGGAGGAACCTGATTGAAGGTTTGGTGGCTGGTTTTGGGGAATCGTCATCCTCGACCGGGACAAAAGTACCGTCGGCGGGGATAGGCTGCTATACCTCGCTCATTCGGAAAGGCTGTACCACGAAATTACTGGCGATCTTCTTTACGCCTCTTGTGAACCTCACAAGCCCGGATGGCTTCTTCCAATGTCATATACAGGTGGCGGGGTCCTTCCCCGTCACGATTTCTCGGTGAGCTAGACATGTCGGAAATTCCGAGGAGGCGAGGGGAACCGAAGAAGCTGTGCAGCTGCCGTTCTTGTGATCTGGCAAGGCGGCGGCCGGAAATCTGAACCACTTTACGCTCATTGCGAGGAACGAAAGGAAGGATTTAGGCTTCGGAAAAGGGTATTTGGCTCAAGGTTTTCGGGCTTGTGCAATGTGCCGTTACCGATTAAAGTTTACTTAAAGCGCGTTTTCTCCGAGTCCTAATTGGTTGGAAAAGAGCGTGTCTTCTTTTGCGCAACTACTCCTAGAGCTCTAATCGGTGGATCTCGTCACTACGCTTATAAGCCCCTCGTTTCCATTGTAGATCATCTTTCTCGGGACGGACTATCCCGAGCGAGGTCGATAAGGCAAGCGAGTTCCACCGACAAAGGAAAAAGTGAACTTAAGGCTAGCTGATCACGCAAACTTTCGACGTGTGCGGCGTACGGGCCACGGTCGAGGTCAACGTCCTTAAGTTAAGGCGGGAGTCGTGCCAAAATTTGGGCATGACCTCTCCTGACTCGCTTGTGCGAGAGACCTTAGCTTTTTAGCGTTGGCCAAGTTGTGGGCGGCACGGTACATACGGCGAGGTTTGGTGACATGGCGTCACATTGAACCTTCGGGTATATTTTTCGGCGAGCTCGCGTCAAAGTCAAGGCTGAAAAGCTCAAGACTTCGGGTCGGGAACGACCTTTGGTCTCAAACTCTCGAGCCTGACTCGGAGCGGGGCCCGGCGTAAAAAACATACACTTAGGCTTTATGACACGAGCTAGGCCAAAAACCAACCGGGGTCTTGGACAAAGTGTGACACAAAGAGTGCATGGCTTACACGGGCTAGGATGGGATGTTTGGGACGACCCCGTGCGCCCCCGAAAGGTGTGCAGCGAGACCAATCGGAGTGCAAGCGATAAGGCCATCCGGGTTAGGGGTTGTAGTGTGCGGTGTACCGAGGCGGCAAGTGCACGTGAAGTGCGGTGTTCCGAGGCGACAAGTGCGCGTAGTGTGCGGTCACTAAAATTCTTTTACGAGTAAAACGAGATTTTTCAGAATGTGTCTTAAAGAATTTATGATGCACAGTTCAAAAGACAGCATGAAAATCAAACATGAATGGGGATGCACAAACATGGTATGATTTTGGAAAGTTGACAATGTAATGCCTTTTGAAAAAACCGTTCGAGGTTTAAAGGAACACACGCACACAAAAACGAGGAAGGGTAAACAAAAGTTTGACCCACGGAAGGCTTTTTAGAAAACATCGGCAGTTTTGAAAAAAGTATCTTGTCCCCAGCGGAGTCGCCAACTGAAATTACCCGGGATTTCGCGCGGGGCGCGGAACGCGGTTGTCTTTCGCGGAGGGTTGGTGTCTGAGACCTCGCTTCATGGGAAGGAACAAAATGAGGAGTCGCCACGCGGTTTTTGTATTTTGAGCCCAAACGTTGAGAAACGGCTATTATGAAAAGGTGTCGTTTTTATTGGTAGCAAAAACTTAGGAAAAGGCTTTTTTGAAAAAGGGGATCATTTTTATTGGCAGCAAAAACGAGTAAAAAGCTTTTTTGTACCAGAGATTGTTAGGTTCGGAGGTCAAGTTACGTTTCGGGTAGAGTATGACGAGATCGCCCGAAACGCCTCGCATGACGAGTCTTTCTACCTTTCTCGAAATCGTGTGTGTGTGTGTGTGTTTTGAAATGGGGGCTTGAATGACAAGCTTAATCTTGGTTTGAATGACAAACGTTGATTAGGTGACTTTGTTTGAAAAGACGAGTGTTTGAATGACAAACGTCGGTTTGAGTTTGAAATGAGCGTTTGCGTGGCAAACGTCGACTTTGAGCCATACGAGTCATTGTTAACGATTTATACGGGAAAAATGCGTATTAAATGATTTTAAGTGTCAAATGGCGGCTTTGAGTTTGAAGATGAGCATTCGGAGGCCGAACGTCATTTCGCGCGTTTTGAAAGAGAGTTCGACGGACGAACTCCGGTTTTGAACCGGGCATTACATTGTTAACGATTTTTACGGGAAAATACGTATTAAATGACATGCGATCACCGAATCGGGTTGCGACTCGGACTTTGAAAAGTAAATACTATCACAATCCAAACGGATCGGACTTGTAAATGACAGTATTTAAAGCGGTGTCAACGGAATCAAACGATCCGGATTCGTAAATGACGATCAACGAGGCCAAACGGCTCGGAATTGTAAAGGACGATCAACGAGGCCAAACGGCTCGGAATTGTAAATGACGATCAACGATGCCAAACGGCTCGGAATTGTAAATGACATGAAAGTAAACGGAACGGGGTCGGAACGCCGTTTTTACCCGTGATTACTTCTCTTACGGAAAGAGAAGAGGATCGAGGGGCTAAAACGTATCGGACCCCGTTAGACGGAGGCGTCTACATTTTGATAACGACGTTCGAAACAGTTATAGCGACTGGCGCGTAAACCGAGACGAAACGGAAGATTCAGAGAGAGGGAGTTATACCTATGGCTAGGGTCGACTCCTTTGGCTCGGGAGGTGTGTACGGGACACGGAAAGTGATTCGAAAGGTTGTTTCGAAGTTGTAGGGTGCGTATTTGATCGAAATACGAAGGTTTCACGTGAATCGAGACAAAACGGGAGCTCGGGAAGGGTGAAAACCAGTTTGGACCGTGGGGGGTGGTGATTTTTGGTGTGAAAAAATCCCTTCCTTGCCTTTGACAGCAACTTCTATTTATAGGGTGAAAATTGCAGTAGGAGTCCGGCCGGACTTGGACTGAATTTCAGGGGTTTTGGGAATTTTGGAAATCTGGGGGACTTGCTGGCAATTTCAGGAAAAGTGCACAAGTGAGTCCGTGGGACTTGGCTTGCAAACCAGGGGCATTTTGGTCTTTTCCCTCTGAAATTGATTGAAGGGTGACTAGAGGGAGGTGGCATGGCTGCCACGTGCCCTCTGAGTCACCAGCTGAGGTGGAATTTTGTCCCTCGGTCCCGGTTTTGTCCGTTTTTTAAAATAACAGTCCGGGAAATGTCCGAAACGCCCCCGGAAAGTGCCGGAAAATGCGTTTTTCAGGGAAAGCCATACTTTTACGTGAGATGTCACGTGCTAAGTATGGTTCGACGTCGGGATGCACGGGCGATCCGGGACGTCTCGTTGGCACAGCAACGGGGAGTTTAACGAGTTCCGGTTAACCTGGAGCGGGCCAGTTAACGGATTTCGGTTAACTTTCTGACGAATTTGGACGATCCGGATTTGGGTACTTACATCTATGCCTTGAAAGGTGAGGCTTCAATGGAGGTTTTCCATGGATGGTTCTTGGCTAGAGGGAAGTGAGAAGAATGATGAGAAGGTGAAAGAAGTATGGGAGGTATGGGAAGAGTGTAAGGAAAAGTAAGGGAGTATGGGTGGCATTTGACTTTAGAGGGAGAAGGGGAGGAATTTAGGGAAAAAATGGTTCCCCCCCACCCAAATATTAATCCAAGGCTTTCAACCAAATAAATGAAAGCCCCTTTTATTTCCCATTATTTATTTTACCCAATTTAACCTCCTCTTACTCCTTATCCAATTTCTATTTTTATATTTTCCTTTAAGACATTATTTTACTTCCCTATCATTTTATCCTAATATAAGGAACCAAGTATATAAAAATGAACACATAATATTAATAATAATATTAAAAGCATATAATATTATACTAAAATTATGCCTAGGGTTAGGGTCGTTACAGTCACCCTGGGGAGCACCAGTGTTGTTTGTTAGGAAGAAGGATGGTACTTTGCGGTTGTGTATTGATTACAGACTACTGAATCAAGCTACAATTAAGAACAAATATCCTCTTCCTCACATTGATGATTTGTTTGATCAACTTCAAGGTTCCGTTATATATTCTAAGTTGGATTTACGTAGCGGATACCATCAGTTGAAGATCAAGCCAGATGATGTTTCTAAAACAGCTTTCAGAACAAGGTACGGGCATTATGAATTTCTTGTTATGCCATTTGGGTTGACCAATGCACCGGCAGTCTTTATGGATATGATGAACAGGATCTTCAAGCCGTATCTTGAGAGTTTTGTGGTTGTTTTTATTGATGATATCCTGGTATACTCAAAATCCAGGGAAGATCAAGAGAGGCAGGATTGTCTTATCCGTGCTTCGTGAGAAACAGTTATTTGCCAAGTTCAGCAAATGTGAGTTTTGGCTGGAACAGATTTCTTTCTTGGGTCACGTGGTATCCAGTACTGGTATTGCAGTGGATCCTTCAAAGATTGATGTCGTAGTCAACTGGAAACAGCCTTCTACAGTGACTGAGGTTCGTAGTTTCCTTGGCTTAGCGAGGTATTATCGAAGATTTATTGAGGGATTTTCAAGGATTGCAACTCCGTTGACCAGATTGACTCGCAAGGATGTACCATTTGTATGGGATGCTAAGTGCGAATCTTGTTTTACTGAACTGAAGAAGAGATTGACTTCAGCTCCTATCCTTACACTTCCAGAGGGTTTTGAGAATTTGTTATATTCAGTGATGCTTCCAAAGAGGGATTAGGTTGTGTACTTATGCAAAATGGGAAGGTAATTGCATATGCTTCGAGGAAGTTATCACCAGCGGAGCAGAATTATCCTACCCACGATATGGAGTTAGATGCTATTGTTTTTGCATTGCATAAGTGGAAGCACTACTTGTATGGGGAAAAATTTGAGATATTCACAGATCATAAGAGCTTGAAATACTTGTTTATTCAGAAGGAACTGAACAACATATAGAGGTGTTGGTTGGAGCTTCTGAAGGATTATGATTGTGTCATTTCTTATCATCCCGGGAAAGCTAATGTGGTGGCTGATGCTATTAGCCGTAAGGCTCATGTATCGTCCTTGGTATCTCGGGAAGTGAGAGGTGATATGTTGTTTGCTAATGTCAGAGTTGTTCCTACTTTATATGGAGATCTTCTGGAAGCTCAGTTGAATGATGATGAGTTGAAGAAAATCAGAGAAAAATTGCAAGATGGAAAGTCTGGGGAGTTTTCATTGAATAAGGATGGAATTCTAACCTTCAAAGGCAGGATTTGTGTACCTTCTTCCCCAGAGATCAAAAGGCAGGTATTAGAGGGTGGCCATAAGTCCCGATTTGCTATTCATCCAGGAAGCACCAAAATGTATCAGGATCTAAAAAGGGGTTACTGGTGGAATGGCATGAAAAAAGAGATTGCGGAATTTGTATCAAAGTGTTTGACTTGCCAACAAATCAAAGCGGAACATCAGAGGCCAGCAGGATTGCTTCAACCCTTGGATATTCCGGGATGGAAGTGGGAGGGCATTTCTATGGATTTCGTGACTGGATTGCCTCCTACTCCGAGGAAGATGGATGCGATATGGGTGATTGTGGATAGACTGACCAAATCAGCTCATTTTCTACCAGTTTCAACCAAGTATTCATTGGAGAGATTGGCTCAGTTGTATATTCGTGAGATTGTGAGATTGCATGGAGTACCTGTAAACATTATTTCTGATAGGGATCCGAGATTCACCTCGCGGTTTTGGAGGGCTTTGCATGAAGCCTTGGGGTCTAAGTTGAGTTTTAGTACAGCATTTCATCCTCAGACTGATGGGCAGATAGAGAGGACCATTCAGATTCTAGAGGATATGCTCCGGGCTTGTGTGATGGACTTCCATTTATCTTGGGAAGACTATTTGCCTTTAGTGGAGTTTGCCTACAACAATAGCTACCAATCCAGCATTGAGATGGCACCATCTGAGGCACTGTATAGGAGGAAATGTAGGTCCCCAATGTGTTGGGATGAGGTTGGTGAGGCTAGACTTTTGGGTCCAGATGTGGTTAGAGACTCAACTGAGAAGATCAAAGTGATCCGTGACAGATTGAGGACAGTCCAGAGTCATCAGAAGAGCTATGCCGACACTAGAAGAAGGGAGTTATCATTTCAGGTTGGTGACTTGGTATTCTTGAAGATCTCACCGAGAACGGGGATCAAGAGGTTTGGCAACAAAGGGAAATTGACTCCTAGATTTGTTGGTCCTTTTGAGATTTTGGAGAAGGTAGGTGAGTTAGCCTATCGTTTGGCTCTACCTCCATCTTTTTCTTCTCTCCATAATGTGTTTCATGTATCCATGTTGAGGAAGTATTGCTATGATTCCTCTCATGTTTTGAGTTCTCCTCCAGAGGATGTCCAGGCGGATATGACTTATGTGGAGGTACCATTGCGGATTCTAGAGTGGCAGGTCCGGGAATTGCGTACCAAGAGTATTCCCGTGGTGAAAGTTCTTTGGAAGAATCACACCATTGAGGAAGCTACTTGGGAATTGGAATCTGAGATGAGGCAGAAGTATCCTGAGTTATTTGAGCATTCAGGTAAATGAAGTCCAAATTCGGGACGAATTTTATTTAAGGGGGAGTGAGTGTCACGACCCTAAACCTAGGCACATTTTGGTCACACGTGAAGCAAGTGGGGTTGGGTTGCATTGCATATCATCCTTGCTTTGTGTCATTTGAAAAGATTATGTGTTCATTTTGGCAATTGTGATGAACTATGTGATTAAGATGTTGTTAAAAGTGATTTGTATCATATAATGTCTAAATAAAAGAAAAAGAGAAATTGTGTAGTAAAGTTTATACTACTTGGAAATTTGATTTGAAAGTGTTGTGAAAGTGTCAAGGTGCTTAGGTGTAACTATAAGTTTAAGGTAGTTATTTATTGATTTTCAAGCTTGAAGGAGCTTGATTGTAAAATTGTTTATATAAATCCCATTTTAGCTTCTCCAAGAAGCATATTACGTTCCTCAGTATTCTAAAAGCTTCTCCCAGCCAAGAAGAGCTTGAAACCCTAATTTAACTTCAAAAATTCCCAAAAATTCATCCTTTGAGTTGTGATTGATTCCAACTTCAAATTCTTGCTAAGGAAGGTGTTTAGAGCAAGAGCATCCGATTATCTTTTTCTTTTATTTGGATAACTTGTGGTAAGTTGTTATGGTTCCTTCCAATACCTGTTCATAACATGTTTAATGATGTTCTTATGATGTTTTGAATCAGTTTGGTAAAGGTTGTATCACTAACTTGGGGTTTGAAATGAAAAGGAATTAAGTGGGTTGATGAACATGTAAAGGGTGATATAATATTGATTGAATTGGATTGGGAACTTGTTAGTTATGTGTTATATGTTATGGAGAGAGTATATTATGGTGTAAACATGTATATACTGTTGTTAAACCACTTTGCGATAGGCTGCATCTTGTACCGGTGTGGTTCATGTTGTTACTGATGTTGTGCAACCCAGATGGGAGGGTTGTGTAGTGCAACACATGTGGCCCAACTGGGAGCAATCTGCAGCCTTGAACTATTTCCAGTCTGCAGCCTTGAACCATTTTCTAGGCCTTGAAAACCTAGGCTAACCAACATCACATGGAACACACTTTAACTAGGCTTCTAGTACAAATTTAGTACTACATTATGGAACTTGAAATGGTCCAAATGAATAATGGGAAGTGCTTTAAATAATGTCTTGAAAATGCTTGAGAGGCAAATGTGGAACTTGAACCAAAGTTAGACAAACTTGGTAAATGAACTTGGAACCTTAAGAGAATGTGTTTAATATTGTATTGTGAATGTGTAGGGTTACTTATATGATACTGTATCCTTACGTGATAACCTATAGAGTGTTATTTGTTCTTATAGTGCCTAAATTGTGTAGTGTACTATTTACTTGGTTTGGACAGGAGTGGTCGTATCTTATTTCTGGTTTACATATTGTGTAATGAATATGTAGGACTTATGTGCTATACTTTGTGCCATACGAGTTTACATATTCATAGTTACTTGTGCACATAGTGTTAAATACGTGTTGCACTGTTTCAATTGTTTAACATGAGTTGCAGTACCATGTTCTATATATGTTGGTGTCCCATTGGGTGGACTTATTTTCAAGTATCTGTGATGTGCTTGAATATAGTATACCAGTTGATCTTCAGGGGTATAGGGAATGCAACCACTTATGAGAAGATATTTCATAAGGTGCTTGGATGTCCTTATACTTGTACCCTTCACCCCCTTCTGTGGCCATGGATTGAGGGGTTCAGCTTCTATGGATATGTGCAGTCATGCCATAAGATAGCGAGGCAGCTTATATGGATCTCTGTAAGGGGTCGTATAAGATGTGAATGTGCACTAGCAGTTCACAAAATGAGAGGAGTATGACTCCCGCTGTAGTACTACATATGATTCAGATGGAAAAAGGTAAAGGGAAAGGTAATGTAAAGTGTTTACTGTTTTCCCAATCTGGTTATTGAGCAACCTACTTGGTGTTGCATATTTGTTGAGCAACCTGTTTATGTGTTGCATCTTGTATGGCATATTGTTGCATACATAATAGCTTGCTGAGATTTTATCTCACCCCTTCTCCCTTTATTGTTTTAGATCCCGCTGAGACAGGCAGACCGGACCAGTGAGGCCGGGGAAGGAGTTTGAACAGCTTTTGGTTGTCGGGGTATGTGTTGTCTTGGGGAGTTGGGATTGTGATGGTGGTTATTCTTTTGGGAAATGTTTTGTATATAAAACTTTCAGAAACATGTTTCAGTTGAGTTGTATTGTAATTTAGTTTGGGATTGGTTTGTTTTATGGTTGGCTTGTGTAAGCCTTACCAGTTGTATACTTTGTGTAAACAGGTTGTGTTTGGTTTTAAACAGGTTTATATATCGCCTCCGTGTAAAAAGGCTATTTTGAAATTGTTTTGAAAATGAGGTGTATACTTTTCAAGTTAAAGTAAAGAAAAGTTTTTTTTTAGAAATGGTATTTTGGGACTCTCCATCCTGGGACACGAGTTTATAGGTCTCGGGAGTTGGGAGGAGCCCACAAGCAGTCTGTCGCATTCTCCTTCGAAATGGGAGTCGTTGTTTGATATGACCTCGTTCGGGATGCCGTATCGGCAGATGATGTTTTCCTTGAGGAAATGTGCAACTTTCTTGGAGGTGAGCACCTTGTAGGACTTGGCTTCGACCTATTTTGTGAAGTAGTCGATGGCTACCAAGACGAATTTGTGGCCGTTGCTACCTGGCGGAGCGATTTTCCCAATGACGTCGATTCCCCACGTGGAGAAGGGCCAGGGCATAGTCATGCAGTAGAGATCGTGAGGAGGTAGATGATTGAGGTTGGAGAACCATTGACACTTGTCGCAGCTTCGGACAAAGTGGATGCGGTCTGCCTCCATGGAGATCCAGTAGTAGCCCATCCGAAGAATGATTTGCAGCAGGGCTCTGGCGTTCATGTGGGGGCCGCAAGCCCCGTTGTGGACTTCGTTCATGAGCTCACTTGCTTTTTCCTGGCTGATGCAGCGCAGGAGCGGTCCTTGGTAGCATTTTTTGTATAGCATGTCTCCAAGGATGACAAAGTGAGAGGCGAGGCGTTTTGGGGCCATGATGCTCTTGACTTTGACTCCTTCCTTGCATTGACCTTCCTCGTTCATGAAGGCAGTTTCCCCGTTTTTGAGGTATTAGAAGATCTGATTGACATGCAATGTTGATGAGGAGGCTCCCGATTTGCGTCTCTTTGGCTCTTCAGTAGTTCTCCAAATCTATCATGATTAAAACCTTTCTTGGCAGCTTGGGCCCGGTTTTTCTTTCGTTTAACAGCATGCTTAAATGTTTGTTTAATGCATTCGTTCAATTAATGTGTCTGCTTCTTTGTTAGAAGAATTGTTATTAACGGTTTGTGTGTTAGTTAACTCATCATTTGTTAAAGATGAAATGAAAGGATATTTTAGAAAGGTCGGAGCTTTTATTGAAAGCGTATAGAAGATACATTGTTGATCATGGACTCACAATCTTCGGGCGTAGAGCTGTCAGATGACTCAAAAGACGTGAATTCCTAGATAACATGACTCGAAGCTAGACTCTAGGCGACGAGGGATTGGACCAGGCTTCATTACTCTTTGCGGGCTGTAGGTCAAGAGAGGGTGGCGATGGCTTTGGTGGCCACTCTTTAGTTGACACGGATCCCGGAGGATAGCTTGCATACGGTTCGACTTCAAACCAGATCGCAGAGGTTTTTGGTTGCTCCTTTGATGACGTCCCTCCATTAGTGCTGCTGCCAGACCTTGGGGGACCTTGATGGTAGAAGTCGCTGAGAGCTACTTCCAAGAGGGCAAAGCATTCGCTGATTCGGAGTTGATTCTTGCTGATATTGATTATCTTCATAGAATCTGCCTCCTTATCTGGGATCTTTGCTTCGACGAAATTTATGATGTCTGAATCGAGGGGGCATGCTATCTCTCCTTCTCTGATTAGGCTTTGGAGGAGGTTGCGCCATTGTTCGTCTAGGTCAGACACCGGGATGTTGAATTGGACTATGCTGTGATGGCTGTCTCCATGAGATCTGAGCGTGTCGGCCAGAGGGTTGTCCTGCACCAGTGGGTCGGTGATGAGCTAGTTTTCAAGAGGGTTTTCAGAGAAGTATGGGTCTACTCCTCGATCAAGCTCCATCTGGGCATCCATCTCTTGATCCTCTTTCAAGCATTCTTCGCAGTCGTATAATTCGGAGTTGTCGTCTTGGCCCATGAGCTCTTCAATCTCTAGCTCATCGCGGCTTAGAGCGTGGATGTAGGGATCCACTTCGTAGCATGATAGGGCTGGAGATTCGCCTGCGAAGGAGTATTCGGTCATGTCGGGACCTTCTTCTGGGTCATAGCTTGCTGGCCAAGCGCTTTCCATCGTGCTGCTTCCGCGGATCACCTCGAGGTTTCCCTTGGCGTTGACGAATTTCATGCATTGGTGAAGAGTAGATGATACTGCTTTCATCTGGTGCAGCCAAGGTCATCCCAGCAGGGCAGAGAAGGTTGGTTTGATATCCAAAACTTGGAATTCCACCGACTCCAATTGCGTGTTTAATTGGATCCTTAGATTGATGACTCCTACGACAGGGCGTGGAGTGGAGTCGTAAGCTCAGATTATCCGGGGCGAAGGTCTCATCAGGGAGCGGTCGACGCGGAGGCATTTCAGTGTGCTCAAGGCAATGATGTTGACTGCGGAGCCGTTATCGATCAAGACGTTCGGGAGGTAGAACATCTCTATCTTTATGAGGATGAGGAGAGCCTCGTTGTGTCTATTTTCACATATCGGCAAGTCTTCATCTGTGAAGCCTAGACCTCTTCCGGTGCTGTCGTTCGATACAGTCTCCTCCGGGGAGCGTTCGATCCATCCATTTGTGTGTCTTGATCGTGGTAGAGATCGTAGGGAGACACTTGCCCTTGGGCGTTCTTGTCTGAATTCCCGGTCACGGGACCGTTTGACTCTGGTTTCGCGTTCCCAGTCGTAGCGGGATAGCATGTTGACGGTTTCGGAGACTGCATGAGGCCTGCTCTTGCTTGGAATTTCATCAAAGGATATCGTGTTCACCCTGTCATTTTCGGGGGAATGGATTTCCCTCTTCGATTAGCCCCTGGACCACTTGCTTTAGCACGAAGCAATTTTCGGTGGTGTGACCGGGGTAGTTGTGGAAGGCGTAGTGCTTGCTCATATCCATGTTGGGCTTGAGAGTCTTTGGTTGGAAATTCTCGAGAGGCTTGAGGAGATTTCGCTTTACCAATGCCTCGAATACTTGGCCCAGAGGCATTTCGAGGTTGTCGAAATGCTGGAACTGTGGGATGCGAGGGGGATTGTTGTTCCTCGGGGGTGCTTGATCACGGTTTACTTGAGCTCCGTTTGGATGTAGTGTACCGTTCTGGCTGCTTCTTTTCCTTTGTTCGGGACAGGTGCTGGATTTGACAGGTTTGTCCGATAGCGGTAAGACGAAGCAGGGGTTGCTGTTGTCTTCTGAAGGCTCAGGATCTTTTCGAACTTGGTTCCGGCGTTGACCATGGCTCGGAGATCTGGATAGAAATGATGGCTGATCAAGGTTCTCAGAGATGGTTTAAGGCAGGAATGGAAGATGGCCATTTGTTCTTCCTTGGAAAGCGGATCCATTATCTCGCTTAGCTTCCAGTTCCATCTTTTTTAGAACTCACCCACAGGCTCGTCGTCCTTTTGTTCGGTGGCTTGTAGATCGTGGCGGTTTGTCTCCCACTCAAGGTTAGCGCGGTACTTCTCCAGGAAGATCTCGCTGATTTGGTCCCACATGGAGCGGTTTTCTGCCTTTACGTTGAGGAACCACCTTAGCGCTGTAGATTTGAGAGAATGCTGGAAGTGATCCGCCATTTGTTGAGGGGTTGCCCATTTGGCTCTCATTCCCAAGACATAGGTGTCGATGTGGGTTTTTGGGCATTCTGTCCCATCAAACTTTTCCATTTTCGGCATCCTGAATTTCGAAGGAAGCGGGACCACCTTATTTAGATCAGTGGGCACGAGGGAATCCTTTCGAGAACTGGCTAGTTTGCCTTGCATGTCCTTCATTTGCTCGATCAACCAAGCCATGTGGGGATCGGCAGGCTGAGGCGGGTTGCCGTTTTCGGGGATGGATACCGAAGATGGAGGTGGATTGGCTGATGGGATCGCCATTTGGGAGTCTTGGGGAGGTAGTTGAGTGTATACCATCCCGTACCCTGAAGTGTTGAAATTAAGGGCGTGATTGCCCGGGCCGCTAAGGGTTGTGTTTGGGAATTGGGGAAATGTTTCATTAGCCCCAAGTGGCAGACCAGCGGGTGGCAGGTTTGAGATGTCGGGATATCCGCTTGGGATGCATGTCCCGGTTAAGCATGGGGATTTTCGGTTATGGCTACGGGGCTCGAATAGAGGCAGAGGATTGAATCCTGGGGGGTATCGAGATGCACTGGGATCTGGTGGAGCAGGCCCGTATGTGTGCAGTTGATACTGAGCTTGGGGCGCAGGGCCGGGAAATTGACTGTACTGAGGCGGGCATGTCGGAGCAGCTTGACTGATGCCCGAGTGGAGCTTTGAGCGAGAGCTGCTTTCCGTTGCTGGGATCTCGTAGCTTGGCGAAGGTGGGACCTGCTGATAGCTTTGGGGACCCGGGGGAGCTGGTATTTCTTCGTCTTCTATGAGAACGAAGGTCCCATCAGGTTGGGGAACAGCAACGGTTCCTCGAAGGCGCAGGGTGTCTACGATCCAGGCTTTCTGCTCCTATTGGCGCTTCTTGAGAGTTTCGAAGGCTCGCAGCACCTCCTCCATTGTCTGAAGGTTTCTTAGTTGCGGGGTTCCATTTCCCACACTGTTATCTATTGATCCCGCCATGGGGGAGTAGCGGACGGAGCGAACCGCTGGACCGAAAGGGCTGTCGGACCTTGTGACCTCGATACTGAAAAGGCGGCTCCGGGTACTCTCAACCACTCTCGATTCGATGGAGGGGGTGACGGGTAAGGTTTAGACACGGGAAGGCCTTTTGGATAAAAAGGGAGGAAAGCTCACGTGGCATGCCGTTTCCGCTTTTGTTTATTTATTATTTTCTGTTGTTTTAATTTACTTAAAACAGTGTTTTATCAGAATCCTAGGTAGGTTGGAAAAGATTGCTCTTATTTTTCGCAACTATGCTAGATCTGGTCGATGGAGACCGTACGTGCGGCTATAAGCCCCTCGTTTTACACCCGTATTTCGACATCCCGGTGGACGGCCCGGGCGAGGGTCCTATAGGGCAAGCGGTTTCCACCGGCCTAAAAGAAAAAATCGAACCTAAGGACCGAGCCTGTCATGTTCGTTTTAATGCGTTAGCCATGTGAATAGTGAGCCGAGCCGGCCCCTGAGTCAAGATCTGGTCGAGAGTTCGGCATGACCTCTCTTTACCTTGCTTGCGCAAGGGATCTGTGATGTTAGGCGTTGGCTGGGTCATATCGTCATGGCTGACGTATTAAAGGCTTGATGACATGGTGTCATGTGGGCATGGATGTATATCCGGGTCGGAACATCGTCTGGGTGTAGCTTCGAAAATCAAGATCAGTTCAAGATTTTAGCATGACCTTTCATCGCTTTGCTTGCGCAAGGGATCTTGAGTTCCGAGCCTCAACTCACAAAATGGCCGGCATGGGATATGTATCCAGGCTGTATGACACGGACTGGGTAAAAACCAACCGAGTCTGGACAGTGTGTGACTCAAGCGTGCAGGGCTGACACTTGGCTAGGATGGGATGTTTGGAATGATCCCGTACGCATCCAAGAGGCCTAGGAAGACCAAACAGACTGCAACTGAGACCACCCCGGGTTGAGGGTTGTAGTGTGCAGTGTATCCGAGGCAGCAGTGCACGTAGTGTGCGGTGTACCGAGGCAGCAGTGCGAGTAGCGTGCGGTGTACCTGGAAAGCAAAGAAGGAGAAGGTAGTGTGTCTCTAAAATTCTTTTTTTATGAGTAAAATAGAATTTTTTGAAGAATTTTAAATATATGTACACAGATATATATTGATGCTTTTTTTTTTTTGTATTTTAATTTTTTTTTGTAAAATAAAAAGTAAAGCACATGCACACACACACAACAGTTAAAGAAAGGGGTAAAATGAAAGTTTGACTCTCATCATCTTTTTTTAAAAAAAAATCTTTTGTTTTGTTTAAAAGTTTTTTTTTAAAACAAAATGTCCCCAGCAGAGTCGCCAACTGAAATTATCCGGATCCGAGAGGCAGCGCAATCGCGACCCGGCATCTGGCATTTCGCTTTTTTCGTTGCGCGTTGGCAGGGAGGTGTCTCGCTGTTGTGTTTGCTTTGTAGAGTCGCCACGCCGTTTTGATTAAGCCCAAAACATTGAGAAAAGGCATCAGTTTAAAAATAAACTGTTTTTGTGTGATGAGATTTTTGAGTTCGGAGGTCAGGTTACTCCTCGGGAAGAGAATATTAGAATATTAGAGCTCACCCGAGTCGCCTCGTTAAAAAATGAGTCTTTCGGTACCCCTTCTTTCTTTAAATGTTGTGTGTGTGTATGTGCTTTTAAAAATGCATGCGGTATCGGATGTCTACATTGTACAGTGCGTATTGAAATGTATTGAAATAGCGTAGGAAGGAAGCCTTACCAATATTGGTTCGTGTCTGTCTTCCGCTGGGGAATAGTATTTGAGGATGGAATAGTGTTCCGGGACGGACCGGGATTGCTTCGAGATATGCCGGTTGTCTGCGGACAGAGCTTCGGCGTGCCTCGGGACTGTCAAGTGTGCACTCGGGCAGAGTTTCGGCATGCGTTGGGATCGTTGGGTGGATTCGGGCAGAGGTTCGGCGTGCGTCAGGATCATTGGCTGGATTCGGGCAGAGGTTCGGCGTGCGTCGGGATCGTTAGCTGGATTCGGGCAGAGGTTCGGCGTGCGTCTGAATCGCCGATTTGGCTCGGAAAGGGCCGGGATGCCTCGCGAAAGACCAGGCAAGGCTTTGGAGTACCACGAGAGGCCTCAGAATACCTCGAGAGTGCCTCGAGGCAGCGCGGGAGCGTCTCGAAAGCGCTCGAAAGGGCTTCGGAGCACCACAAGGGAGCTCGAAAGGCCCCGGAAGGAACCGAAAGGGACCGGGAATGCCTCGAAAGGACTTAGAGGGACAGCCAGAGGGCTTAGGAGGAGAGGAGAAAAAGGGAGATCTGTGAAATGAGGGAGGGGGAGCCCTCTATTTATAGTGTAGGAAAAATTGCAAGAAGGTCCGTACGGACCTTTGTGCAAAGAGGTCTGTACGGACCTTTTAGCAAAGAGGATTCAGTAATTATGATGTCTGGTAGCAAAGAGGTCTGTATGAACCTTTTAGCATGCAAAGAGGTTCGTACGGACCTTCTATGCTTTTCCCATTTTAGCATAATTCCCAAAAAGTCCTTTTGTATATTTTTTTTGTCACAGAAAGGCCTCCCTTGGTTTGGTTGGTGGTTTTTTGGGCCTTTGAGGGTTTTTTGAGGGTTCCGGGTGTTCGAGACTGCGTTTGAGTGAGTCTGCGGTGTTTAGAAGAGGGTGATTCAGATTGGGGTACTTACAAAAATGCGTCCCCAGTGGAGTCACCAACTGAAATTACCCGGATTCGGCTCGCGCGCGAGCCCCGACATCTCACATGTTGGTCAGGAGGTGTCTCGCTGCGTTTTTGCTTTGTAGAGTCGCCATGCCGTTTTGATTTAGCCCAAAACATTGAGAAAAGGCATCAGTTTAAAAATTGTTGTTGTGTGATGAGATTTTTGAGTTCGGATGTCAGGTTACTCCTCGGGAAGAGAATATTAGAATATTAGAGCTCACCCGAGTCGTCTCGTAAAAACGAGTCTTTCGGTACCCCTTCTTTCTTTAAATGTTGCGTGTGTGTGTGTATGTGCTTTTTAAAAATGTATGCTGTATCGGATATCTACATTGTACACTGCGTATTGAAATGTATTGAAATAATGTAGGAAGGAAGCCTTACCAATGTTGGTTCGTGTCTATCTTCCGTTGGGGAATAGTGTTTGAGGATGGAATAGTGTTCCGGGATAGACCGGGATTACTTCGGGATGTGCCGGTTGTCTGCGGACAGAGCTTCGGCATGCCTGGGGATTGTCAGGTGTGCACTCGGGTAGAGTTTTGGCGTGCGTTGGGATCACAGGGATCGTTGACTGGATTCGGGCAGATGTTCGTCGTGCGTTGGGATCGTCGGTTGCATTCAGGCAGAGTTTCGGCGTGCGTCGGGATCGTCGATTTGACTCGAAAAGGGCCGGGACACCTCGGGATAGACCTGGCAAGGCTTCAGAGTACCACGAGGGGCCTTAGAATACCTTGGGAGTGCCTCGGGGTAGCGCGGGAGCATCTCGGGAGCGTCTCGGGAGCCCTCGGTAGTGTTCGACAGGGCTTCGGAACACTGCGAGGGAGCTCGGAAGGCCCCGAAAGGAACCGAAAGGGACCGGGAGTGCCCCGAGGGGTCTTAGAAGGTTAGCCTGAAGGCTAGGGGAGAGAGGAGAAGAGGGATGTGTGTGAAATGAAGGAGGGGAATCCCTCTATTTATAGTTGAGGAAAACTTGCAAGAAGGTCCGTACGGACCTTCCATGAAAACTAAAAATTTAGTTTTTCCAGATTTGAGGGAATAATGTGAACTTTAAGAAGATTTCGTAATAATTATGTCTGGAAGCAAAGAGGTCCGTACGGACCTTCTATGCTTTTCCAAATTTTCCGAAATTCCTAAAAAGTCTTTTTGTGTTTTTTTTGTCCCAGAAAGTCCCCCCTGGTTTGGTTGGTGGTTTTTTGAGTTTTTGAGGGCTACGGGTGTTCGAGACTGCGTTTGTGTGAGTCTGCTGTATTTCCCATGCGTTCGGAAGAGAGTGATCCAGATTGGGGTACTTACAGCCTCGCAAAGAACATTGGGATGCGGCATTACGGGTTGTGCGTTATCTCAAGAGCACACCTGGTCAAGGTATTCTTCTTCGTGCTGATAGTGAGTTAACGCTTCAAGGATGGTGTGATTCGGACTGGGCCGCTTGTCCTATTACTCGACGCTCTCTTTCCGGATGCCTTGTATTTCTTGGTCATTCCCCTATCTCTTGGAAGACGAAGAAACACACTACTGTGTCCCGTTCTTCTGTCGAGACCGAATACCGTTCAATGGCGGCCCTTACTTGTGAATTGAAATGGTTGAAAGGCTTACTGTTGAGCCTTGGTGTTCATCATCCCAAGATAATTAATATCTTTTGCGATAGCCAGCCGACTGTAGATATCGCCAAACACCCCGTATTTCATGAACGAACAAAGCACATTGAAATTGATTGCCACTTTGTTCGTGATGTCATTTCAGATGGTCTTATTTCTCCTTCCTATGTTCCCACTAAAATGCAGCTGGCGGATATTTTTACTAAGGCTCTTGGAAAGCAACAGTTTGATTTGCTCGTTAGCAAGTTGGGCATTCTTAATCCCCATGCTCAACTTGATGGAGGGTGTGAAGATAACACTGTTGCTGAGGAAACGCAAAGGGCACGACTCGTGACCACAGGCACGAGTCGTGATGATGATCAGCACGAGAGAAATTTTGGGCACGACTCGTTGTACGAGTGATTTGGAAAAGGTATGACTCGTGCCCATGGCGTATTTACGTCCGCAATTGCTGATTAAAGTTTTTGACGTTTCTTTTTCTTTCTAGGTTTATGTTTAGCAATTTATTTTGAGTATGTATCTTTTCCTTTTCTATTGTAAACTATATATTGAGAAGTTGATAAATGAAAAAAACATAAGTTTGGGAAAACCCTAAATTAAATTCCTACATTATCCAATCAGTCAATTAGTAGGCTAGTTTTTTTTGTTTTTTTTTTTTGTCAATTTAAGAAAGTATACTATTTTCAAAAAATTTAGATAAATTTATTGATAATATTTTAATGGCAAATTAATTTTATATGCAAAAGATTGCAAAATTGATTATATTATTTTGTAATTTATTTATTAAAAGTCAATCGAGTTATTCAAGAAAATTAAATTGTGATATTTATTTTGTGATAGAGGAATGAATAATGAATATTGTTTGGGGGACATTTACATCTTCTTTCTTTTGTAAAAAAAAAAAACAATATATTACCCAACTTTTAACATTATTGAATCATCAATAAATAGTATTTTGTACAATTATGTTATCAACCCAATTGCAATTATTTATTCTTTTCTTAATAGTTTTATAATAATATTTTTTTATAAGTGTGCAAAATTTTGGTAAAACTTTTAGTTGGGGCAAACGGAGTAATATTGTATAATGTTATTTTTCCGATGAATAAATAAATATATTTTATAAGTACATTTTTGGTACACTGTTGTTTTATAACATAACCAATTCATTGTGAATCATAATATGTAATTAAAATTATTTTGTTACTCCTCTTTCTCATAATAAATACTAGTACATGCCCGTATTCAAGGTCACGTGATTTTTTTTTTTTTTTTTAAATTATTTTCTTTTTAAATTTTTTTTTAAAATTAAAAAAAAAATCAAGGGCAAAATGGGAAAGGGACAAATGTATGAGGGCAAAATGGGAATTTCGCCGCTTGAAACTGTTCATACCACTATAGCAAACCCCTCCCTCATTTATACTATAAATTTTTTTTATTTTTATTTGTCCCAAAATATTTATTTTATATCTAAATAAGAAAAGTATTTTAGTGCAATTTTATCATTATAAATGTACAAAACAGTAAAGCGTTTTCCTGACAAGTCGACTGAGATAATTATTTTGAAAGGAAGGAAGTATATAATTTCATTAAACAATAAATGTTAGAACATGGATTAATAATATGTGTTATTTAATTCCATATGTTATAATCATTTAATAATGTTAAAGTATAGATCAAATATGTAAAATTTCATTAGGTGTAAGTACCATTAAATGATGGGCATAATGATAACTTCACGCCACCATCTTTATGAAAGGGTGTAGTCCCTAAATAAAGTACCCCTTCTCAATCTATATATAGGCTATCCATCAGCCTATTTGAGACACTTAACTACATTACAATTCAGTCATAAAATCATTCTTCATTCATCTAAGAAGAATAAGTGTGGGCACTATCATTTAGAAGATCTACTCTTCCCTACTTTGAAGACTATCTTCATATTTCCTCCTTTCTACTCAAGAACAAGACTAAGAACATTATCATGGAATCACAAGGTACACGCTTTCGTATTCATCCTCTTCTTTTCTTAATCTAGTTATGAGATGGTTCATGTTTAATGGATCATTTTGTTCCAACAATTGGTATCAGAGCCTGCTCATATTCTAGATCAAGTTTGAGTATTTTGAAAAACCTTCATGTTTTATTATGCTTTTATTTCTTGAAAAAATTTCATGTTCATCATGTGTTCTTGAATTATTTTCATACTTTAATTCAGATTCTAGAGTATGGTGTTAAAACTTAATTATAAAATTTTGGTTTTACTCAAAAAGGCTTTTAACCCTTAATGTAAGATTATCCCATTTTTTGAACATAGTCACCATTCTTGGATGCGTTGTGAGTTTGTTCATATGCATAGCCACGCATTTTTTAAATGTGTTGTGAGTATGCGGATCTACTTACTTTGGTTGAAATATGAGTCACCATTAAATTAAGAACTTCATTCAATTTCTGAAAATAATGGTAAAATCAAGAGGCACAATGGTTCATTGAAAATTGGGTGTTATGGCTTGATGTCCTGGCAAAGGGCCCGGCATCCTCCGAGGGGCGCGGGCCTAGCTGTTGTGTAGACTGGTATCGGACCACAAAGGGGGTGGGGGGGCGTAGCCCCCCGCGGTATGGTATGGCTCTCTATACGTCGCGAGGCGGGCTCTGCTCGGCCGAGCACCTCCCTTGACTCGGCCGAGCACCCCATTTGTATCAGCATAACGTTTGAAAAATTTTGAAAAGGCGCCATCCAACGGTCATGATGCTCGGCCGAGTCAAGGATAGTGCTCGGTCGAGCACCCATAAGGACTCGGCCGAGCACCCCTAAGGACTCGGCCAAGCGTGAGGGATCAAAAAGGGGTGTTCTCTGGAGTGTTTTGCTCGGCCGAGCACCTTCCTTGACTCGGCCGAGCACCACTTAATTTTGGCCAGATTTTCAAAATTTTCAATCTTTTGCTATTTTGATCAATTTTCATTCATTTTTTAGTAAAGTTCACAGTAATTTGTGCCCTGAATTTTGATAATTTATTGATAAAATATGGTATTTGGACACCAGTCACGCTGATTGGCGGTTCTTAGAGTTGTCAAACTTTAAGAATGGACAGGTAGAACAAAAGGATATTGTCTTTTATTAATAAATTTCGTTTGTTTCTTTACCATTTTTTTTTTTAAATTTTCAGAAATTACCTTAAGGCCTTATGTTTTCGATTAATTATATCCTTAACATTTTGGACAAAGTTAACATGCTTGTTTCCCAAAGAAGACCTTGTTGATTAAATTCAAACTTGTTAAAAGATGAATGTAAGTATTGATATGTGATAACATGCTTGTTTCCCAAAGGAGACCTTATTATTGACTAAGTGTTTACATTCATGGGGTAATAATTAAACTAAACTTTTGATCATTTTAAATGCTGTGAACCATCCCAAAGGAAGGCGGGTGTTTAAAGTGAATTGTTTATATTCTTTATTACCAGGGAACAAGTACCTTAAACTTTAGGACACTTTTTGTACTTGATCCGGCCCAAAGGAAGGCAAGTATTTAAAGTGTGTTGTTTAAGCTATTTGTTTACCTTAAGATAAATCAAATTGTGAGTCAATTTGCAATTCAAAGATTAGTCTTGATGTCATGTTGATTATCTTTTATTTTGATGGAATTCATTTGATATAATTAATCATTGTGTAGTTTCTTATATATGTTTTGTTTCATTCTTTTGTTCTCTCCATTCAGATTTGATCAGTGCTTCATCTGTTACTACTACCATTAACAATGTACCTTTGCTTACTTGGACTAAACTTAAAACTTGGAAAAATAATATAACGATGATCTTAGGCAATATGGACATCGATCACGCATTAGGGGAATCAAGTCCCGCTGCTCTCACTAAAGGAATTACCGTTATGGAACGAAAAAATGTTGAGCAATGGGAACGGTCCAACCGCATGAGTCTAATGATCATGGAAAATGCAGTTTCGGAGACATTTTTGGACAATGTCTCTGAAATCGAAAATGCTGAGTTTTTTCTTGAATTCTTGTGGAAACTTGTTTCCATTCGGTACAAGGGTGAGGAAAATCTTCGGGAGTACATTATTGAATTATTTCATCTTTCGATCAAACTAAAGGCACTTAAGTTAGAGATTTCGGAAGATTTGCTCGTGCACTTAGTTTTGATCTATCTTTCTCCTCGATTTGGTCCTTTTGAGGTGACCTATAAATGTCGAAATTACAAGTGGAATATTAATGGATTACTTTCACATATGACATTAGAGGAAGATAGGATGAAATATCTTAAATTAGAAAGTACTCATTCAACATTTACTTCTTCTCATGGGATTAAGAGAAGAGAGAAGGAAATTGCGGTTGCAAGTAAGAAGCATAAGGGATCATTTAAGGATCATAAAGTCAAAAAAATGCTTCTTTTGCAAGGACCTTACTCGCATGAAGAATGACTACCATAAGTATCGCGAATGGCGAATTCAGAATGGTATGTCATTTGGTCTTGTTTGTACTAAGGCAAATTTGATTTCAATTCCTTAATATACATAGTGGTTGTATTTGGTGCAACAACTCACATTAGTTCATATATGCAGGGTTGCTTGAATTATCGAATCCCCAGTAAAGATGAGAAATACATCTATATGGAAGTTGGAAATCCGGTTGAAGTTATAGGCATAGGAATTTTAGATTGATGTTAAGTACTGCTATTATTTTGTAATAAATAATACATTCATTGTACCATCTTTTAGATGGAATTTAATATCTATCACAGTTTTGGACAAGGAATGTTACTCTTGTTCTTTTGGTAATAATAAATGTGATCTTTATTTTAAATTCCAAGCTTGTCGGTACTAGTACTTTGTCATATATCGATAATCTTTATTTTCTTGACACAGTCAAGAAAATGGATGAATCCCATAATAATGAAACCTAAACTAAAGGCACTAAGCAAAAGTTATCAAGTGAAAATTCTTGTATTCTATGGCATAGGCGTTTGGGTCATATCTCCAAAGGGAGAATTGATAAAGCTTATGTCGGAGGGAATCCTAAAACAACTTGATACTTCGGATAAAACTTTTGCATTAAGTGTTTTTTAAAAATTTACAAACATTAAAGGAAATAGGATCTTTGAGAGTATCAAACGTCTTGAAACTAATTCATATGGACATTTGTGGACCATTCACTAACCCTTCATGGAATGGTCAACAATATTTCATTACGTTCATGGATGATTACTCTCATTATGGATACATTATTTTCTTCATGTAAAGTTTCAATCATTGGACGTTTTCAAGTCTTTTAAGGCATAAGAAAGACTATTAAGAACGTTAAAACCGATCATGGTAGTGAAAACTACGGACGGTATAATGTATTGGGTGAATAACGTCCGGGTCCTTTATACTCGCTATTTTTGAAGAGTGTAGGATTGTCCCTCACTACACCATGCCGGGCAAACCTAGCATAGTATAGTGGAGAGACATAATAGAATCCTTAAGAATATGGTAAGAAGTATGTTTTCTTGTACTTCTTTACCTCACTCATTATGGGCGAAGCATTAAAAAAAACCGCTACTTATATTCTCAATAGAGCTGCTTCAAAGGCTACCGACAAAACTCCGTATGGACGTTAAGATCGTTGGTAGTTACTTTGTAGGGTATGCTAAGAGATCTAGGGAATATAAATTTTATGACCCAAAAACTAGAATATTTTTTCGAGACTGACAATGTTAGGTTCCTTGAGGATGTTGAATTTAGTGGGAGAAATAGTAATGATTTTGAATTTGAAGAGTTAGAGGAACCACTCTTTATTCCTCAAACTTTAGTTCCTGTTGAAAATCAAGTAATTGTACCTGAAATTCAACAAAGAACATACAATTCAAAATAATATAGAGACTCCCGTAAATAACGGACAACATGAAAATGTTGGACATAATGAAATTCAACAGCCTCAAAATAAGGATGAACCGGTGCCCTTAAGGAGATCTACTAGAGAAAGAAGAAGTGTTATTCCGAATATTTATGATATGTATCTTGCGGAGAATGAGGACACCTTAGGTTTAGTGGGAGATGATCTAATCACCTTCCATGAAGCCATTAATAGTCCTAATTCTCATAAGTGGATCAATGCCATTAATGAGGAGTTAAAATCAATGAAAGACGATGACATTTGGGATCTTGTCCCATTACCTAAAGGTGTAAAACATATTGGTTATAAATTGATATTTAAAATCAAAAGGGATTAGCAAGGTAATATGGAAAGATATAAGGCACGTCTTGTTGCTAATGGATTTACTCAAAAGGAAGACATTGATTATAAAGAAACATTTTTTTCGGTATCTTCTAAAACCTCTTTTATGATCATTATGGCATTAGTGGCACATTATGATCTTGAGCTTCATCAAATGGATGTTAAGACAGCTTTTCTCAATGACGACATTGAGGAAACTATCTATATGAAGAAACCAGAAATGGTGACTAATTCGGATCAAACTAGTCAACTGGTTTGTAAACTTAAGAAATCCATTTATGGGCTTAAGCAAGAATCTCGTCAATGGTAATTAAAATTTAACCAAGTTATTCTTTCATTTGGCTTTGAAATGAATCTTGGTGAAGATTGTGTGTACCATAAGTTCAGTGGGAGTAGATTTATTATTTTGGTCTTATATGTGGATGATATTTGGATGATATTTTTCTTGCTAGTAATGATAAGGACCTTCTAAAAGAAACTAAGAAATTTCTCAAACAAATTTGAGATGAAAGATCTTGGTAAAAGCATCTTTTGTATTGGGAATCCAAATTCATCATGATCATTCACGGGGTATTTTGGGATTATAACAAAAGAGCTATATAGAGAAGGTATTACAAAGATTTAGCATTGAAAATTGTAAACCACATGACACCCCTGTCTCTAAGTGAGATAAATTCAGTCTAAAGCAATGTCCTAAAATTAATATTGAATCCAAGTATATGGAAAATATCCCTTATGCACCGGTAGTAGGAAGCTTAATGTATGCGCAAGTCTGTACTCGTACAAACCTTGCATTTATTATTGGGAAGCTTGGTCAATACCAAAGCAATTAGGAAAAGAAGAACATTAAGTCGCATCCAAAAGAATGATGAAGTACCTATAAAACATTAAACTACATGCTTATGTATATAAAATCGGATCATTTTTTTGAGATCATTAAGTATTCAAATTATGTTTTAGTGGATGCAAAAGATGTCGAAAGACATCATAAGGTATATCTCTTATTGAAGAGAAATAAGTATAAACAAATAGATATACAACTTATAGGATCAAACTCCATGTTATTGGATCCATTTTATAAAGCGTAATCTCTTTTGATGTTTCACGAGCATACTGCTCATATAGGTGAAACGACTTTTGATAATGCTTAAATCAGTGGAAGTTTGTGGTGTTTTCTATTTCTTTGTGTTGTTATTATTTATATTGATCTCATTTGGTTAAGTAGGACTAGTTGGAGAATATATATATGCATTCTTCATATATACTCCCTCCGTCCCGGTAGAAGCGTCACCCTTTTAGGGGTGGCGCGCAAATTAAGGAAAAGTGTGGGAAGAAAAAATGTTGTGAGTGTAATTTAAAAATAGGAGAGAGAATTAGTGGAGGAAATAGTGAATTTTAAAAGTGTTGTGAGTGTAGAGGAGAGAGAATTAGTGAAGGGAATAGTGGATGGGATAATAAAATATTAATAAAAGTTTCCTTTTTAGGAAAGGGTGACGCTATAAACGGGACGCCATTTTGGGTAAAAAGTGACGCTTCGGTCGGGACGGAGGGAGTATTCATTAATATTCCATGCTACATATCTATACTTAATCTATGTCATTTAGTTGGATATATATGTGTGTGATTAATGTGGGTTTAGTTGTGAATCAATTACAACGACTGTCCCTTTAGTCCCTATACTTATAAGACTAATGGACGGGATTGTGTTCGATGATAATAAACGTGCACATAAGGGTTGTCATTCATATTATAAATGATTAAGGAATATATTTAGTAAAAAAAATACATATTAATATTAATCCAAGTGGGAGATTGTTAGAACATGGATTAATAATATGTGTTATTTAATTCCATATGTTATAATCATTTAATAATGTTAAAGTATAGACCAAATATGTAGAATTCCATTAGGTGTAAGTACCATTAAATGATGGGCATAATGGTAACTTCACACCACCATCTTTATGAAAGGGTGTAGTCCCTAAATGAAGTGCCCCTTCTCAATCTATATATAGGCTATCCATCAGCCCATTTGAGACACTTAACTACATTACAATTCAGTCATAAAATCATTCTTCATTCATCTAAGAAGAATAAGTGTGGGCACTATCATTTAGAAGATCTACTCTTCCCTACTTTGAAGACTATCTTCATATTTCCTCCTTTCTACTCAAGAACAAGACTAAGAACATTATCATGGAATCACAAGGTACACGCTTCCGTATTCATCCTCTTCTCTTCTTAATCTAGTTATGAGACGGTTCATGTTTAATGGATCATTTTGTTCCAACAATAAAGGCTAATTTCATTATATAATAAAAGCTTCTTAATATTTTGATTCCAAGAGTAACAATCACTCAGAAGGCTAATTGGTTGTTTATGCTTTCCAAATCTTGTACCCTACAATAAACATAAACTTATACTTATGCCAAAATCCGCTCCGTGTGTTTTTTTGGGATATGATATGTTTCAAAAAGGGTATAGGTGCCTTGATCAATCAACGGGCCAAGTTTAGGTTACTAGACATTTGTTGTTTGATGAAAACATTTTCCCATGGCCAAGAATGTTTCTACAGGTACTACTCAAGGCGCAGCTCGATCCGGATTATCTTCTGGAAATTCTGTCAATGGGCATGGCCCCTGCCACATTGATCTTTCTGGCCCCAGCCAGCCCGATTCTCCTGTCTCCAGCTCTCTTCTACCGGCATGTCCATCTCCATTGGGTCGGACCGAGTAGTCTACCACTCATACTACTAACCATGCCCCCTTGGCCCCTTCTCTCTGACTGTGGACAGTCCAGGTCCTTCACCTCCAGGCCAGCTTGATGCCTCCTCTTCACCGGATCTAGCCGTGCAGTCCACTAAGCGTGAACCTGTTGCTAATACAAGCTCTCCAGCTCGGCAACCTGATTCAGCTAGCTCACCTGTCACCTCAGCTCCACGGCCAAGCTCACATGTGAGACACCCCATGGTTACTAGAGCTCGTGCAAGGATATTTCGGCCCAAGTTTGTTGCTGAAACTACACACCTGACTTCTTCAACAGCTGAACCACTTTCACTTGGTCAGACTCGTCATCCCATGTCCGTGGCTTTATCTACTGCTTTTCCGGATTCCCTAGAGTTTGAACCAAAAACACTTAAACAGGCAACTCCCCACACTCATTGTCAGTTGGACATTAAAGAGGAACTCGCTGCCATGCATAAGTCCTTAGTCCCATGACAAAGGTTCATGAATGTGGTGGGTAGTAAATGGATATTTAAAGTCAAGCGTCGGTCTGATGGTACAGTTGAACGACATAAAGCCCATCTTGTTGCTCAGGGGTTTACTGAACAAGAGGGGGTAGACTAGGATGAGACATTTAGCCCAGTGATAAAACCCCTACTATCCGTACCCTTCTTGTCCTCGCTCATTCCCGTTCTTGGCCACTTCAACAATTAGATGTTCGTAATGCCTTCTTAAATGTTATTCTTCACGAAGAAGTTTACATAGCTCAACCACCTGGGTTCTCTAATCCTGAATATCCTGATCATGTATGTTGGCTTCACAGATCCATCTATGGTTTGAAACAGTCCCCTCGGGCATGGTTTCAGAGACTCAATGATTTTTTGATCTCTATTAGGTTTTTAAATAGTAAGTCAGATAGCTCCCTCTTCATTCGCCATTCTGGATTATCTATTGTTGCTATTTTGGTCTACGTGGACGATTTTATCATTACGGGCTCTTCCCCTAATGAGATTTCTCTGGTGATTGATCGCATATGTGCTAAGTTTGAAAGTCGTCGACTTGGTTCACTAGGATACTTTCTTGGCATTGAGACACACCGCTACTTTGAGTCTCTTATCTTGAGCCAAGCAAAGTATGTTTCAGACCTTCTGCTAAAGTTTCATATGGAAGATTGCAAGTCGGCTTCTACCCTGGTGATTCCGGACTCTCATCCCTCAGCTCTAGATGGTGATCCCATCTCTGATGTTACGACGTATAGAAGCATGCATGGTTGGCGGTCAGTATCTCACATTGACTAGACCTGACATTGCCTTTGCGGTTAATCAGGTGCGTCAACTTATGCACAACCCATGGTCATCTCGACTTACTGTCATTAAACGAATTCTCAGATTTGTTAAGGGCACACTTTCTCTTGGCTTACAGTTTTCTAAGTCCCTTGACACCACTATTCGTGCTTTTTCTGACTCCGATTTGGCAAGGTCACTGGATGATCGTCGTTCCACTACCGGAGCATGCGTATTTATTGGTCCTAATCTGTTAGGAATTTGACCAATATTGCCTAAATCCTATTATGAGTAGGAAAATATTACTTATCCCATATTGGTTAGGAGAAGGAATAGTAATCCCATATCGGTTAGAAAAGGGGAAAAGTGGGTGTGCCTCCCCAATATAAATAGGCTTCACTAGTTAGGTTTTTTATAGAACTTGAGAGAACTTGAGAGAGTTAGCATAGGTTTACAATTTAGAGAGAGAGAAATTGTACGCTTGTATGCGATTGGTGAGGATATTCAAGAGTGTTGAGAGAGAGGGTGTCTTTATTCTTATAATATCAAGAAATATATAGAAGTTATATTTTGGGTGGAATAGGCTTTAGCCGAACCACGGAATATTGTGTGTTTTGTCTTTATTTCGTATTGTGTGTTGTTTGATTTTTCTTGTTGCGGATTTCTTGTATGGGTAAGCGATCCTAACAAGTGGTATCAGAGCCTGGTTGAAGAGAAGAATTCGCATCAAGAAAAGAGAGCAAATAATTGAAGAAAGAAATTGAAGTTTCTGATTCGTTTTTTCAGCGCAGCGGTGGGAAAATTGACGTAGACCGTTCGTTTACCGTTGGATCGGGATAATTTTTGGTGAGTAGCTTTGGGACTAATAGATCTTAAATCTGAACGGTGGAGATTGGATTTTAAGGTCCCAAGCATCGGGAATAGTATCCGGACAGTAGCAGCAGTTTGAAGAAATTCATATTTTGAGGAATATGGATATTGAAATATCGAAGTATCAAGTCTCGATCTTCAATGGGAAGATGGATTTCACGGTGTGGCAGATGACAATCCAAGATGTATTGGCTCAACAAGGACTTGATGAAGCTTTGGAAGAGAACAAGCCGGATGAGATGAAAGACGTGGATTGGGCTAAAATTCAGAAGAGGACTTCGAGTACGATAAGGTAAGCACTTGCTATTGAAATTAAATATAGTGTTTTGAAGGAGAAAACACCGAGGGATATTTGGGAGAAACTTGCTAGTATTTATCGTCTAAATCATTGACTAATCGCTTGTTCTTAAAGATGGATTTATATTGTTTGAAGTTTAATGAAGGGGGTAATTTGCATGACCATATTAATTCTTTCGATCAACTAGTATGTCGATTGTCTATTGTTGATGATACAATTAAAGATGAGGAGCAAGCTTTGTTATTGTTGGCTTCATTACCTAAGTCCTACAAGTCTTTTGTGCAGACGATGTTGACAAGTAGGACTACTTTAACACTTGTTGATGTGGTTAAGGCGTTGAGGGATAATGAAAGAATGACGAGGAGTGATAGCTTCTCCAATGGTGACAGTGTACTAGTTGCGGAGGGTTCTGAAAGAGGGAGAAATTATAATCATGGTGGCTCGAAAGGAAGATGAAGGTCTCAATCTAGGGGAGATAGAGATATGAGTAAGATTGAGTGCTTCTACTGTGGAGAGACTGGTCATATGCAGATGCGTTGCCCACAATTTCGTGATGATTTGAAAAGTTTACGTGGTGTGAAAGGAAAGAAAAAGGTTGATGAAGAGAACGTTAACACGATTGATAGTGGTAGTGATAATGGAGATATTCTTTTGACAGAAACTATAGTTGCTGATGATGTGATTGAGGAGAAGAAGTCTGAATGGGTGCTAGATTCAGCTGCTTCAGTGCATATTTGTAAGAATCGAGCTATGTTTGACACTTTGCGATCGGAGGGAAATTTCGGAGAAATCAAAGTTGGTAATGAGCAGAAATTGAAGATTGAAGGTGTTGGGAGTGTACGCTTCAAGCTTCATGATGGGACTGTGAAAACCGCTTTGAATGTAAAGTATGTTCCTGGTGCGACTGCGAATTTGCTTTCACTAGGAGTTTTGACATCTCGTGGGTATCGATATGTTGGAAGAAGACAGACGTGCAAAGTATACAAAGGAAAGCGCTTGATTCTTCAAGGGAGAAAAGGTGCAAGGAATATTTACTATTTGGAGGGGCAATTCTTTCGTGGAAGATCCTTTTGTGATGACAAAAAGGAGAAGAAGATTGGGAAAAGAGTTCGCTAAGAATCATAATTGCTCATTTAGTATTTATCTTAAGAAATTTCAATCTAGATCTTACTGTACTAATAATAGTAAACTTCAATATGCAAAAATGTAAAATACAGACGAAGGCCGTGCTTTTACAAGATCTTACTGTACTCATTTAGTATTTTTTTTCATGTTGCTGGTTTTAATCTATCTCAGGAAAGCGCTTAATAGATAAATATAGACACGCTTTATTATTATTATGATGATGATGATGATGAAGAGGATCATCTACCCTTCTGTTATAGGCAAGAGGTCTACACTCTAAACCCATTCATTCATAATTGTTAAGAGCAGGGTTTTATTCCAACACAACAGCACTACATAGCTGGTTGGTAAGTTTCTACATGTTTTAAAAAGTAGGCATTAGTCTCAAGTTTATTTCTAATATATCTCATTATTCACTCTTCCTAAAGGAATCATATCAATGACAAAAAAGAAAAGATTAAGCAAACATTAAGAAAAACAATTATCGCGGACGATACAATGGCAATCTTCGCGATCTTAACACTGCCACAAAGAGAGTGAAATTTCAAATCAATCAAGTAACAAATCACACCAAGTTGTGAGTTAAGTGTGACCAACCTTATTAACAAACGAATCCTCAAACGAGCGAGCCTTACGGAGACTCATATTATCGGTGGCAGCGGCAATGAAAAATCTTGGAGTGAACCTCTCTCTTTGCGACACAGATAAGAGATTTAGCATCTCTGCAATATGACCCCCTACAACTCAAACCAAGCTAACAATAAGAAAAACACAGGAAACAATTCACGGGCTAGCGAGGCATAATCAAGAACACACCTGAACCTAGAACAATGAGGGTACCGACATGTTGTGGGGCGTATGTCGAAGTGGTTTGCTACTTCGCCATATTACGAACGGACACGAGTCACAATTGCCGTGAGAGTAAGTATAACAAGAAGAATCCAGCATTGGCCCCCATACCGGAAGAGCTATCACCTTTCTTCGCTTTCCTAGGCACGAGTTTCACCTACATCACAAATATTAAGAACACATAACAAAAGAAAAAGTGAGCGAATGAGAGAGAGAGAGAGAGAGTTACCAACCTTATCAACAAACGGATCCATCTCTGTTGACATAACGAAACATCATCTTCTTGATCACCACCATCTCGCAAAATTAATAGTTTATAAAGATGTTAATCAAGTAACATAATCAAAAGGTAAATTAATGATGCATCATCATCATCATTGTTCCTGCTCAAGTACGTAATAATGTCTCTTCAGAAACTATAACCAACAATGTAACTATTAGACTACAAAAAATAAAGAAGTGTACACATGTATCTACAGATGACGAAACAACTTTCTATGGTTCGCAGATATCACCATTCAAAAAAAGGTATAAACAAATATGAAAGCCTTCGAAAGGAAATCAATATTTTAACCTTTCGTGCAACACTCTTGATTTATAATCGTAAATCCAGTACTACGATTGGTATTCAAACGAGAGAACACAACAGTAGATTTTTATAGTTAAAGTGAAATGTAAAGAATGTTCATCCAGATAAATTCAAAAATCCATGCACAAATAGTTAAAAGTATAGGAAACAAAATAAGAAAATGGTATAGGCATAGCGAATACGCTTTCCAGGTTTACAATTTATTAGGATTTATCACTCACTGGGAAATGAGACACAGGTGACTTTGCACGCCTTGGAGACCTGGTGCGACTAGAAGGTTTCTCTCTGGCTGGTGATCTTGCGGCACGTGAACTCAATTTTGGAATCATAGACACACATCTGAAGAAAATTATGGGCAAATCCACCTAAACTATCAATTTTGGAATCCAAGATAGTTATCCATAGGAATTTTGTAGTGAATAAAAATATTAACAGAGAGAGGATTAAAACCTAATTAACGATAGATATGGAGAAAAGGAAAGAGGCATTACTTCGCTTTTGAACAGGATGAAATCGAACCCGTAGAGTACAGAATCACACGGCCGAGATGAGTACAAAATCACACGACGGAAATGGGTACAAAATCAAAAGAATCTGATGAAATGGGACCGCCGCTAGTAGGAACAAATCCAACCACTTCTTTGAACTGCTAGCCGCTAGGTTTATGTCGATCTGTTATTGAAAACAATTGAGAGAGAGTGAAAAGGGGTGAAACGGGGTGAGCGTGAGAGTGGGATATGGAGGAAAAAGTAGGCGATAGAATAGGAGGGATTAGGGTTTTTCTTTTTTTAATTTTTAAGTTGATCAATTTTAGGGATTTTAGGACGAGCTTGATCGACCCAAATCATAAATTAAAATGGGCTGACATATTAAGTGAATATTGGGGACTGTCCAATTAACCCGACCTTAAAATTACGGTCCCTAAAAGTATCTTTTTTTGTAGTGACTAGTTAGGTTTTTTTATAGAACTTGAGAGAGTTAGCATAGATTTACAATTTAGAGAGAGAAATTGTACGCTTGTATGCGATTGGTGAGGATATTCAAGAATGTTGAGAGAGAGGGTGTCTCCATTCTTGTAATATCAAGAAATATATAGAAGTTATATTTTGGGTGGAATAGGCTTTAGCCGAACCACGGAATATTGTGTGTTTTGTCTTTATTTCGTATTGTGTGTTGTTTAATTTCTCTTGTTGCGGATTTCTTGTATTTATTGGTCCTAATCTTGTGTCGGACAGAAATTGCAGTTTCTGGTTCGTTTTTTTCAGCGC
The DNA here is from genome assembly GCA_022495995.1 of Adenophora triphylla var. japonica. Taxonomy (NCBI): domain Eukaryota; kingdom Viridiplantae; phylum Streptophyta; class Magnoliopsida; order Asterales; family Campanulaceae; genus Adenophora; species Adenophora triphylla. The sequence goes on from JAFEMH010001678.1 coordinate 44,586, forward strand.
AGCGGTGGGAAAATTGACGTAGACCGTTCGTTTACCGTTGGATCGGGCTGATTTTTGGGGAGTAGCTTCGGGACTAATAGATCTTAAATCTGAACGGTGGAGATTGGATTTTAAGGTCCCAACCATCGGGAATAGTATCCGTACAGTAGCAGCAGTTTGAAGAAATTCATATTTTGAGGAATATGGATATTGAAATATCGAAGTATCAAGTCCCGACCTTCAATGGGAAGATGGATTTCACGGTGTGGCAGATGACAATCCAAGATGTGTTGGCTCAACAAGGACTTGATGAAGCTTTGGAAGAGAACAAGCCGGATGAGATGAAAGACGTGAATTGGGCTAAAATTCAGAAGAGGACTTCGAGTACGATAAGGTTAGCACTTGCTCCTGAAATTAAATATAGTGTTTTGAAGGAGAAAACACCGAGGTATATTTGGGAGAAACTTGCTAGTATTTATCGTCTAAATCATTGACTAATCGCATGTTCTTAAAGATGGATTTATATTGTTTGAAGTTTAATGAAGGGGGTAATTTGCATGACCATATTAATTCTTTCGGTCAACTAGTATGTCGATTGTCTAATGTTGATGAGACAATTAAAGATGAGGAGCAAGCTTTGTTATTGTTGGCTTCATTACCTAAGTCCTACAAGTCTTTTGTGCAGACGATGTTGACAGGTTGGACTACTTTAACACTTGATGATGTGGTTAAGGCGTTGAGGGATAATGAAAGAATGACGAGGAGTGATAGCTTCTCCAATGGTGACAGAGTACTAGTTGCGGAGGGTTCTGAAAGGGGGAGAAATTATAATCATGGTGGCTCAAAAGGAAGAGGAAGGTCTCAATCTAGGGGAGATAGAGATATGAGTAAGATTGAGTGCTTCTATTGTGGAGAGACTGGTCATATGCAGATGCGTTGCCCACAATTTCGTGATGATTTGAAAAGTTTACGTGGTGTGAAAGGAAAGAAAAAGGTTGATGAAGAGAACGTTAACACGATTGATAGTGGTAGTGATAATGGAGATATTCTTTTGACAGAAACTATAGTTGCTGATGATGTGATTGAGGAGAAGAAGTCTGAATGGGTGCTAGATTCAGCTGCTTCAGTGCATATTTGTAAGAATCGAGCTATGTTTGACACTTTGCGATCGGAGGGAAATTTCGGAGAAATCAAAGTTGGTAATGAGCAGAAATTGAAGATTGAAGGTGTTGGGAGTGTACGCTTCAAGCTTCATGATGGGACTGTGAAAACCGCTTTGAATGTAAAGTATATTCCTGGTGCGACTGCGAATTTGCTTTCACTAGGAGTTTTGACATCTCGTGGGTATCGATATGTTGGAAGAAGACAGACGTGCAAAGTATACAAAGGAAAGCGCTTGATTCTTCAAGGGAGAAAAGGTGCAAGGAATATTTACTATTTGGAGGGGCAATTCTTTCGTGGAAGATCCTTTTGTGATGACAAAAAGGAGAAGAAGATTGGGAAAATAGTTCGCTTCTCTGGAGTTGATGAGATTTTAGGGAATTTTGGTCAAGGGGAGATTTGTTAGGAATTTGACCAATATTGCCTAAATCCTATTATGAGTAGGAAAAGATTACTTATCTCATATTGGTTAGGAGAAGAAATAGTAATCTCATATCGATTAGAAAATGGGAAAAGTGGGTGTGCCTCCCCTATATAAATAGGCTTCACTAGTTAGGTTTTTTTAAAGAATTTGAGAGAACTTGAGAGAGTTAGCATAGGTTTACAATTTAGAGAGAGAAATTGTACGCTTGTATGCGATTGGTGAGGATATTCAAGAATGTTGAGAGAGAGGGTGTCTCCATTCTTGTAATATCAAGAAATATATAGAAGTTATATTTTGGGTGGAATAGGCTTTAGCCGAACCACGAAATATTGTGTGTTTTGTCTTTATTTCGTATTGTGTGTTGTTTGATTTCTCTTGTTGCGGATTTCTTGTATTTATTGGTCCTAATCTTGTGTCGGACAGCCAAGAAACAAACTACCATAGCACGCTCGAGTAGTGAAGCAGAATATTTAGCCTTGGCTACTACGACATCTGAACTTCGTTGGTTCTCGTTTCTGTATCGGGAATTTGGTGAATTTATATCTCCACCTCAGTTGTTTTGTGTCAATATCTAAGCTCTTCATATGTCTCGAAACCCGGTATTTCATGCTCGCACTCGTCGTATAGAAATTGACCATCATTTTGTCCGCAAACTGCATCAATGTGGCTTTCTCCGCTTAGCTTTTGTTACCACTAATGATCAACTCGCAGACTTGTTCACAAAAGGTTTGGCTCGCCCTCATCTACACCAGTTATTGTCCAAGCTGCAGCTCACCTCCATACCGCTTTGGTTGAGGGGGTGTAAACGGACCACATAATACTCCCAAGGGTATCACCACGTGATACTTCTATTATTATGTACAGATTTGTTATATATTGTTGGTAGGATATATCTTTGATTGTAAATTTGTAATCTCTTTACTTATATAGGCTTATCTTCTTTCATGTATAGTGCTTCAAGTAGGACTCTTATAACTAACTAGCAGCAAACCCGTGCGATGCACGACCACTATATTTGTCCATAAAAGGTCAAAAAATAGTGGATTCGAAGACAAAAGTGTCAACATTTATTAAACATTTTGAAACACTTGATTGAACACAACATTCGTTGTCATTTTAGTACTTGAAGGAACATCATCTTCAAGATTAGATAGTAAAATATGTAGACCCTTCGTATTAGTTACTCTCGATAGCGCTATGTAAAGTTATCCATGACTAAAGTCTGGTTTCTAAAAAAGCACCCTAACTGTTTTTAGAGATTGACCCTGAATCTTATTTATTGACATTGCGTACGATTCCATGATGGGGAACTGGCAACGTTCAAACTTGAAAGGAATTCTGCAATCAGATGGAGTTAATGACATTCTCGGAATTAGAACTCTACTCCCACTATGCTTGTTTGATAAAAACTTCACCCTCCAGCACATGATTTCCTAACCGCGTAATAATCAACCTAGTGCCATTACCTAAACCAAGTGACAGATTAATATTATGTAGCAACATGACATGAACCCCAACCTTTAAAGATAACACATGTCTAGGAAGACCAGATGAGCAAATATTGTTTATAAACTCTGGCGTGTGGATATCATTCATGAAATCATTAGATTGATCTGAACGGCTAGGCAAATCCAAACTCAAGTACGTTCTTTCATCATTTTTATTAATGGACACCATGAAGTCATTTACCGAATCAACAACATACAACGTCGGGGCCAAAATAGCTCTTCCCTCGTAATAAGATTTCTCCAAATCACAACAATGAACTTCAGGATATACTTTACGTACCATATCCGCAATCGGATCGTTCAATGATTCAAGTAGATACATCTTCGGAATTTCAACTACCACTACACCATCATTAGGTTCGTTAACCTTCCCATCACAATTCTAGCTAACCATTCAGCATATTCCCTGAGCTCTTCAGAAGTTGTTTTCGAATCAGTATTTTGTAACCTCATATTTCGAGTAAATCTCAGTACAATGCAATATACCACAAATAAGAAGAGTTGATTGTTGTATGCACGATATCTTGATGACTGCCTTTTGGAATAACTGGTAGGATATGTCGGAATCTCCTCCAAATACAACTGTCTTCCCACCGAAAGGAAGTCCATGTCTTCTTCCACCTTGAATTTTCAATATATCTCTCATACTTCTATCTAACGCTTCAAAATGGTGTCGATGCATCATCAGAGCTTCATCCCAAATAATAAGCTTGCATCTCAAAATCAACTTAGCCAATGGACTTCCTTGCTTTATATTGCACACAGAGTCCTCGTTGATGTTAAATGGAATGGAGAACCTAGAATGAGTCGTTCTTCCTCCGGGCAAAAAAAGGGACGCAATACCACTGGATGCAACATTTAAAAATATATGCCCATGCGAACGAAGAGCAACAAAAATAGTCCTCCATACATAGGTTTTCCCAGTCCCACCATAGCCATATACGAAAAAAAGTTTACCGGCCTCAGATGTAGCCGCTGCTAAAATTTGCTCATATGCAGAACGTTGCTCCAAATTTAATTTCGAAATCAGTAACTCGTGTTCCTTTCCCCAAATTTTTTTTATTATAATTGAACTCATCAAATATTAGACGGTTACACGTATTCTCATAAAAAAATTCACCAGGATATGGTAATGAAGAAAACTCTTTTAAACTTCTTCCTAAATGCGAAGAATTTTTTCTAAATCAGCTAGAGTAAAGCTCTTTATTTGTGAATCAGTCACCTGCAAATCTACATGAGGAATTTAAAATTGTTACAAATATGAATTATGTTAATAATGTTCACTACATACATATTTGAAAATATATGGTACTAATATTAATATTTGAAGCAGCTTACGTGGATGGTTCAACAAAGTTCGATGTTTATGTAGAATATTATCCGACAAATAAGACAAACATGCCTCCCAAACCACATCTGGACGGCTCATTGACGCAGAAAGATAATATACATCTCCACTCCTCGGTGGCACATAATATATTCGATCAATAGCAAAACCCTGTTTCCTGGGAACCCATTTGAGACAATTTGATTTCCAAACGAACTTTGTAGGGTAATCCGCGCAAGTAAGAGTTTATCCATCGGGATATTTCTTATTTGCATCCATCCACGCTAAAACATGCTACGCGCATCTGACTCCCTATTCATAATTGACTGAATATTATCTGAATCTGAGAAATTTACACCCTGTTCATCAGGAAGATGAAAACACAATCTCTCCACTGCCGGCTCCTTATATTGGATTTAAAACCTGAAAATTCGCCAAACAGCCTCACACCACGACACATATCGGCAGTCATAATATAAGTTAATTTCGTCCACATTTCTTTCCTCCGAACCCCAACCGCTGTCCGGCAAAAAGTGGTTGTCACACGATCATTCCTTTTGTTAATATACTTAAATAAGTAATTACGCAAGAATGATTGCACCACTCGACATTCAAATGAGCACCGTAGGTTAATAACAAACAACAGTTGTGAGGCACAACATATCTTTTATCCAAGAGAACACCGTTTTTTCTTATTATTCGACCATTATCTCGACGCCTATAAATAGCATATCCTTCTTCATCAATTGTTGTAAATGCGCTTTTTTTTTTATAATGCTTGGAACATCGACCGTTAACCATGCACGGAGAGTTCAGTCGATAAGCACCACATGAACCATGCACCATCAAGTCCTTGACAGCTTCGTTATACACATGATAAACTTTCTCATCAGGTACCTGATCAGCCGAAATTATAGAGTCAATTTCGTCTGCAATACGATGCTAAAAATCACTTGAAAGGAATAGAAGAATATGCCCATATGGCAAACCTCTTTTTTGTGACTCAATCGTGTAGACCACTACAATAAGTTAAGAGAATTTATTAGTTAACTTCACATATGTCCCAATAAAACATATTTAATTGTAAGTGGAATATAAGTACATATAATGAGGTTAATGATGAACAGTTAATGATGTTTGAGAATAAATGTATAAAGCATATAAATATACATATTTCACATCCAGTAGCATAGATTCTTTTTTAAAAAAATGATAAAATACCGATTTACATCGCCTTTTTTTTTTCTTCTTTTAGGCTTATGTTAGTTTTTGTTATTTTTCTGGACAACGTTAAGATTGGATTACTAAATTTTAAATCTGGGAAATTATTCTATATCCTAATGTTAATTTAATAAATATATATTTGTGTTTACAAACAAATAGATGATAACTTAACCGAAAGTTATGAAATATATTCAATATTAGAAAAGGTAAGACAACGTATCTGCTCGTACGTCACCAAATATTTTATTCTTTCGTATATCACTTATCATTGCCTCAATCTTAGCTTTAAAAATTATGTATACGATATTAGGTCTATCTTCGGGTTTCAAATCACGATCCTGCAGGAATCTAGTTATTTTTGCCACTTGGGGTTACACGTAAATATGGGGAACAAATCCGGATAACCAACTCATTTACATATTGGCATAAATGCTTAAAATTTTAACTCTCGAATTTAAATGTTCTTATTAAACTCGTCCATCAACTCAAAATAAATTTGGTAAAAAAAAAAAAAACACTCAAAAACAGTTTCTAATAACCTAGAAATCCGCCCTAACGTATACTCCCTCCGTCCCGCTCGAAAGGACAATTTTTCCTCCTAGCACGAAAATTAAGAAATGAATAAGGAAAGTGATGTAAGAAAGAGAAAAAGGTTAAATGTTGTGAGTATGAAAAATTAAATAGGAGAGAGAATGAGTGGGAGGAATAGTTAGGAGAGAGAATGTTGTGAGTGTAAAAGTAAAGTAGGAGAGAGAATGAGTGGGGTAGTAAGAGTATAAAAATAATAAAAACTTTCCTTTTTTGAGTTGTGTCCTTTTAAATGGGACACCCAAAAAGGAAATTTGTGCCCTTTCGGACGAGACGGAGGGAGTACTTTTATTTCTCAAGACATTTATTCCAAAATTTAATGCATTTCTAATCCTCCTGCATCCCATCCAAAATAACTGCCATTTTTTATTTTTATTTTTGTCGTGTTGTCAATCGTTGTTTTATTGTTTTAATGTTTGAAAACCACCTCCACATTTTTCTGTACATACAAAAAAAAAATTGTCACTTTTGCGTGGAAAGTATTAGATTTTTAAATTTACCCTACATTGAAACTTGAATTATTGTATTAATTGTCATATTAAGTGAGGTAATATGGAAAAGAAAAATAATAAATAAGCATAAATTTGGTAGTTTTCTTAAAGTGTAATAGTAATTGTTTTTTCTTTTACAACTTATAATTTATAATATAAATAAATAGCTAAAGAAATAATATAAAATACTTTTATTAGTTATTTCGTAATTTTTAAATAGCTGCTAAATATTGAATACGGTTTTCATAATATTTGTAGTACATTAAAAATATTAAAAGTAACATGTTTTTTCGAAAGACTTGAAATGAAAAGACTTAAAAGAAATCATATTTTATTGTCAAAAAAAAAAAAACGTTTTTTTATCAACAACTTAAAAGAAATCATTTTATTTTGATGTAACTTAAACGAAATCATTACAAATGATAAATTATATACTTACAATTTTATTTCGTTTTTGAAGAAACTTAGAATCTAGGAGTAGGAGTAGACATCTATTTGAAATAAATAAAGCAATTTCATTTTCTTTAAACAAAACTCATGATACCTAAAATTAAATTGTAACTTTAATCATCGAACTCTATCACAATCAAAGCCCATAATCTTTCAACACCTACGAAAAATAAATTGCTCAAAAAAGAAAAAACACCTACGGAATCTACTTTCTCCGTCCAATAATAATCTGTAAAAATACCTCTTTTAAAGCATGCACAAAGGTAAGCGAAATTTTCGCTCAATAGATAAGCGAAACTGGTGCTTGAACGAATTTTCGCTCACAAAAATTGATATCATGCTGCAGTGGTGAGCGAAATTTTCGCTCAAAACATTTTATAATTAACAAAAAAATATTTATTTTATTTTATAAATTAGTGATATAAATTAGTTTTTTTATTCGTTCACATTACAAAATAATATTTTTTTATTTTTTAAATAATATTTTATTGTAATTGCATTTTTTTTGTATATTAAATACTGATAAATAAACATCAATTTAATATTTAAAAAATTAATTATATAAAATTAATAACTTAATACGGAACTTACATATGAAAATAAATCATGGCAATAGTAGATAAAATGCTACATAAAATATTAACAGTTGTTGATCGCATAAATATGCTCAATCAAATCTGATTTGATAGACGGGTGTTCGGTTTTGTTTTGTAGATCTCGTTTGCGTGATATGTATTCGGTGATACTGTTTACAACATGTGACTTTTCGATTGTGTACGTGAAAGTATCATTTTGATCAATTCGAGTGGACTTTTTTTTTCTGTTCCCCTTATGTTTGGGTTTATCCGCCCAGAACTCACTCGAATCATCATAATTTCTATATCGATCTCGTTTATCTTAAACAATTATATTATACAATATGATGCAAGTTGTCATTATCTTACCAAGAACTACCTCACTCCAGGCAAGTGAAGGTTTATGAAGTATTACAAACTGAGCTTGAAACACCCCAAGGGTACGCTCTACGTCTTTTCTGCATGCCTCTTATCTTTTTGCAAATAATTTGTGTTTGTCCTCTGTGGGAATAGGAATTGAATTGATGAATGTATCCCATTGTGGATAGATCCCATCAGTGAGATAATATCATTTGTTGTCTTGATTGTCATTCACTTGGAAGCTAACATGCGGCGCCACACAATTTAAAATATCATCAAACACCGGAGATCGGTGCAATACATTGATATCATTCAATGAGCCTGGAATACCAAATAAAGAATGCAAAATCAATAAATCATGTGACGCAACTGTATCTAAAACCAGAGACGCTTTTCCAATACGACCTTGATATTGCCCTTTACAGGCGGAAGGACAATTTTTTCATTCCCAGTGCATGCAGACAATACTTCCTAACATGCTTGGAAATCCACGTTCTGAACCTATGCGAAGTAATCTCTCCAAGTTGATCGATTGAGCCTCCTCAAATAATAATTTCCAAATTGACTAATTACTATGTCACAAAAAAATTCAAGTGTCACTCGTGCAGAAGATGCACCGAGCTGTAAGCACGCATCAACAGCGTCTGATGCCATTTCGTATGCTAGTATACGCATTACAGCAGTGCACTTTTGTAAAGTAGACAAGCCCATCATCCCTATTGCGTCAGGCTTTTGTTTAAAATATTCATCAACTAAACTACAAATGTCATTCATTTGATTTGACAAAACACAATATGTAACAAAGAACACACATTTATTCATAATAAACCACTTCACAATACAGAAATTTAAAAACAACAATACAATAAATTTAAACACAATATTGAATTAAGAAACATCACACTACGATAATTAAAGAAAGCAAACTTAAACCGACTAAAAATCCTTCAACTCGCTCATCAAACGTGCCTTCATCTCCTCCTCTTCTAGGGACAATATCACCTTTTCAAATAGCTTTCCAAGTAAAGCTGATTTGGCCAACATTTTCTTCATAAAGTAATTGTTTTTCAAATGCTCTAATTTCTCTCGTTCCAGTTCAATAATTACTGGGTGTTGGTCAGAGAGTAGATGGAGTCAGGTAGTAAAACTTTCTACTACTTCAGCAGTTGAAGTCCACTTGAATACCCCTTCTTTGCGGCTGATGTCGCTGCTGCTTTTTTCCCCGGTGGTCGCTCTCTTAATTGAACGGTGTCTGCATCATGACTTCCCGTTGTCGCGTAACCTCCCATCTCGTTAAGTTTGACATTTTTGTCGCTACCTGCACTATCATTGTCACTCTCCTCACGAATGGGATGAGATGCATCAGCCTTTTTCTTTCCACTACCCATGGTGGTAGTCTGAATCCGCTGCTACCGTCTGGGATAGTTCTTCAGCATAAACCACACATGCTCATCTTTAAAAGGTTTTATTTCTTGATTTTATACAGTTGTTTAGCCTCACGTCGAACGTCTTGTTCGTTGTATCCACTCCCCTTTCGTCTAGTTGCTTCATCGTACATCGCAATAAACAAGTTTACTGATTTCGCCATCCTACCCCATCGAGCTCGAAGCATAGACAAAGTCCTTTTACCGATTTATGATGGCTTTTTTTGTTGATCTGTCGTATCGTACCTTGCATTTACAGTACCCCACAACTTCTCATACTTTTGTTTGGTACCTATTATTGTATCAGTGCTTGTATTTATGTAATCACTGACAAGAGCTTCATCTTCTGCGAATTTTCAGCCAATGGTTTCTTTTTTCTTTTTTGTAGCTCCTTTTTGCCTTTCTGGTACAACCTCTTCTTTTTCGCCTCCTTAATCTTACTCTTGTGTCTCTTGAACAAATTCAGTGTTCTGCGACTCAGGAGTGAAGCTTTGGAATGGCATCGAGCCATAAGATGTTTGAGTGTTTAGCGGATAATTAAAATCACGTGGTGAGTTTTGGGAGAAGTTGATAGGATTTGAGATTTGGGAGTTGTTTTGGAAGTTGTTTTGGCGGTAATTGCTTGTTAAATTTGAATCAGTAACCAACATTTTTTCGAGCCAGGCTTGATTAGAATTATATCCGTAATTGTTTACGTAATTATCTATAATAAAAACTCAAAAGTTTTCTTTTTTTTTTTAACTTAAGCTTAAAGAGAGAAAGTAAGGAAGAAAAGGCGTGAATAATCTATACAATATTAGGCTCTTTTTATAGGCGAAAAAAATTATGAAATTTTTTGATATACTGCATAAACGACGTCGTTTGGGGTAAATCAAAATTAAAAAATAAAATTTTAATCCGTTTTGGGTTCGCACACATTTTCGCTCAAACTTTGAGCGAAACAGTTTCGCTTAGGAGTGTGAGCAAAAATTCGCTCGTCATTGCCGCAGTTGAGCGAATTTTCGCTCACCAGACTTTGTGAGCGAAAATTCGCTCACCATTGCACATGGTATTAGTTGTAAGATAATAATTAACAAAGTCCCAAATTTATTATACTTATAATAATTATCCACTTACCACTATTTATCCCATTTTCTCTCTGTTACACAACACATCTACACTTATAACACATTACTCCCTCCGTCCCATTATTTGGTTCACCATTTTGGCTTTGACACGCAAATTAAGGATGTAAAAAATGTTGTGAGTGTAATAGTAAAATAGGAGAGATAATGAGTGGAGGGAATAGTAAATTATAATGGTATTGTGAGTATTAAAATAATGTAGGAGAGAGAATGAGTGGAAGGAATAGTAAAGATTTTTTGCCAAAAAAGGAAAGATGAAGCTTTCAATGGGACACCCAAAATGACAAAAGGTGAAGTTATTAATGGGACGGAGAGAGTAATTTTTATACTTTTCTTTATGATAAGTAAAATTGTGCATATTTTTTGGGACGTTGGTTGGAAGTAGATTCTAAGTACCTTTTTTTTAACTAAAAAAAAAACTCTGCCCATTATTAACTTGAAACACGCCTACCTGTCTACAGTGGCGGATCGACATCAAATGTTTTGGTGTTGTCTGTTTTTTACTAAAAAAAAATTGGCGTGAAACTAAAATTCAAAATGTTTACATACATAAGAGATAATAGGCTTCACTAGACACCACTTTACATACATAAATATAATAGGCTTCACTGGGCGCGAAATATTTGGTGTTGTCTGTTCTTTAAAACAGGTCAAAATGACGTCGTTTTGCAAAAAAAAAAAAAAAAATTATTATTACTTGGGCAACCCCAGACACTACTGTAGATCCACCCCTACAGTCTACCACCAATCATTTCTCTCACTTTTTTTAAAAAAAGTGCCTCAACCATTTATTACATAAATATTAAATGGATAACACCGTTTATTATTTAACTAATTTTTGGATAAATCATTAGACAACAAAGGTAGTAACCTTTCTTGCTAGATAAAAATATTATCTCCCCATTTCTCGTAAAGAAATTAACAAAACAAATCCCTCATTCAATGTTTCCAAAATCAGCTAATATTTATGAATTAATATGTAACTATTTTCCCGTTTATATTTTTAAAAAAAAAATTAAACCTAACTTCTTCAAAATTAAAAAATTAATAATCAATTCAATTAAATAAAACATGCTTTAATAAATAAAAATATAATATAACTACATCTATTAAGAAATTTTAAAAAATAAAAATAAAAAATTGCAAGTGGGTAGAAGATTAGAGGAGAGAGAACGTAAAAGTTAAAATATAATAAAACCTCTTTTTGATTGGTTTTTTTAAATATGTTAACATTATTAGGGCATAATGAATGGTTTTTTTATAAATATATTTACATTATAAGGATATAAATATCTGAAACACAGTTCAAAACTTGTCATTTATGAAATGGGACTCTTAGTCTGGAACGAACCAAAAGGGAAAGTAGGGCTCTTGAAAGTGGGGCGGAGGGAGTACAACTCAGCAAGCCCCATGAAGCAACGACCGGGATTCACCAATCCGATAATCCACGTTGCAGCGTCTCTGAAAGTCCTCGACATTGACGAGTCGGCTGTCGGTGGACGGCAAGATGAACCGGAGAATGATCTCCTCGAACACGGATTTGTCGCAGGGTAAAGTTAACGGTCCTTAGTTGGGGAAGATGTACTCCTCTTCGGCTTCGACGAGAAGCTTCTGGAAGATCGGATGGTTCAGTACTTCACCGGGACTACGTGTAACGACCCTAACCCTAGGCACAATTTTAGTATAATATTATATGCTTTTAAAATTATTATTAATATTATATGTTCATTTTTATATACTTGGTTCCTTATATTAGGATAAAATGATAGAGAAATAAAATAATGTTCTAAAAGAAAATATAAAAATAGAAAATAGATAAAGAGTAAGAGGAGGTTAAATTGGGTAAAATAAATAATGGGAATAAAATGGGGCTTTCATTTATTTTTAGTTGAAAGCCTTGGATTGTGTGGAAGGGGGACCAAATCCCCTAAATCCCTCTCCTTCCTCCTTAAAGAGTCAAGGCCCCATACCCTTCCCATGCTTTCCCCATCTCTTCCATCCTTTTCTTACTATTTAATAAATCACCTCCCTACTCCTACCTTATTCTCCTTTCTTCTCCTTCAATAATTTCCATGAAAGCCTCCATGGAAACCTCCTTGGATAATTCCTTCCAAAAATTACTATAAATCCAATCCTCCTCCATTTTAAGATTCGGGTGTACTTTCATGTTCGTAGAGGCAAAGGGAATGCATCAAGCTAGAGAAATCATAGTTTCATCTCATAATCTCTAAAGTAAGTTATTATGACTTCTTTCTAATTATTGCACATTTTATGTGTTAATGAAGGTTTTATGAAAAGAAAAAGTATATTATATTTTTAATATGGTTATTTGAGTAAAATGATTATTCAAGATTTAATTGATTTTAGTTATGATATGGGGGCTTAAGTTGAAGGAATGAGGGTATAATGGGAGTAATATGTTAATGACTTGATTAGGGATTATTAGGATTTTTCTCTTCTAATTAATGTTCATGAATTATTTGGTGTTGTTATTATTATTAAAATGGTTATTAGATGCTTGGAAACCTTCTTGTAGTTAAGAAATGGGTTTATGTTATAGAATGATGTGGTTGTTTAAGGAAGAGGATCAATAGTGTAAGAAAATGGATTAAGTAGATTAAGGAGGTTAAACTTGAATTATGGTATGAAATGGGTGGAAGATTTAGTAATGAATAAATTAGGTTTACATTATTATGAGTTTAATTGATTTATGATGATCCTTGTAAGCTAGGAAATCCTCTTGGTGTTCTTGAATATTGGGCTAGATAAAAAGAAAGGAATTAAAGCTAAGTAGAAAGGATAGAAACTGGATGTCTTTGGAAATCGCCTTGGGCGGTCGCCCATGTGGCTCAGGCGGCCGCCCATGAGGACAAAGAACATCCCTACCTTGAAAACCCTTCGGGCGGTCGCCCAAGAGGTGTGCGCGGTCGCCCAAGAGGGCGTAAACTAGTATTCCTTTTGAAACCCACTTGGGCGGTCGCCCAAGTGGTATGGGCGGTCGCCCAAGACCCCGCACCTCATTTTAAAGCCGAGCCCGAATTAGTTTGGTAAGCTTGATTGATCACTTATAAATGGTGACTCCCACTTGGTAAATTGAGCTTGAACCTTCATAGAGACCTTGTGATATAGAATATTGTCGGGAAAAGGGTTGATAAGCTTGAATTGTAACTTCACCAAAGTGATTCAAACTTGGGAAGTAGGACTTACACTTTTATTAATATTATTCAAGGTTAAGTAGTAACTTTGTAAGGATGGTTTACGGGTTAGGTTGGCCTTACTTGCTCCCATACCTTGGTGATTAGTTGAACAAAGGTAGAGATTAAAATCACACTAGTGTGTTGGTTAGGAATGTATATGTGTTACATCAATATATTGTATCCCGATTGTGGATTATTTGGTATATGATGGTATTGTATCCAGATTGTGGATTATTTGGTATTGTTGTGTTGTATCCCAGTTGTGGATTATCTGGCATAATGATTATATTGCATCCCTGTGGATTATGTGGTTATATGGATACCTTATTGGAACTCATATTCGTTAATGGTATTATGCATAGTGTATTAAATGAATTGTCAGACATGGTATCGATTATCATGAGTATACATTACCATGTTGTTATATTATGATGCATAAGCGTATTAAATGGTTGTTGCACTATGGTATGGATTAGCATGAGTATATTTTACCATGTTGTTATATTATTATCCCTTTTTGTGGATTTATTTCAAGTATCTATTATGTGCTTGAACGTGTTGATATTCGGGGTATAATGGAATTCAATCAATTATTGATTTGTTCTATAAGTGATTGAAGGTTCATTATACCGTGACCGTTCCCTCTCGTGGCCACAGAGTGGGTGTGCTAACGATCGTATTGAGCATGAAGAAGCCTTACAGACTGTTGCGATTGGTGATTAGGGGAATGCTTCGTATTAAGCCTAAAGCTTTACAGCTTAGCGATATTATTGTTGGATACTCGATATAGGTATCTTTTCTTATATGGATCTCCTGGAGTATGAGTCCTATAAGAGGTGAATGTGCTGAAGGCAATTCACCAAAGAGTGGAGTTTTACTCCCACGTTGTACGACCTATTGTTCAGACGGAAAAGGTAAAATGAGGTAACGTAAGGTGTTTACCGCTTTCATAATGTGTTATGTGCTACCATGCTATGTGTTGCATCTTGTTTGGCATCTTCTTTGCATTCATAATAGCTTATTGAGATTTATTCTCACCCCTTCCCTTTTACCGCTTTAGATTGTGCCGAGACAGTGACCCGAACCAGTGAGGACGGGGATACGATTGTGACTGCTTTTGGGACTTGTCAGATAGGTATATGAGTGGGTTGTCGGGAATCCTATTTAATTATTAATCTTTTATAAGTTGTATAGAAAACTCTTTTGTTAAAAAATGTTAAATAGGGTTTTCAATGTAATTAATTAAGTATGGTTATTAAAGTAATTGTTTAAATTCCTCCAAGTGGAAATGTTATTATTGGATTTTGTTTATGGGAAATTGAGAATTGGTTTTCTTGTAAAGGCAAATAAAAGTTTTAAAAATCTTAGATGGGTTTCCTTAGTTTGAGCTTCTCAAGCTCGGGACACGCGTTAGGTCCCGGGTTGGGGTGCTCACAGGTTAGTATCGAGCTTAGTTTAGAGGTCAAGGGTAGATGTCTAAACTAAGGGGGAGTGTGGTAATTAACGCCGAGTGTTTAATGCAGGAGTTCGTTCTAATGGCCGGAAGCAATGATGATCAGCGAAAGGTTCTAGGAAATGAAGGAGATATGGGTATAGGTGGAATTCAGAATGAAGAGATGATGAAATTATTTAGGATTTTTGTACATAATATGGAGACTAGAGGATCAGTTCCGAATCAACCTGAGGGATACCAAAGTGATGGATTTGAAAGATTTGTGAAGATGAACCCACCGAGCTTTAACGGAGATCCGAATCCGTTAAAGGCAGAAAAATGGTTAGCAGAAATGAATAGGATTTTCTAGGTTATAGAAAGTCCCAACAAAGAGAAAGTTAGGTATGCCGTTTTCAAACTTGAAGGTCCAGCTGATCAGTGGTGGCAGATTTTGAAGGAAAGTTGGGAGCGGGATCACACGCCCAGACTTGGGATAATTTCACACATCGCTCGAGGATTATTTCATTTCGATGGTTACAAGGGACAAGAATGAGATCGAATTCTTAGGACTGGAACAAGGGGACATGACGGTGAATCGTATGTAGTCGTTTGAGGAATTAGCTAGAAGTTGCCCTCATTTGGTATTGCATGAAGCGAAAAGAGTTCATAGGTTTGTAAAAGGTTTGAGGATTGAGTTTAGGAAGAAATTATGGATTGATAGTTTCACCGATTATCAGACAGTCATAGATAGAGCATAGAAGGTCGAGAAGGACATTGAGGAAAATAGTGGAAGATCTGGAAGTGGGATTAGAAATAAACCAAAGTATCTAAGACAAGAATCCAAAATCACTAACGGACAATCAAGGACTTCAACTTCAGGGAGTATGAGAGGAGAGTTTGTTGTAGCTTCTTCATCTAGGCCAAAATCCAAACAAGATGGGATGAATTGTAAATTTTGCAAGAGGATTGGACATACCGAAGATCGGTGTTGGAGTAAGCAAGGGAAATGCTTGAATTGTGGAGAAATGGGGCACTACAAGAAAAATTGTCCCGTGTTTCATCTGAGGTTAGCTTCAGCAAGAGGTCGAAGAAAGTGGACGACAAAGAGGTGGTACCAAAAGAGATAACGAAGGGGAACAGAAAAAGAAGGTCTCGTGGTCGAGTGTGTGCTTCGGGTCCAGGAGAAATAAATCCCTCGCAGGTCACTAGAGGTAAATTTCCTGTCTCGTAAGTAGGGGTCATATTTTATAGATCCCGTTGCATATCATTCATGTTTGGCATCACATTTTGCTTATATGTGACATACATTTCTTGAGAAATTGTTTTATTGTTAGAGGATTCTCGCTCTTATGAGAGAATACCTCGAATCTCCTTTGATGTACCACGATGGTGATGTGGTTATGGCCGAGCATGTATTGCCGCTGATTTGGTATGATTACCGATGTGTAATTATGAGATATACTTGACCTGGATGGTTAAGAAATTGTGGTGTATTGTAGACTATCATAAGAAGTGAGTCTCCTTTTCTATACCTAAATTAATTATATTGGTAGTTAAATCAAATAAACCTTTATATGATACTCTTGTTATGTAAGCATTAAAGACAGAAAGTTTTGGTTAAAAGTGTGAAGGATATTTGGTAGGTGTTAGACTTGCATAAGAAGTCTTTTCAAAGGGGTTTATGTGCTAGTTGTGAGTAGATGGTAAATGTGTTTCCATCGTAGTATCTCATGTATTGATTCTAAGTATGATAATCGGGATTTTAATCTTTATCTTGACGGCTTTATGGTAGTTATGATTGATGAGCTTCTTGGTTATTTAAAGTTATGAGAGGATCATTTGTGAGTTGTGTTATTTGCCTTTAGTGAGAATTCATTGTTTGAAGAGTTTAGCAAGTGTGAGTTGGCTTGAGAGGATTCCAAATTTTGGGTTCTAAAGTCTTAAGCTTGGATGTTCCCTAGATCTTACGAGGATTGTGTTCGTGATCTTTGGGGTTGGCAAGTGCTACCGAAGGAAATTTTAAGGAATTCTTGAAAAATGAAAGATCGTTGCTTTAATTAATTCTAAAGGATGTATAAACGGTGTAGGATGTAATAAGTATGAATTATATTGATAGAGATGGAGAATAGATTAGCTATAGATCCGATCCGTACCTTACTTAATGGATGTGAGGCCTTTGTGAAATTTTAAGTGCGTATTAAAGGAGAATTAGATGGTGATATTATGAGAATTGGGAAAGTAATAGCGTATGCTTCGAGGAAGTTGGCTTAGATAAACCAGAATTTTCTTACCCTCTACTCGAGAGTGGCCGCAATTGTTTTATGTGAGAACCTTACCTTTTTGAAGCTCTCTTGTGAAATTTGTTACCGATCCTAAGAGTTGGAGGATTTAGTTACTTAAAGGGAAGAGATTAGAAGACTATCCAAACTCTTGAAGAATAGATGGTGTGTGGAGTAATAGATTTCTTTGCAACTTGAAAGGTTTTATTAAACTTAGCGGAGTTGAGTATAATAGCGCTTTGGTTTAGCATTGAAGGGTACCGTATAAAACGTGATATGGAAAATTTATTTGTATGATCCTTCGTACGAATGAAGTTCTTTAATTAATGATGTTTAGGCGGATTTGACCTGGGAGGGGAGAACGTTGAAGAGTTATTAGAATTTCAATTTCGGAATTAAATTCTAGAATATTTGGGTTGTGAGGATGTATAGAAGAATCATGACATTAAGGAAACTATTTGAAGGTTGAAATTTGAAATGCTTGGGGAAGTAGCCTTTGTTATTGAACATTAAGGTAATCAAGTTTAAAATTCGGGGCGAATTTTCTTTAAGGGGGAGTGAGTGTAACGACCCTAACCCTAGGCACAATTTTAGTATAATATTATATGCTTTTAAAATTATTATTAATATTATATGTTCATTTTTATATACTTGGTTCCTTATATTAGGATAAAATGATAGAGAAATAAAATAATGTTCTAAAAGAAAATATAAAAATAGAAAATAGATAAAGAGTAAGAGGAGGTTAAATTGGGTAAAATAAATAATGGAAATAAAATGGGGCTTTCATTTATTTTTAGTTGAAAGCCTTGGATTGTGTGGAAGGGGGACCAAATCCCCTAAATCCCTCTCCTTCCTCCTTAAAGAGTCAAGGCCCCATACCCTTCCCATGCTTTCCCCATCTCTTCCATCCTTTTCTTACTATTTAATAAATCACCTCCCTACTCCTACCTTATTCTCCTTTCTTCTTCTTCAATAATTTCCATGGAAGCCTCCATGGAAACCTCCTTGGATAATTCCTTCCAAAAATTACTATAAATCCAATCCTCCTCCATTTTAAGATTCGGTGTACTTTCATGTTCGTAGAGGCAAAGGGAATGCATCAAGCTAGAGAAATCATAGTTTCACCTCATAATCTCTAAAGTAAGTTATTATGACTTCTTTCTAATTATTGCACATTTTATGTGTTAATGAAGGTTTTATGAAAAGAAAAAGTATATTGTATTTTTAATATGGTTATTTGAGTAAAATGATTATTCAAGATTTAATTGATTTTAGTTATGATATGGGGGCTTAAGTTGAAGGAATGAGGGTATAATGGGAGTAATATGTTAATGACTTGATTGGGGATTATTAGGATTTTTCTCTTCTAATTAATGTTCATGAATTATTTGGTGTTGTTATTATTATTAAAATGGTTATTAGATGCTTGGAAACCTTCTTGTAGTTAAGAAATGGGTTTATGTTATAGAATGATGTGGTTGTTTAAGGAAGAGGATCAATAGTGTAAGAAAATGGATTAAGTAGATTAAGGAGGTTAAACTTGAATTATGGTATGAAATGGGTGGAAGATTTAGTAATGAATAAATTAGGTTTACATTATTATGAGTTTAATTGATTTATGATGATCCTTGTAAGCTAGGAAATCCTCTTGGTGTTCTTGAATATTGGGCTAGATAAAAAGAAAGGAATTAAAGCTAAGTAGAAAGGATAGAAATCTGATGTGCCGGAAATCGCCTCGGGCGGTCGCCCATGGGCTCAGGCGGCCGCCCATGAGGACAAAGAACATCCCTACCTTGAAAACCCTCTGGGCGGTCGCCCAAGAGGTGTGCGCGGTCGCCCAAGAGGGCGTAAACTAGTATTCCTTTTGAAACCCACTTGGGCGGTCGCCCAAGTGGTATGGGCGGTCGCCCAAGACCCCGCACCTCATTTTAAAGCCGAGCCCGAATTAGTTTGGTAAGCTTGATTGATCACTTATAAATGGTGACTCCCACTTGGTAAATTGAGCTTGAACCTTCATAGAGACCTTGTGATATAGAATATTGTCGGAAAAGGGTTGATAAGCTTGAATTGTAACTTCACCAAAGTGATTCAAACTTGGGAAGTAGGACTTACACTTTTATTAATATTATTCAAGGTTAAGTAGTAACTTTGTAAGGATGGTTTACGGGTTAGGTTGGCCTTACTTGCTCCCATACCTTGGTGATTAGTTGAACGGTGTAGAGATTAAAATCACACTAGTGTGTTGGTTAGGAATGTATATGTGTTACATCAATATACTGTATCCCGATTGTGGATTATTTGGTATATGATGGTATTGTATCCAGATTGTGGATTATTTGGTATTGTTGTGTTGTATCCCGCTTGTGGATTATCCGGCATAATGATTATATTGCATCCCTGGGTGGATTATGTGGTTATATGGATACCTTATTGGAACTCATATTCGTTAATGGTATTATGCATAGTGTATTAAATGAATTGTTGCATTACGGTATTGATTATCATGAGTATACATTACCATGTTGTTATATTATGATGCATAGTGTATTAAATGGTTGTTGCACTATGGTATGGATTAGCATGAGTATATTTTACCATGTTGTTATATTATTATCCCTTTTTGTGGATTTATTTCAAGTATCTATTATGTGCTTGAACGTGTTGATATTCGGGGTATAATGGAATTCAATCAATTATTGATTTGTTCTATAAGTGATTGAAGGTTCATTATACTGTGACCGTTCCTCTCGTGTCCACAGAGTGGGTGTGCTAACGACCGTATTGAGCATGAAGAAGCCTTACGCACTGTTGCGATTGGTGATTAGGGGAATGCTTCGTATTAAGCCTAAAGCTTTACAGTTAGCGATATTATTGTTGGATACTCTGATATAGGTATCTTTTCTTATATGGATCTCTGGAGTATGAGTCCTATAAGAGGTGAATGTGCTGAAGGCAATTCACCAAAGAGTGGAGTTTTACTCCCACGTTGTACGACTTATTGTTCAGACGGAAAAGGTAAAATGAGGTAACGTAAGGTGTTTACCGCTTTCATAATGTGTTATGTGCTACCATGCTATGTGTTGCATCTTGTTTGGCATCTTGCTGCATTCATAATAGCTTATTGAGATTTATTCTCACCCCTTCCCTTTTACTGCTTTAGATTGTGCTGAGACAGGTGACCTGAACCAAATGAGGACGGGGATACGATTGTGACTGTTGCTTTTGGGACTTGTCAGGATAGGTATATGAGTGGGTTGTCGGGAATCCTATTTAATTATTAATCTTTTATAAGTTGTATAGAAAACTCTTTTGTTAAAAAATGTTAAATAGGGTTTTCAATGTAATTAATTAAGTATGGTTATTAAAGTAATTGTTTAAATTCCTCCAAGTGGAAATGTTATTATTGGATTTTGTTTATGGGAAATTGAGAATTGGTTTTCTTGTAAAGGCAAATAAAAGTTTTAAAAATCTTAGATGGGTTTCCTTAGTTTGAGCTTCTCAAGCTCGGGACACGCGTTAGGTCCCGGGTTGGGGTGCTCACAGTTGGTATCAGAGCTTAGTTTAGAGGTCAAGGGTAGATGTCTAAACTAAGGGGGAGTGTGTGGTAATTAACGCCGAGTGTTTAATGCAGGAGTTCGTTCTAATGGCCGGAAGCAATGATGATCAGCGAAAGGTTCTAGGAAATGAAGGAGATATGGGTATAGGTGGAATTCAGAATGAAGAGATGATGAAATTATTTAGTATGTTTGTACATAATATGGAGACTAGAGGATCAGTTCCGAATCAACCTGAGGGATACCAAAGTGATGGATTTGAAAGATTTGTGAAGATGAACCCACTGAGCTTTAACGGAGATCCGAATCCGTTAAAGGCGTAAAATGGTTAGCAGTAAATGAATAGGATTTTCTAGGTTATAGAAAGTCCCAACAAAGAGAAAGTTAGGTATGCCGTTTTCAAACTTGAAGGTCCAAATTGATCGGTGGTGGCAGATTTTGAAGGAAAGTTGGGAGCGGGATCACACGCCCCAGACTTGGGATAATTTCACACATCAGTTCGAGGATTATTTCATTTCGATGGTTACAAGGGACAAGAATGAGATCGAATTCTTAGGACTGGAACAAGGGGACATGACGGTGAATCAAGGTATGTAGTCAGTTTGAGGAATTAGCTAGAAGTTGCCCTCATTTGGTATTGCATGAAGCGAAAAGAGTTCATAGGTTTGTAAAAGGTTTGAGGATTGAGTTTAGGAAGAAATTATGGATTGATAGTTTCACCGATTATCGACAGTCATAGATAGAGCATATAAGGTCGAGAAGGACATTGAGGAAAATAGTGGAAGATCCGGAAGTGGGATTAGAAATAAACCAAAGTATCTAAGACAAGAATCCAAAATCACTAACGGACAATCAAGGACTTCAACTTCAGGGAGTATGAGAGGAGAGTTTGTTGTAGCTTCTTCATCTAGGCCAAAATCCAAACAGTATGGGATGAATTGTAAATTTTGCAAGAGGATTGGACATACCGAAGATCAGTGTTGGAGTAAGCAAGGGAAATGCTTGAATTGTGGAGAAATGGGGCACTATAAGAAAAATTGTCCTGTGTTTCATCGGAGGTTAGCTTCAGGCAGTAGTCAGCAAAGTGGACGACAAAGAGGTGGTACCAAAAGAGATAACGAAGGGGAACAGAAAAAGAAGGTCTGTGGTCGAGTGTGTGCTTCGGGTCCAGGAGAAATAAATCCCTCAGAGGTCACTAGAGGTAAATTTCCTGTCTCAGAAGTAGGGGTCATATTTTATAGATCCTGTTGCATATCATTCATGTTTGGCATCACATTTTGCTTATATGTGACATACATTTCTTGAGAAATTGTTTTATTGTTAGAGGATTCTGCTCTTATGAGAGAATACCTCGAATCTCCTTTGATGTACCACGATGGTGATGTGGTTATGGCTGAGCATGTATTGCCAGTTGATTTGGTATGATTACCGATGTGTAATTATGAGATATACTTGACCTGGATGGTTAAGAAATTGTGGTGTATTGTAGACTATCATAAGAAGTGAGTCTCCTTTTCTATACCTAAATTAATTATATTGGTAGTTAAATCAAATAAACCTTTATATGATACTCTTGTTATGTAAGCATTAAAGACGAGAAAGTTTTGGTTAAAAGTGTGAAGGATATTTGATAGGTGTTAGACTTGCATAAGAAGTCTTTTCAAAGGGGTTTATGTGCTAGTTGTGAGTAGATGGTAAATGTGTTTCCATCGTAGTATCTCATGTATTGATTCTAAGTATGATAATCGGGATTTTAATCTTTATCTTGACGGCTTTATGGTAGTTATGATTGATGAGCTTCTTGGTTATTTAAAGTTATGAGAGGATCATTTGTGAGTTGTGTTATTTGCCTTTAGTGAGAATTCATTGTTTGAAGAGTTTAGCAAGTGTGAGTTGGCTTGAGAGGATTCCAAATTTTGGGTTCTAAAGTCTTAAGCTTGGATGTTCCCTAGATCTTACGAGGATTGTGTTCGTGATCTTTGGGGTTGGCAAGTGCTACCGAAGGAAATTTTAAGGAATTCTTGAAAAATGAAAGATCGTTGCTTTAATTAATTCTAAAGGATGTATAAACGGTGTAGGATGTAATAAGTATGAATTATATTGATAGAGATGGAGAATAGATTAGTTATAGATCCGATCCGTACCTTACTTAATGGATGTGAGGCCTTTGTGAAATTTTAAGTGCGTATTAAAGGAGAATTAGATGGTGATATTATGAGAATTGGGAAAGTAATAGCGTATGCTTCGAGGAAGTTGGCTTAGATAAACCAGAATTTTCTTACCCTCTACTCGAGAGTGGCTGCAATTGTTTTATGTGAGAACCTTACCTTTTTGAAGCTCTCTTGTGAAATTTGCTACCGATCCTAAGAGTTGGAGGATTTAGTTACTTAAAGGGAAGAGATTAGAAGACTATCCAAACTCTTGAAGAATAGATGGTGTGTGGAGTAATAGATTTCTTTGCAACTTGAAAGGTTTTATTAAGCTTAGCGGAGTTGAGTATAATAGCAGTTTTGGTTTAGCATTGAAGGGGTACTGTATAAAACGTGATATGGAAAATTTATTTGTATGATCCTTCGTACGAATGAAGTTCTTTAATTAATGATGTTTAGGCGGATTTGACCTATGAGGGGAAAACGTTGAAGAGTTATTAGAATTTCAATTTCGGAATTAAATTCTAGAATATTTGGGTTGTGAGGATGTATAGAAGAATCATGACATTAAGGAAACTATTTGAAGGTTGAAATTTGAAATGCTTGGGGAAGTAGCCTTTGTTATTGAACATTAAGGTAATCAAGTTTAAAATTCGGGGCGAATTTTCTTTAAGGGGGAGTGAGTGTAACGACCCTAACCCTAGGCACAATTTTAGTATAATATTATATGCTTTTAAAATTATTATTAATATTATATGTTCATTTTTATATACTTGATTCCTTATATTAGGATAAAATGATAGAGAAATAAAATAATGTTCTAAAAGAAAATATAAAAATAGAAAATAGATAAAGAGTAAGAGGAGGTTAAATTGGGTAAAATAAATAATGGGAATAAAATGGGGCTTTCATTTATTTTTAGTTGAAAGCCTTGGATTGTGTGGAAGGGGACCAAATCCCCTAAATCCCTCTCCTTCCTCCTTAAAGAGTCAAGGCCCCATACCCTTCCCATGCTTTCCCCATCTCTTCCATCCTTTTCTTACTATTTAATAAATCACCTCCCTACTCCTACCTTATTCTCCTTTCTTCTCCTTCAATAATTTCCATGGAAGCCTCCATGGAAACCTCCTTGGATAATTCCTTCCAAAAATTACTATAAATCCAATCCTCCTCCATTTTAAGATTCGTGTACTTTCATGTTCGTAGAGGCAAAGGGAATGCATCAAGCTAGAGAAATCATAGTTTCACCTCATAATCTCTAAAGTAAGTTATTATGACTTCTTTCTAATTATTGCACATTTTATGTGTTAATGAAGGTTTTATGAAAAGAAAAAGTATATTGTATTTTTAATATGGTTATTTGAGTAAAATGATTATTCAAGATTTAATTGATTTTAGTTATGATATAGGGGCTTAAGTTGAAGGAATGAGGGTATAATGGGAGTAATATGTTAATGACTTGATTAGGGATTATTAGGATTTTTCTCTTCTAATTAATGTTCATGAATTATTTGGTGTTGTTATTATTATTAAAATGGTTATTAGATGCTTGGAAACCTTCTTGTAGTTAAGAAATGGGTTTATGTTATAGAATGATGTGGTTGTTTAAGGAAGAGGATCAATAGTGTAAGAAAATGGATTAAGTAGATTAAGGAGGTTAAACTTGAATTATGGTATGAAATGGGTGGAAGATTTAGTAATGAATAAATTAGGTTTACATTATTATGAGTTTAATTGATTTATGATGATCCTTGTAAGCTAGGAAATCCTCTTGGTGTTCTTGAATATTGGGCTAGATAAAAAGAAAGGAATTAAAGCTAAGTAGAAAGAATAGAAACTGGATGTGCCGGAAATCGCCTTGGGCGGTCGCCCATAGGGGCTCAGGCGGCCGCCCATGAGGACAAAGCAACATCCCTACCTTGAAAACCCTCTTGGCGGTCGCCCAAGAGGTGTGCGCGGTCGCCCAAGAGGCGTAAACTAGTATTCCTTTTGAAACCCACTTGGGCGGTCGCCCAAGTGGTATGAGCGGTCGCCGCCCAAGACCCCGCACCTCATTTTAAAGCCGAGCTGAATTAGTTTGGTAAGCTTGATTGATCACTTATAAATGGTGACTCCCACTTGGTAAATTGAGCTTGAACCTTCATAGAGACCTTGTGATATAGAATATTGTCAGGAAAAGGGTTGATAAGCTTGAATTGTAACTTCACCAAAGTGATTCAAACTTGGGAAGTAGGACTTACACTTTTATTAATATTATTCAAGGTTAAGTAGTAACTTTGTAAGGATGGTTTACGGGTTAGGTTGGCCTTACTTGCTCCCATACCTTGGTGATTAGTTGAACAGTGTAGAGATTAAAATCACACTAGTGTGTTGGTTAGGAATGTATATGTGTTACATCAATATATTGTATCCCGATTGTGGATTATTTGGTATATGATGGTATTGTATCCAGATTGTGGATTATTTGGTATTGTTGTGTTGTATCCCAGTTGTGGATTATCTGGCATAATGATTATATTGCATCCCGGTGTGGATTATGTGGTTATATGGATACCTTATTGGAACTCATATTCGTTAATGGTATTATGCATAGTGTATTAAATGAATTGTTGCACTATGGTATGGATTAGCATGAGTATATTTTACCATGTTGTTATATTATTATCCCTTTTTGTGGATTTATTTCAAGTATCTATTATGTGCTTGAACGTGTTGATATTCGGGGGTATAATGGAATTCAATCAATTATTGATTTGTTCTATAAGTGATTGAAGGTTCATTATACTGTGACCGCCCCTCTCGTGGCCACAGAGTGGGTGTGCTAACGACCGTATTGAGCATGAAGAAGCCTTACAGACACTGTTGCGATTGGTGATTAGGGGAATGCTTCGTATTAAGCCTAAAGCTTTACAGCTTAGCGATATTATTGTTGGATACTACTGATATAGGTATCTTTTCTTATATGGATCTCTGAGTATGAGTCCTATAAGAGGTGAATGTCTTTGAAGGCAATTCACCAAAGAGTGGAGTTTTACTCCCACGTTGTACGACTTATTGTTCAGACGGAAAAGGTAAAATGAGGTAACGTAAGGTGTTTACCGCTTTCATAATGTGTTATGTGCTACCATGCTATGTGTTGCATCTTGTTTGGCATCTTGCTGCATTCATAATAGCTTATTGAGATTTATTCTCACCCCTTCCCTTTTACTGCTTTAGATTGTGCTGAGACAGGTGACCTGAACCAGTGAGGACGGGGATACGATTGTGACTGTTGCTTTTGGGACTTGTCAGGATAGGTATATGAGTGGGTTGTCGGGAATCCTATTTAATTATTAATCTTTTATAAGTTGTATAGAAAACTCTTTTGTTAAAAAATGTTAAATAGGGTTTTCAATGTAATTAATTAAGTATGGTTATTAAAGTAATTGTTTAAATTCCTCCAAGTGGAAATGTTATTATTGGATTTTGTTTATGGGAAATTGAGAATTGGTTTTCTTGTAAAGGCAAATAAAAGTTTTAAAAATCTTAGATGGGTTTCCTTAGTTTGAGCTTCTCAAGCTCGGGACACGCGTTAGGTCCCGGGTTGGGGTGCTCACAGTTGGTATCAGAGCTTAGTTTAGAGGTCAAGGGTAGATGTCTAAACTAAGGGGGAGTGTGTGGTAATTAACGCCGAGTGTTTAATGCAGGAGTTCGTTCTAATGGCCGGAAGCAATGATGATCAGCGAAAGGTTCTAGGAAATGAAGGAGATATGGGTATAGGTGGAATTCAGAATGAAGAGATGATGAAATTATTTAGTATGTTTGTACATAATATGGAGACTAGAGGATCAGTTCCGAATCAACCTGAGGGATACCAAAGTGATGGATTTGAAAGATTTGTGAAGATGAACCCACCGAGCTTTAACGGAGATCCGAATCCGTTAAAGGCAGAAAAATGGTTAGCAGAAATGAATAGGATTTTCTTGGTTATAGAAAGTCCCAACAAAGAGAAAGTTAGGTATGCCGTTTTCAAACTTGAAGGTCCAGCTGATCAGTGGTGGCAGATTTTGAAGGAAAGTTGGGAGCGGGATCACACGCCCCAGACTTGGGATAATTTCACACATCAGTTCGAGGATTATTTCATTTTGATGGTTACAAGGGACAAGAATGAGATCGAATTCTTAGGACTGGAACAAGGGGACATGACGGTGAATCAGTATGTAGTCAGGTTTGAGGAATTAGCTAGAAGTTGCCCTCATTTGGTATTGTATGAAGCGAAAAGAGTTCATAGGTTTGTAAAAGGTTTGAGGATTGAGTTTAGGAAGAAATTATGGATTGATAGTTTCACCGATTATCAGACAGTCATAGATAGAGCATATAAGGTCGAGAAGGACATTGAGGAAAATAGTGGAAGATCTGGAAGTGGGATTAGAAATAAACCAAAGTATCTAAGACAAGAATCCAAAATCACTAACGGACAATCAAGGACTTCAACTTCAGGGAGTATGAGAGGAGAGTTTGTTGTAGCTTCTTCATCTAGGCCAAAATCCAAACAGTATGGGATGAATTGTAAATTTTGCAAGAGGATTGGACATACCGAAGATCAGTGTTGGAGTAAGCAAGGGAAATGCTTGAATTGTGGAGAAATGGGGCACTATAAGAAAAATTGTCCTGTGTTTCATCGGAGGTTAGCTTCAGGCAGTAGTCAGCAAAGTGGACGACAAAGAGGTGGTACCAAAAGAGATAACGAAGGGGAACAGAAAAAGAAGGTCTGTGGTCGAGTGTGTGCTTCGGGTCCAGGAGAAATAAATCCCTCAGAGGTCACTAGAGGTAAATTTCCTGTCTCAGAAGTAGGGGTCATATTTTATAGATCCTGTTGCATATCATTCATGTTTGGCATCACATTTTGCTTATATGTGACATACATTTCTTGAGAAATTGTTTTATTGTTAGAGGATTCTGCTCTTATGAGAGAATACCTCGAATCTCCTTTGATGTACCACGATGGTGATGTGGTTATGGGTGAGCATGTATTGCCGATTGATTTGGTATGATTACCGATGTGTAATTATGAGATATACTTGACCTGGATGGTTAAGAAATTGTGGTGTATTGTAGACTATCATAAGAAGTGAGTCTCCTTTTCTATACCTAAATTAATTATATTGGTAGTTAAATCAAATAAACCTTTATATGATACTCTTGTTATGTAAGCATTAAAGACAGAAAGTTTTGGTTAAAAGTGTGAAGGATATTTGGTAGGTGTTAGACTTGCATAAGAAGTCTTTTCAAAGGGGTTTATGTGCT
Organism: Adenophora triphylla var. japonica; assembly: GCA_022495995.1. Classification (NCBI taxonomy): domain Eukaryota; kingdom Viridiplantae; phylum Streptophyta; class Magnoliopsida; order Asterales; family Campanulaceae; genus Adenophora; species Adenophora triphylla. Next base: position 73,122 of record JAFEMH010001678.1, read on the forward strand.
AGTTGTGAGTAGATGGTAAATGTGTTTCCATCAGAGTATCTCATGTATTGATTCTAAGTATGATAATCGGGATTTTAATCTTTATCTTGACGGCTTTATGGTAGTTATGATTGATGAGCTTCTTGGTTATTTAAAGTTATGAGAGGATCATTTGTGAGTTGTGTTATTTGCCTTTAGTGAGAATTCATTGTTTGAAGAGTTTAGCAAGTGTGAGTTGGCTTGAGAGGATTCCAAATTTTGGGTTCTAAAGTCTTAAGCTTGGATGTTCCCTAGATCTTACGAGGATTGTGTTCGTGATCTTTGGGGTTGGCAAGTGCTACCGAAGGAAATTTTAAGGAATTCTTGAAAAATGAAAGATCGTTGCTTTAATTAATTCTAAAGGATGTATAAACGGTGTAGGATGTAATAAGTATGAATTATATTGATAGAGATGGAGAATAGATTAGCTATAGATCCGATCCGTACCTTACTTAATGGATGTGAGGCCTTTGTGAAATTTTAAGTGCGTATTAAAGGAGAATTAGATGGTGATATTATGAGAATTGGGAAAGTAATAGCGTATGCTTCGAGGAAGTTGGCTTAGATAAACCAGAATTTTCTTACCCTCTACTCGAGAGTGGCTGCAATTGTTTTATGTGAGAACCTTACCTTTTTGAAGCTCTCTTGTGAAATTTGCTACCGATCCTAAGAGTTGGAGGATTTAGTTACTTAAAGGGAAGAGATTAGAAGACTATCCAAACTCTTGAAGAATAGATGGTGTGTGGAGTAATAGATTTCTTTGCAACTTGAAAGGTTTTATTAAGCTTAGCGGAGTTGAGTATAATAGCAGTTTTGGTTTAGCATTGAAGGGGTACTGTATAAAACGTGATATGGAAAATTTATTTGTATGATCCTTCGTACGAATGAAGTTCTTTAATTAATGATGTTTAGGCGGATTTGACCTATGAGGGAAAACGTTGAAGAGTTATTAGAATTTCAATTTCGGAATTAAATTCTAGAATATTTGGGTTGTGAGGATGTATAGAAGAATCATGACATTAAGGAAACTATTTGAAGGTTGAAATTTGAAATGCTTGGGAAAGTAGCCTTTGTTATTGAACATTAAGGTAATCAAGTTTAAAATTCGGGGCGAATTTTCTTTAAGGGGGAGTGAGTGTAACGACCCTAACCCTAGGCACAATTTTAGTATAATATTATATGCTTTTAAAATTATTATTAATATTATATGTTCATTTTTATATACTTGATTCCTTATATTAGGATAAAATGATAGAGAAATAAAATAATGTTCTAAAAGAAAATATAAAAATAGAAAATAGATAAAGAGTAAGAGGAGGTTAAATTGGGTAAAATAAATAATGGGAATAAAATGGGGCTTTCATTTATTTTTAGTTGAAAGCCTTGGATTGTGTGGAAGGGGGACCAAATCCCCTAAATCCCTCTCCTTCCTCCTTAAAGAGTCAAGGCCCCATACCCTTCCCATGCTTTCCCCATCTCTTCCATCCTTTTCTTACTATTTAATAAATCACCTCCCTACTCCTACCTTATTCTCCTTTCTTCTCCTTCAATAATTTCCATGGAAGCCTCCATGGAAACCTCCTTGGATAATTCCTTCCAAAAATTACTATAAATCCAATCCTCCTCCATTTTAAGATTCGGGTGTACTTTCATGTTCGTAGAGGCAAAGGGAATGCATCAAGCTAGAGAAATCATAGTTTCACCTCATAATCTCTAAAGTAAGTTATTATGACTTCTTTCTAATTATTGCACATTTTATGTGTTAATGAAGGTTTTATGAAAAGAAAAAGTATATTGTATTTTTAATATGGTTATTTGAGTAAAATATTTATTCAAGATTTAATTGATTTTAGTTATGATATGGGGGCTTAAGTTGAAGGAATGAGGATATAATGGGAGTAATATGTTAATGACTTGATTGTGGATTATTAGGATTTTTCTCTTCTAATTAATGTTCATGAATTATTTGGTGTTGTTATTATTATTAAAATGGTTATTAGATGCTTGGAAACCTTCTTGTAGTTAAGAAATGGGTTTATGTTATAAAATGATGTGGTTGTTTAAGGAAGAGGATCAATAGTGTAAGAAAATGGATTAAGTAGATTAAGGAGGTTAAACTTGAATTATGGTATGAAATGGGTGGAAGATTTAGTAATGAATAAATTAGGTTTACATTATTATGAGTTTAATTGATTTATGATGATCCTTGTAAGCTAGGAAATCCTCTTGGTGTTCTTGAATATTGGGCTAGATAAAAAGAAAGGAATTAAAGCTAAGTAGAAAGGATAGAAATCTGGATGTGTTGGAAATTGCCTTGGGCGGTCGCCCATAGGGGCTTGTGCGGCCGCCCATGAGGACAGAAACATCCCTACCTTGAAAACCCTCTTGGGCGGTCGCCCAAGAGGTGTGCGCGGTCGCCCAAGAGGGCAGAAACTAGTATTCCTTTTGAAACCCACTTGGGCGGTCGCCCAAGTGGTATGGGCGGTCGCCCAAGACCCCAGACCTCATTTTAAAGCTGAGCCTGAATTAGTTTGGTAAGCTTGATTGATCACTTATAAATGGTGACTCCCACTTGGTAAATTGAGCTTGAACCTTCATAGAGACCTTGTGATATAGAATATTGTCAGGAAAAGGGTTGATAAGCTTGAATTGTAACTTCACCAAAGTGATTCAAACTTGGGAAGTAGGACTTACACTTTTATTAATATTATTCAAGGTTAAGTAGTAACTTTGTAAGGATGGTTTACGGGTTAGGTTGGCCTTACTTGCTCCCATACCTTGGTGATTAGTTGAACAGTGTAGAGATTAAAATCACACTAGTGTGTTGGTTAGGAATGTATATGTGTTACATCAATATATTGTATCCCGATTGTGGATTATTTGGTATATGATGGTATTGTATCCAGATTGTGGATTATTTGGTATTGTTGTGTTGTATCCCAGTTGTGGAATATCTGGCATAATGATTATATTGCATCCCGGTGTGGATTATGTGGTTATATGGATACCTTATTGGAACTCATATTCGTTAATGGTATTATGCATAGTGTATTAAATGAATTGTTGCACTATGGTATGGATTAGCATGAGTATATTTTACCATGTTGTTATATTATTATCCCTTTTTGTGGATTTATTTCAAGTATCTATTATGTGCTTGAACGTGTTGATATTCGGGGGTATAATGGAATTCAATCAATTATTGATTTGTTCTATAAGTGATTGAAGGTTCATTATACCTGTGACCGTTCCCCTCTGTGGCCACAGAGTGGGTGTGCTAACGACTGTATTGAGCATGAAGAAGCCTTACGCACTGTTGCGATTGGTGATTAGGGGGAATGCTTCTGTATTAAGCCTAAAGCTTTACAGTTAGCGATATTATTGTTGGATACTCTGATATAGGTATCTTTTCTTATATGGATCTCTGGAGTATGAGTCCTATAAGAGGTGAATGTGCTGAAGGCAATTCACCAAAGAGTGGAGTTTTACTCCCACGTTGTACGACTTATTGTTCAGACGGAAAAGGTAAAATGAGGTAACGTAAGGTGTTTACCGCTTTCATAATGTGTTATGTGCTACCATGCTATGTGTTGCATCTTGTTTGGCATCTTGCTGCATTCATAATAGCTTATTGAGATTTATTCTCACCCCTTCCCTTTTACTGCTTTAGATTGTGCTGAGACAGGTGACCTGAACCAGTGAGGACGGGGATACGATTGTGACTGTTGCTTTTGGGACTTGTCAGGATAGGTATATGAGTGGGTTGTCGGGAATCCTATTTAAGTATTAATCTTTTATAAGTTGTATAGAAAACTCTTTTGTTAAACAATGTTAAATAGGGTTTTCAATGTAATTAATTAAGTATGGTTATTAAAGTAATTGTTTAAATTCCTCCAAGTGGAGATGTTATTATTGGATTTTGTTTATGGGAAATTGAGAATTGGTTTTCTTGTAAAGGCAAATAAAAGTTTTAAAAATCTTAGATGGGTTTCCTTAGTTTGAGCTTCTCAAGCTCGGGACACGCGTTAGGTCCCGGGTTGGGGTGCTCACACTACGAATCTCCGACGGCTAGTCCCAACGCAGATCGCGATGTGGCTGGAGTGGACGTCAGTGGTTTTACGCAAATTTGAAAGAAAAAAAATTGGTAGCCAAATCCAAGCTATGTCATTGGAATTGGATGAATAATTCTCATACCCGAAAAAAAAAAAATATTGGTAGCCAGTTCATCAGGCCCGATTATTGGGATGTGCAAAATGATCAACTGCACAGGGCCCATTTTTATCTAGGGCCCCATATTTTTCCCCCAGCCCAATACATGCTTACATAGCCCAAAACCTTGACACCTTGTAGAAGAGAAGAAAGCAACGCAGCAGCCAGGCAACGCTGACTGCAAAAAAAAAAACAACGCAGATTCATGGCTCGAAAATTACGCAAGAATATCAAACGGCAACTCGAAAATCGCGGCTTGATTGAATTGAAGAGGCGACGGCGATTGCAAAACAACAGTAAAATCCAATAATCTCAATATTACTCACAATCTTAATTTAGGAAAATCATTTTTCTTCCTTTCTTCTCCGATCAATTTCTTCTGTGCAATTGTGCAAAGAGTAGACTGCAATCAAGCACCAACAACAACAAGCGAAATTCCCGTTTACATGTCACCCATTTCATGTTCATTAGTTCATGTAGGCTATGTGTTTGTTAAAATGCTTGTGAGAGATGAAATACATTGACATTGTGGCCTTGCCTTGCCGCCTTGTGGGCCTGTGGGTGTGTTTGTCTGTTTGAGCAGCTTCTGGTCCACATTCTCTCCCTAGAAAGCCAAAGAAGTCTTTCAGGTTTTTCGTTCCTTTTATTTGCACTTTAATATTATTATTTTATTATTATTAAAATTGTTACTTTTTTTAACTATGTCTCCTAAGATTAAAAAACAAGAATCTGGTCATGAAAAGCGTAAGAAAATAAAAAGAATTGAAAATTTGAATAAATCTCAAAGAGGAGCACAGATTTATTATAAAAGACTCACAAATTTTGGTTGAAGACCAAAATCTTGATAATGTGCCTATTGATGCTTGAAAGCGTGAGTTTTTGAAACAAATATTGTTTCCTTATTTTCGAAATATCTTCAAACATGGTAAGTAGATTTTGTGACTTTCATGAAAGATTTATTATGTATGTCATACTTTGACTAGGAGTTTGTAAATAAAGTAAATATCTTTTATTTATGTACATAGTTTTATATTAGGACTAACCTACTAACAATCTCTTTCTTTGTGAGTGTGGTTTATATTTCCTTATAGGTTTAGAGATCTCACAAAGAATTGAAGTTGATTACGTGAAGACCTTCTCCATGGTGCATATAAATACAAGGTCATCAGCACAAGAGAAGACACGGATTTTGAGAGAGAAAAATACTTGTTCTTCACAGTTTTCAACATTGTGGTTTTAGGTTGTGAGTGAAGGTTGTGACATACATCCGTAACTCACATCTAGGTTTTCATTGAGTTCTTTGTTTTACTTCTGACTAGAATAGGTCCTACTTGGGAAAGGGGAAGTGTTCTTGTCATAGAAGGTGATTAGAACTCGTTTAGTATTTTAGTCTTTTAGTTTTTCACTTATTCTTATTTTTGTAAGCATCAAAAGATTTTATAGTGAAAAGTTTTTGGGCGTAAGCCTAGTTTTCTGATCTCAAGATCAGTAAGCGTATATAACCCTTATGTTATCATTTTATTCCGTTTTATTCCGCTGCATTATCTGTGGATGTGTGGACAGTTGTGAGACACATCTGTACTCACATCTATATTTTGTTGTGTGTTTGAAGCTTCCTAGCTACACGAAACTTTCAATTGGTATCAAAGCCAACTCTCGATATATTACTGAGTGTTGATCCAGATAGTGTAGTCATTATTGAATGCCAAAATCACCAAAACAGGCCTCCTGTCTTGGATGGCACCAATTATTCTCTTTGGAAGTCTAAGATACGAAATTACATCAAAAGTATTGATGAAAGGGCTTGGATGTGTATCCTTGTTGCATGGTAACCTCCTACTGTGGAGAAGAAGTCTGCGTCTGGTGTTGGTGAGTCTATTTTCGAAAGAAAACCTGAAGAGCAATGGACTCTTGAAGAAATACAGTCTGCTAATTATAATTCGAAAGCAATGGGTGCTATTTCCAGCCATGTTTCTGGAAATATGTACAAGCTTATCACTAATGAAAGTGTTGCTAAAGCTGCTTGGGATATATTGCAAACTCAATGTGAGGAAGCACCAAGTGTGAAAGCTACTAGGCTTAGAATTTTAATGGATAGGTATGAGATCCTTCAAATGGAAGAATCTGAGGACATTGTTTCATATGCTGCTAAAATTCATGAAATTTCAAATGAGTGTACAAGTCTAGGAGAATCAATCTCCAATGCAAGACTTGTGAGTAAAATTTTGAGAACCTTACCTGTGAGGTTTAATATAAAAGTAGCTGTGATTGAGGAGATAAATGACACCAATACCGTAGGTCTAGACAAAATTGTTGGTATTTTGACTGTGTTTGAGCTCAATCTTGAAGCTCAGAAAAAGAACAAATCAATTAGTCTTGCTCTCAAAAGTGTTGCTGCTCTTCCAAAAGAGCTTGAGGAACTATCCTCTGAGATTGACAAATAAAATCTTGAAGAAGAGGATGTGGCTTTTATTTCAAAAAAAATCAGTTCCATATTGAAAAACAAAAGGATGAGTAAATTTCCAAATAGACCTGCTCCCAGTGCTGCTGAAAAGCCAAAACCTAGCACTGAGAATGGATTCAAGAAACCAAGCTTTGACAATAAAAAATCCTCTGAGTCTGTTCAATTTAGGGCATGTCGTGGCTTTTGTCACTATGCCAATGAGTGTGCTAACACACTTAAAAAGAAGAGAATGAGCTTAACTGCTACCCTTAGTGACAGTGAGGATGAAGAAGAAGTGGCTAACATGTCTATAATCAATTGTCATTCTGTGTTCAATGCTTTTTCTGCAGATATAAAAGAAGGAATTTCTGAAGAAACTGTGGATGTGGTCACAGATGTGAACACATCTGGTGTCACATCTGACCTAATGCTGAATTGTTTCTCTCTAAAAGGAGACTCTGAAGATGAGGATAGGGACATTTCCTATGAGGAACTCTTTGCAATTTACAAGAAGTTGCATACAGATTGGTTAAAGAGAATGGACAATATTGAGGTACTTGCTAAGGTAAATAAATCTCTCTATGATGAATTAGCTGCTTGTGAAGATGAAAAAGTCATACTTTCAAAAGAAAATGATGTTCAAAAAGATACCATTGCCAAACTTGAAGTCCTTGTGACCAAGAGAGAAGTTGAGCTTGAAAATTCAAAAATGAGTGTGAAAAAGCTGAAAGTACCTTTACCAAGTTAAATAAAAGTAAAATGAAACTTGATGAAGCTATTTCTATGGGCCAGCTTAACAAAACTGATATGGGCTTTGAACAAAGTAATTTTGTAAAGGAGGGATATGAGGCTTCTACTTCAAAAAGTGTGGAAAAACCAAGGTCTAAAGAAAAATCCTTTTTGAGTGAGAACAGGCCTAGGAGGAGCAACTACATCTGCCATTATTATTTTACTCATGGGCACATTAAACCCTTCTGTTACAAACTTAAGGCTGACAAAAAATCTGGTTACTTCAATCAGCCTCAGATGTGTGAGAAGATGTATGCACATCCGAATACACATCTTGGTAATCTGAGACCTCTGCACCACAAAAAGAAAGTTGTAAAGTAGTGGGTGGCCAAACCAAGTGCTACATGCAATGTTGTTTACTCTTCCCTCAAGAGTACTGTCTCTGGCTCTTGGTATTTTGATAGTGGGTGCTCTAGGCATATGACTGGGAACCAAGCTGTTCTTCTTGACTATGAATTAATTAGTGGGGGGAAAGTGAACTTTGGTGGAGGTGCTCAAGAAAAAATTGTTGGGAAAGGAACCCTAGATGTCAAGGGTCTCCCTAAATTGCACAATGTGTACCATGTGGAAGGCTTGAAAGCCAACCTGATAAGCATCAGTCAACTGTGTGATGATGATCTTTATGTGAAGTTTAACAAACACTTGTGTGAAGTATTTGATAAAGATAATAAGTGTGTGTTTACTGATCCTAGATCTGCTGACAATTGTTACCAATTTGGTGACAATCTCTCTTGCCTAAGCTCAAAAGCTAATGATGTCAATCTATGGCACCAAAAATTAGGGCATGCTAGCTGTAGAAATCTGGAAGAACTTCAAAAATTTGAAGTTGTTAAAGACCTCCCTAAACTGAACTTCAAGAACCCTAGTGTCTGTAGTTCATGTCAAAAGGGAAAGCAAACAAAAGCATCACATAAAAAGGTCCAACAGTGCTCCACATCTAGGTTTTTGGAGCTAATTCACACTGACTTGATGGGACCTATTGAAGTAGAAAGCTTTGGTAGGAAAAAGTACACCTTTGTGTGTGTTGATGATTATTCTAGGTACACTTGGGTGATGTTCTTAAGAGAAAAATCTGAAACAATTGGAGAATTCAAGAATTGGTACAAAAGGGTTAGAAATCTTTATGGTCTTAAGACTGTGAGGATTAGGTCTGACCATGACACTGAATATGAGAATCAAATGTTTACTGCCTTTTGCAATTCTAAGGGAATCACACATGAATTTTCTGCACCAATCACTCCACAGCAAAATGGAATTGCTGAAAGAAAGAATAGAACTTTGCAAAAAATGGCTAGAATTATGTTAAGTTCTAAAAACCTGTCCAAGAAATTTTGGGCAGAAGCTTTGAACACTGCCTGTCACATTGGCAATAGAGTGTTCCTTAGGATTGGTAGCACTGTCACTCCATATCAAATCCTCCTTGGAAAGAAACCCACTGTGAAGTACTTTCATATATTTGGGTGCATTTGTTACATTCTCAATGATAGAGAATACTTGTCCAAAATTGATTCAAATAGTGATAAAGCAATTTTCATGAGATATTCCACTAATAGTAGAGCTTACAGAGTATTTAATCTCAAAACAAAGACCATTATCGAATCTGCTAATGTTGTTTTTGATGACTCACTTGATCTTAACCTCAAGACTACTGAGGATGATGTTTCAGGTTGCTTACTGGACTGAAAAGATACAGAAACAGGTGCTGGAGAACCAACAGAAACTGCCAGTGCTGAAAAACCTGTTGAACCTGCTAAGGATGTAACCAAGGATGTGGACATATCTGCATCCACATCTAAACCCACATCTGCTCCCACATCCACTCAAAATCCTGAAACTGAGGACAATTCCTCTGAATCTGATCAGGATGATGCTCTAGAAGATAATGTGGATGGGTATGTGGATAGATCAAAGGATATTCCCTCGAAAATCCAGAAAAACCACCCCACTTCATAAGTTGTGGGAGATGTGCATGCTCAAGTAAGAACTAGACAAAAGGACAAAGTTGACTATAGAAAAATGGCTGGTTTATGGAGTTGCTCCTCAGCATACTCCCAGGTAAGTTTTTGTTGTTTTGTTTCAAAGATTGAACCTAAGAATATTACTTAAGTATTGAAAGATGCTGACTGGATTCTTGCTATGCAAGATGAGTTGATTCAATTTGAAAAGAGTGAGGTTTAGACTCTTGTCCCTAGACCCTCTCATGGAAATGTCATAGGAATCAAATGAATTTTCAAGAACAAAACTGATGAGCAAGGTGTGATCACTAGAAATAAAGCTAGATTAGTTGCTCAAGGTTACACTCAAATTAAGGGAATTGATTTTGAGGAGACATTTGCTCATGTTGCAAGGATTGAGTCCATTAGGCTTCTGTTAGCCATTGCTTGTTACCTCAAGTTTACTCTTCATCAAATGGATGTTAAGAGTGCATTTCTAAATGGGGTATTGAATGAGGAAGCCTATGTTGAACAACCTAAAGGCTTTGTGGATTCCAAGTATCCTAACAATGTGTACAAACTGAAAAAGGCTCTGTATGGGCTGAAACAAGCCCCTAGAGCTTGGTATGGTAGGTTGACTGACCATTTGCTTCACCTAGGATTCAAGAGAGGTGAGGTTGAAAAAACATTATTTGTGAGGTAAAATAAAAAGGAGATTCTTGTGGCACAAATCTATGTGGATGATATTGTGTTTGGGTCAAATTCTGACCCTATGCAAGTTGAGTTTGTGGATAGTATGACCTTCACATTTGAGATGAGTATGGTAGGAGAGTTGAATTATTTCTTGGGCCTACAGATAAAACAATTCAAGGATGGCATGTTCATCTCTCAGTCTAAATATCTCAAGAATCTTGTGAAAAAGTTTGAACTTGAACACTCTCCACATCAAAGAACACCAATGGGATCTTCCCAAAAGCTGAGTCATGATTCCGATGGTGAGAGTGTTGACCAAACCCTGTACAGAAGCATGATTGGAAGTCTGCTTTACCTCACTGCAAGTAGACCTGACATAATGTATAGTGTGTGTCTCTATGCAAGATACCAAACCAACCCAAAGGTGTCCCATCTTAAAGCCTTGAAAAGAATCATTAAATATGTGAGTGGGACTGTAAACCTAGGGCTGCATTATTCTAAAGAGACAAACACCAATTTGGTTGGCTATACGGACTCTGACTGGGATGGAAATAGTGATGATAGAAAGAGTACTACAGGAGGATGCTTCTACCTAGGAAATAATCTTGTATCCTGGTACAGTAGAAAATAGAATTGTGTGTCTTTATTCACTGCAAAGGCTGAATATGTTGCCCTTGGAAGTTGATGCACACAATTGCTTTGGATGAATCAAATGCTGAAAGATTATGGATTAAATAGCAAAATTTTGACTGCTTTTTGTGATAACAAAAGTGCCTTGGACATATCTAAAAATCCTGTCCAACATTCTAGAATAAAACACATTGATATTAGACATCATTTCATTAGGGATCTTGTAGAACAAAAAACTGTGTGTTTGAAATTTGTTGGGATTGAAAATCAAATGGCTGATATATTTACAAAGACATTAGATTTCGAGAGATTTTCCTCCTTGAGGAAGTCTCTTGGTTTGTGTGATATCTAAGGTTATGAGCACAAATGTGTCTCACATCCTCTAACACATCTGTATATTAGATTAACCGAAATATATATATATATATATATATATATATATATATATATATATATATCATGCATAGCACGAATTATCTCAGTGCGGTCACTTGTGAGTATTCATCTTTGACATTGTTCTGATCACTTAATTGTGAGCACTTCCTGTTCTTGTTATCTTTTGATGACTTGATATAACCTTCCTAGGTATCTCACAGTGGGTGCTTTAAAAAAAATAGTGAGAAACAGCTGCTTCACCCTTAGTATGAAGCCATACCATTGTGATCAAGTGATTCTCATAAGAAATCTTAAAATCAAACTTGATAAGATCATTGGGAAAAAGGACTATCGTTGGGATTCAAGTAAAGTGAAAGCTACTCACAATGCAAAAATCCACAACAAAAAAATTGGTGGATGCATCCTAGAGGCTGTGCAGATTGGATTATTGCTCATTGACTTTTTATGATCTAAATGTGTCCCCAAATGTGACTCACATCCTATGCCACATCTATGAGCTGAGATCTTTCCTTCACCTGTGTGTTTGCATCATGCTAGGCATTCTGCATTTTTTAGGTCATATAGGTTGCTTTGTAAATACGCTAGTTAATTTATTTTCATTCTTAATTTATTCTTTGATTTAACATGGTTTTGATCTCCAATATCTCCCATGAAAGAAAAAGATGTGTATCAATCCAAATTTGAAAAGGAAGAAAATTTTTGAATGGGATTCAGTTTTGAAAGGATATGGCCGAAGAATTTTGTTTCCATAAAAATCTGACAAAATCTTGTTTTATTTTAATCCCTTATTTTTCGAAGGCTATTGTGTGTGGAAATCTCAAGGGGTTATAGCCGTTGGAGGACTTCTAAGGTATTTAGGATGTGTGAAACCTTTTTGGAAAAGGAATGCCTGATTAAATTGGAAAGTGGGAGTTGTGAGTATTTATTAGGGCTCACATCCGTCTCATCCCCCATAAACCCTCAGCTAAACCCTTGTTCTTCCCTCGTCATTGCTCACAATCACACATATTGCAATTAATTCTTATTCTACTGTTCAACCTAACCCAGTTTTGCAGATTAAATGGCCTCTCATAATCAAATCTGTGAAGAAGATGTCCTTGATGTTGAGCCAATTTCTGTGGCCATAGTTGAAGCCCCCATTGTCGCCAATCCTGCAATATCCAAATTTTTGTAGAAATTCCTCCTCCCTCATCCTCGTCTGGCTCATCTATGGAAGCTCCAACCTCGAAATCCCCTTCCTTGGAACCCTTGAATGCTCCATTGTCCCCTACAAACCCTAATCCTGCAACTTCTCCGGTTTCTCAACCATCAGTTGTACCCCCTGTTCTGACCTCTGTTCCTATTGTAGAAGCCCCATCATCCAAAAAGAGGAAGCTAACCCCCTTGAAACCCATGGACCACTTCGTTAATCCTGCTCCCCAAAGGAATCTCCGTCGATCTCACAGGGTACGAAAGCTGTCAGAGGCTGACAAAGCCAAAAACCTCAAGAAACCTGTAGGTAAACCATCATCTGCCATTCTTTGTGAAGAAGAAGAAGAAGAAGAAGAAGAAGAAGAAGAAGAAGAAGAAGAAGAAGAAGAAGAAGAAGAAGAAGAAGAAGAAGAAGAAGAAGAAGAAGAAGAAGAAGAAGAAGAAGAGCAACCCCTCATTAGAACCAGGACTCAACCCACTCCTCCATCCAATGCTCCTCCTTCTGTTGATATCATTGCTCCTACCATAGCCCCTACTGATGCTATTGCTCCTGTTGATCCTATTGTACCTACTTATGTTGTTGCTCCTGAGGCTGCCCCTACTGTTGCTGAGCCTACTGCTGATAGTGATGAGGAACCACTTGCAAATATCCTCATGGAGTTGAAGGAAAAGAAGAAAATGGTTGCTACTGACTTAGAGTCAATTGCTGAAGATGCTGATTCTGAAGGTAGTTATGAGAGTGATGATACTGCCTCCGATGAAAATTACAAACTGGGACGTGAAGAGCTTGAACAAGAGAAAGAGGATCAAAACATTGATGCCTCCTTTGGTGAAGAAACAGAAGCTGAATCTGTAAAAGTGCCCTCTCCTGTCAAGGATGTGCCTGCAGATGTGCACACATCCAGGCGCACATCCACCAGAAAGCAAGCTGAAAAGGGTAACTCTAAATCCCTCTTCTTATCCTTTGCCCTAAAACCTATATCTTCTAAATTTTTGTCTAAAGATGCCTCTGATAGGTTTGGACTGATTGTGAATAAGGCCTTCATAGCTGAAATGAAATGAGATAAAGACTCTTTCTCTAAGTTGGGTATGGATAAGTTTTTTGAAGAGAGAGGTTTATTTCTGACTGTGGATCACCCTCTCCCCTTCTATCCCAAAATGGTTTATGAATTCTATGCTAATTTGACCAAAGGGCTAGATAGACCTTCTTCCTCCTACTCTGTTTATATGAGAGGAAAATTTGTTCGTTTTTCTCCCTCTGTGATCAATGATTTGCTTGGGTTAGATAATACTTTAGATCAGGTTTGTGATGTGTCTGAGGAAGACCTAGTTTCTACCATCACCCATGGTAAAGTGACCTCTTGGCCCATTAAGCCAAAAGATTTGGGTAGTGACTATCTTTCTTCCCTTTACTATTTTCTCCATACCATCCTTACTGCCAACCTATGCCCTTCAAATAACAAAACTTCAGTTACTAGGGTTCAAGCTGACTTGCTTTATAGGCTGGGTGCTAAAAGGAACATCAATTTTGGAGAATTCATTTTTAGGAAAATTTGTGGCTATGGAGAGTCCCCTTCAAAGAAATGGTCTTTGCCCTATCCCTCTCTCATTTCTCAAATTTTGGTTGCTCAAGGAGTTAAACCTGAAAAAGGTGAGGATAGAATTGATAAGTTTGAATTGTTCAAAGAATCCAAGACCCTATTGGATGAAAAATAGAGATTTGTTGACCTCCCATTGGGAGTTATGGCTGAAATAGACATGCCAAATGTGGCCACATCCAGTCCCACATTTGTATCTCCCTTTGATATTCAAATGAAAGACCTGGATGAAGAAATTGCTGCTGCTGAAGCCCTATCCCTTGCACTGTCTGATCGATTGCAAGCCTCCAAATCACATGCCAACAACCTCAAAGCTCTAAAAGATAGACTTCTAAGGTGGCATGCATCTCTTTCTGCTCAAAAAAGGGGGAGAAGGGACTAGTGCTGAAGCTGCTACTGCTACTGCTGCTGGTACTTGGAGACAGTGGGAACTTTAATTTAGGGGGAGAAGATTTGAAGATTTTTTTTGCTTTATTCTATGGTGGTTCTTACAAACATTTTTTTGCTTTATTCTATGGTGGTTCTTGCAAACATTTTAATTTCTGTTTTAGTTTTTTAAACATTGGTCTGTAATAACTTAAAACAGGTTGCTGCTGATTGGTTTGTTTTTGCTTTTAATTAATGAACTGTTGGTTTTTGCTCTAATCTGTTGTATGCAGTTTTTGTGTGTGGATGTGTAAACACATCTGCACACACATCCATTCAGGGGGAGTATTTGCTGCTGAAAATGTTGATCCAAAATGATCAAATCATAAATCCTTGGTTTTGACCAGAAAGTCCAAAATAGGGGGAGATTGAAAGCGTGAGTTTTTGAAACAAATATTGTTTCCTTATTTTTGAAACATCTTCAAACATGGTAAGTAGATTTTGTGACTTTCATGAAAGATTTATTATGCATGTCCTACTTTGACAAGGACTTTGTAAATAAAGTAAATATCTTTTATTTATGTACATAGCTTTAAATTAGGACCAACCTACTAACAATCTCTTTCTTTGTGAGTGTGGTTTATATTTCCTTATAGGTTTAAAGATCTCACAAAGAATTGAAGTTGATTATGTGAAGACCTTCTCCATGGTGCATATAAATACAAGGTCATCAGCACAAGAGAAGACACGAATTTTGAAAGAGAAAAATACTTGTTCTTCACAATTTTTCAACATTGTTGTTTTGGGTTGTGAGTGAAGGTTGTGAGTGAAGGTTGTGACATACATCCGCAACTCACATCTAGGTTTTCATTGAGTTCTTTGTTTTACTTCTGACTAGAGTAGGTCCTACTTGGGAAAGGGGAAGTGTTCTTGTCATAGAAGGTGATTAGAACTCGTTTAGTATTTTAGTCTTTTAGTTTTTCACTTATTCTTATTTTTGTAAGCATCAAAAGATTTTATAGTGAAAGTTTTTGGGCGTAAGCCTAGTTTGCTGATCTCAAGATCAGTAAGCGTATATAACCCTTGTGTTATCATTTTATTCCGTTTTATTCCGCTGCATTATTTGTGAATGTGTGGACATTTGTGAGACACATCTGTACTCACATCTATATTCTGTTGTGTGTTTGAAGCTTCCTAGCTACACGAAACTTTCAATGCTATTTTGTCTATTGATGCTAGTTTGCATATTGAAAAGGATAGTATTGATAATTTGCCGATAGATAATGATAATTTTGATGATATACTTATTGAAAACAATAATTTGGGTGATGTGCCTATTGAGAATGTTAATGTTGATGTGCCTATTGAAAACAACATTGATGCTGAAATTATAGACGACATATTTGTTGAAAATGATACTGTGGAAGAAACAATTTCGTCCCAAACTTTTCATTTTCCTAATATATATGATCCAAGAACATGGGATAGTCTTGATTCAAAATTTATTTATTTATTAGTGGAAAAAGGTCCCAAAAGGGATTACTCTATTGTGAAAGGTCCCAAAGATAATTTTTCAAGGAGATTTACTAGTAAATTGTATACCAGAGTTTTATCAAATGGAGAAAAGTGTGATAGAGATTGGCTTGTTTACTCAAAAGAGCTTGATAAAATATTTTGTTTTTGTTGTAATTTTTTTAAAAAAGGAATTGGTAGAGGTCTATTAACAAATGAAGGTTTTTCGAATTGGGGGCATGTTGGCATAAGACTTAAACAACTTGAGACAAGCATGGATCATATACAAAATATGGCCACTTGGTATGATTTGCGTCTAAGATTTCAAGAATCAAACTATTGATAAGGCGGCTCAAAGAATAATTGAGAAAGAAAAAGATCACCGGAAGAAAGTATTGCAAATAATTATTTCAATTGTTAAATTTCTTGCTAAGCATAATTTATCTTTTCGTGGTTCTAAAGAGAAATTGTATGAAAAAAGCAATGGTAACTTTTTGGGTTTAATTGAAATGTTGGCTGAGTTTGACCCAATTGTCCAAGAACATGTTCGACGTATTACTAATGGTAATATTAATATTCATTATCTAGGTCACTCCATTCAGAATGAGTTAATAATTTTGATTGGTTCTGCAATTAAAACTGAAATTATTAAAAAGATTAAACGAGCAAAATATTTCTCAGTGATACTTGATTGTACTCCCGATGTGAATAACCAAGAGCAAATGTCTTTGATATTAAGATATGTGGATGTTTCATCAAATTCTGTTAATATTGAAGAATCTTTTTTAGGATTTTTGAATGTGAATAATACAACTGGACAAGGACTTTTTGATGTTTTACAAAATGAATTAAAGAACTTGATCTAGATATACTTAATGTGCGAGGGCAAGGTTATGATAATGGTTCAAATATGAAAGGAAAAAACAAGGAGTACAAAAAAGATTACTTGAAAAAAATTCTAGATATTTGAAGCTTATTACCCTTCCATTCATTAGCAGCCCAGCTAATGGACTGTTCCCAATTAAGGCTAGGCCAGTTAACTGCACACTTACTCATTAAGAACTTCCAACTATTCCCAGTAAAGTGACATTACAGGAATAAATGATCATGATCCTCTAGACAAAGTCTACAAAAGACAGAGTTTTGACTCTTTACATGGGGAAATACACGAAAAGATTCAGCGGTCTAAAAAGCCCTGTTTTGATTTCGTGTATTTCCATACCCGGGAGGTGAACAGAGTGTGCGGGACAGCGCCCTCCCGGGTCTCACTAGGAAGATTCTTCCAAACTGGGGTCAGTTCGTCCTATCGGTTGGGAAAGTCATGTTGATAGTGTAAAAGCTATAAGATTTCAAATGCCGAAACTACGAGAAGCTTTGCTTCAAGTAGCGGATAATGATAATGATTCCAAAGTAAAGAGTGAAGCTAAATCTTTAGCAACCAATGAACATGGTGATTTTGAATTTTTTATTGCAATAATTATTTGGTATGAAATATTATTTGCTATTAATGTTGTGAGTAAATTTTTACAATGAAAGAACATGCTTATTGACGTGGCTATTAAAAAAATAAATGATTTGATTTCTTTTTTTTAGGTCTATAGGAAGAATGGTTTTAATAATGCGTTAGACTGTGCTAAAGAACTTGCCATTGAAATGAATTTTGATCCTATCTTTCCTCGTAAGCGTGAAATTCGAAGAAAAAAACACTTTGATGAAAATTTAAGTACATCATCAATTACTCCATTATCTGGAGAGGAATCATTGAGAGTAAATTATTTTCTTTACATAGTCGATCAAGCACTTAGTTCTCTTACTAGGAGAATTGAGCAATTTAAAAAATATGAAAGTATTTTTGGGTTCTTGTTAACTTCTCACAAGTTTAAGTAATTGGATGATATGAGTTTGAAGAATTCTTGTATTCAATTTGAAAATGCACTTACGCATAATGAGTTATCTGATATTGATGGAAATGAATTATTTGTGGAATTGAAGTTGCTTAGGGAGGTTTTACCCAGAGACATAGTGGGAGCTATTGATATTTTGAAATTTTTGAAAGATTTGGATTGTTTTCCCAATGTGTTTATTGCTTATAGAATTTTGTTGACTATTCCTGTGACTGTTGCATCGGCAGAAAAAAGCTTTTCAAAATTGAAATTGTTGAAGTCTTATATGCATTCTACAATGTTACAAGAAAGACTTAATGGATTAACGATGATAGCGATTGAGAATGAGCTCTTGAAAAGTGTAGAATACGAAGAATCGATTGATGATTTTGCTTCAAAGAGTGCCCGAATGATGTCTTTTTTTATTTTGAAAGTACTTATATATATATATATATATATATATATATATATATATATATATATATATATATATATATATATATATATATATATATATATTATGTGTATTTG
Organism: Adenophora triphylla var. japonica; assembly: GCA_022495995.1. Lineage (NCBI taxonomy): Eukaryota > Viridiplantae > Streptophyta > Magnoliopsida > Asterales > Campanulaceae > Adenophora > Adenophora triphylla. Next base: position 91,315 of record JAFEMH010001678.1, read on the forward strand.
ATATATATTAAGGGCCCATTATTTATATTAGCACAGGACCTCAAAAATTATTGAGACGGGCCTGCTGTTCATGTGCTTACATTTCTACTATTTTCGTATCACAAATATTCTTTTCCCGGATTTTTAGAGATTCAGATATCGAGAAGACTTTCAAGAAATTAATTACTAATCGATACAGTGGTAAAGTATTTGACATAAAATAAAAGTGGCTAAAGGATGGTTTGTCTTAATCTAATTGCACGCCAAGTGTATGGGAGCGGTGGGAAGCACATTGGAGAAGTGAGAAATTTCAGAGAAATTCAAAAATAGCAAAGATTAACAGGAAGTTAAAACAAGGGCATGGGAATGTACACACGTGAGGATCTATTAATTTTAGCGAGACTTGGCACCGTATAGTAAATTTACTTAATTTAATCTCTATTTTTAAATTAAGCAGTACTATATTTGATTAATATATTGTTATTATTTAATGAAATTTTGAATTAATATTTTTTTATATGTTAAGAAAAGAAACATGAAGATAAGGTTGATGCAATTGCTGTGTTTATTGTTACGCATAATTCGGAGGCTCATGATGGCTTAGGGTCAAAATGGATTAACCGTTATTAACAGGGTCTTTATGTAAGTGTTAATAGTATTTTCTATTAGTAAATTATAGATTATTTAGTTTAAAAAACATTGTTTTCTTCCATGTTGGATAATTTTGATTTTTTTTTTTTTTTTTTTTTTTTGTAATTAAGAGTATGAGAAGCATGCTCGTGAGTAGGCTATTGAAAAAGGAAGTATAGATCCTGATAGCACCGAGCGGCCCGCATTTCGTGAAAAACTTTGGAAGGCCATTGTCCTTTAATACAAGTAACAAAAGGGAGATCGCTTACCTGGATTTGGAACAAATGGTGCTGGATTTTTTGACATGCCATTAATCAGTCATACTACACAATGTTTTTCTTCTTCCATTAGTCAGAATGTGGATCAAGAGACACGATGCTCGGGTTCAGAAAGAGGTACAAAGGCAAGTGTAGATAGAGCGTTAAGAGCGAGAAGTTTCATATCGCCAATTCGAAAGCAAGTTTGAGTAACGTATTCGGTAAGAGCGAGAAGTTGCGCAAAAACAGTTTGAGTAGCGCATGCAACAAGTAATTGCAACCATTAATTTGCAACAACATCATCCTATTAGCGGTAATGCATCTGCCTCATCAGTCAGTCAATACCTTGATTTGGATGGTTGTCGTGACACTAGTAGGCAATGTGGTGGTGGCGGTCGTGATCATTAAACTTGTGTTTTATTTGGATTGTAATCAAACTTATGTAGTTTTTATGTTGTTTTTTAGAATTTGGTGAACGTTGAATTTGTTTTTTCATGTTTTTGGTGAATGTTTAATTGAGTTGTATCTTAATGTTAGTATTTGAACAGGTTGCAGGTGACTTTATAAATAATTCAATTTTTTTTAAATTATGTACAATTTATCGACGGACTGTTCCGTCGATAAATTCTTTTAAAAACTGATAATATCGTTACCGACGGAACATGTTCGTCGAAAAATACAAACATTTATCGACGGACATATCTATCGGTAATAGTAGGTGAAATTACTGACATTTTAATGGTGTTTATAAAAGAAAAGAGGGACGGACTACCCTTGCTACCCTCACAATAACAATTTACTTACTATTTTCTATCAACTTTTTCTCTACTTTACTTTAAATATTCAAAACATTTACTTTTTCTTAATAACTGTGTAAAGTCAAAACAAAAATTTTATTGTGGAACGAATGGAGTGTGTCATAACAAATTCATTATTTTACTATGTAATTTCATTAAATAATAAAAGTTTCTCAATATTTTTCATAATGTGCAAAAATATATTAAATTTCTTGTTATGTTTCATAATGAATTTGGTAGAAAAAGTACTCCTCTCGTTTTAAAATGAAGATCTATTTTTCTTAGTATTATGAATATACTCAAATTTTTTTTAATTTAATAGTAACTTAAATATATATTCTTACTATTTACTTTCTTACTTTTAATACTTACTTCTGTTGTGAATTTGGTGGTACCCCGTTGCAATCTAGACAAGAAATCAACACACCCACAAGCACAATAATGGAAGAAACACGCACACAAGAACACAAGAGTTGTTTACCCGGTTCATTCAACACATGAACTACGTCTGGAGGCAATTGTCAAGCCAATATGTTATTAGACACCTTCTAATATGCTGCTACAATGAGTTCTAGGTCGTAACTATGCTTATATAGTAATACAAGGAAACCCTAAATCAATATTAAGAAGAGTTCTAATCAAAATAGGAAACAAATCTACTGCAGAAAATTCCCACCCGACACGTGGGCGGTCGCCCAAGACACCATGGGCAGTCGCCCAAGCAGAAAATCCCACGAGCCATGACATTTTGTACACTTGGGCGGTCGCCCACCACCACATGGGCGGTCGCCCATCACAACAGAAAGTCCTTCGCGTTTTTCCTCCTTGATCTCAGCAACTCCTCCGACTTAGACTCCTTTTTCCTCATAGTTTAGGACTCCAATCCCAACAATCTCCCACCGGAGACTAAACTAACAAGCATAGAACACCCATCAACTCCCACCACGGAGTAAAGACCTTCGAACACATTCCCCCCCCCCATATTGGCTTGACACTACCGAACCCCCCCTCAAGTACTAAGGCGAGTTGAAACCAAGCGACGTTTCAATCTCTCTGTGTTAGATGATTCTTGCCTCCCCAAATCAGCTTCTACCTTGATTTCTCCCCGCAAGTCTAACTTCGCCTTCTCCCTCCAGACCCACCTTCCTCGCAATGCTTCCCCTTGAAACTTGCACACACCTTGTTTCTTGCATCGTCTGCTTTTGGTCTGAACACGCTCTCTGTTAGGGCACTTGGACATCCACACCGCGTTGATCAACTTTGTGTCCCCCCTAACATACCGTTTCTTGATGTCTCCCCTTTTTACACCAATAGGCCGGTTCATTAGCCTCTTGCTCCCACCGGAACGAACATCGACATTGTAGGTAGAGTACAACATCTTCCCCTTAACCCCATGAGCTAACACCTTAGCCCCTTTCGTGACTTCCCAAGACCCACCAATGAAAGAAACACCATACCCTTCACTGTCAAGTTGTCCCACAGAAATCACCCTTTTCCTCAAATCCGGAACATGCATCACATCGTGTAGTTGTAAAACAGCCCCGTTAGGTGTCTTTATCATCACATCCCCCTTACCTTTGATCTTCAATGGTTGACCATCACCAAGATAGAGAACCCCAAAATCTCCAATTTTATACCGCTTAATTGATTCTGCATCCCCACTAGCATGACAAGAAGCTCCAGAATCCAACACCCAACCTTCACCCGACTGCTCCTCTCCTAGGATTAATACATCTCCACCATCATCCACCACGTGTGCACCACCATCTTTACCCGGACAGTCATAACTGATATGACCCAATTCGCCACAATTGTAGCACTTGACCTTTTTCCCCTTTTTCGGTCCTCCCCTTTTTCTCTCCACCCTAAGTGCAGCCCCATCTACGAAAGATTCTCCCCTTTTCTCTTTCCTTCGCAACTCCTCTTGAAGGATGAGATCTCTAACCTCCGTATACACCAATGCTATTTTCGACGTACTAATCGTTGTGACAGTAACCTCCCAACTATCAGGCAATGATTTTAGTAGAAAACAAGCTAGCACATTATCGGAGAAAGTAATATCAACAATTTTCAATTGGTCCACCATACCTTTGAAATTGCCGATATGACTTGCTGTTGTCTGCCCCTCTGACATCTTCGCATTCGCAAACCTCTTTATCAAATGCACCTTATTGATATTAGACGGCTTCTCATACATGTCTGACAGCGTTTGTAGCAACTCCACCGTTGTCTTGGCCTCCATAGCGTTCCATGCAACGTCGTCGGTTAGAGCACTCCTCACTACTCCTAACGCCTTCCGATCCAACGTCTCCCAATCATCTTGTGACATGTCTTCGGGCTTCTCCTTCAAGGGCTTATGAAGATCCTTACAATAAAGGTAAACTTCAATCCTTGTCTTCCAAAACGTGAAATTCACACCGCTGAATTTCTCGATTGAGTTCTTCATCTGATTGCTTCACCAAAAAAATCCCAAGAACGCGATTCAAAATTAATCAACTAATGAAAAGAATTTGAATCCTCCGAACTAGGCTCTGATACCAGTTGTTGTGAATTTGGTGGTACCCCGTTGCAATCTAGACAAGAAATCAACACACCTACAAGCACAATAATGGAAGAAACACACACACAAGAACACAAGATTTGTTTACCCGGTTCATTCAACACATGAACTACGTCCGGGGGCAATTGCCAAGCCAATATGTTATTAGACACCTTCTAATATGCTGCTACAATGAGTTCTAGGTCGTAACTATGCTTATATAGTAATACAAGGAAACCCTAAATCAATATTAAGAAGAGTTCTAATCAAAATAGGAAACAAATCTGCTGCAGAAAATTCCCACCCGACACGTGGGCGGTCGCCCAAGACACCATGGGCGGTCGCCCAAGCAGAAAATCCCACGAGCCATGACATTCTGTACACCTGGGCGGTCGCCCACCACCACATGGGCGGTCGCCCATCACAACAGAAAGTCCTCCGCGTTTTTCCTCCTTGATCTCAGCAACTCCTTCGACTTAGACTCCTTTTTCCTCATAGTTTAGGACTCCAATCCCAACAACTTCATTTTCTGAAACGTAGACAATAATGTTAGAGACATAGGGAGTTATATTATTGTGATTACTATAACTTAGGGGGGATGATCAATTACGGTTTCGATTTCAGTTTGAAACCGTCGATTTCGATTTCGGAAAAGGGAAAATCGAAATCAAATCGTGAATTTACGATCCACGGTTTCGGTTATGAACCGGCGGTTCACGGTTCGAAACCGGCGGTTCAACGGTTTTTTTTTTTTTTGAATAGAAAAAAATGTTTTAGAATTTTTTTTACTACTGAAAATATTTGCAAAAAGTTATACTCCCTCCGTCCCAAAATGTTTGTCCCATTTGACTTTTTTGTTGAACTTTGACTACAAATTTATGAGAGATTAGTCATGTTCATGAAATTCTAAAAGTTGTTGTTGATAATATTATTAATGGTGAATCAATAGGAATTTTTAGAATTTCATGAACATAATTAAATTGTCATATATTTGCAGTCAAAGTTCAACAAAAAAGTCAAATGGGACAAACATTTTGGGACGGAGGGAGTATAAAAAAAAAAAAAAAAAAAAAAAAAAAAAAAAAAAACCTAAACAAATGAAAGTATTTAAAAGAAAATAAATGAAAGTATTTAAAAGAAAATAAGGACACACTACCCTTTATTTTTATTTATTTTTTTATTTTTTTATTAAGTGGGAAATACTCCCTCCGTCCCAGTAATTAGTTCACCCTTTTTGGTCCGGCTCGCAAATTAAGGGTGGAGAAAATGTTGTAAGTGTAATAGTAAAATAGGAGAGAGAATGAGTGAAGGAAATAGTAAATTTGAAAAATGTTGTGAGTGTAATAGTAAAATAGAAGAGAGAATGAGTGGGTAGAATATTAAAGATTCTTTGCTAAAAAAGGAAAGGTGAAGCTTTAAATGGGACACCAAAAATGGCAAAAGGTGAAGTTATTAATGGGACGGAGGGAGTAATATTTTAGATAGGGATGACCAATTACGGTTTCGATTTCAGTTCAGGTTCGAAATCGCCGATTTCGATTCCGGAAAAGGGGAAATCGGAACCGAACCGTGAACTTATGGTTCACGGTTCGATTCATTCGGCCGAATCAGCGGTTCAACGATTTTGGTGTTTTTTTTTTTTTTTTTTGAATAGAAAAAAATGTTTTAGAATTGTTTTAATGAAAATATTGCCAAAAGTTATATAAAAAAGATTAAAAAAAAAAAAAAAACTAAACAAATGAATGTATATAAAAGAAAAGAGGGACGGACTACCCTTTATTTTTATTTTATTTTTTAAATTTTTTATTGAGTTGAAAATAATATTTTAGATTTTTTTATTACTGATATAATTTACAAAAAGATATATAAAAAAAGATTAAAAAAAAAAAAAACTAAACAATTGAAAGTATATAAAAGAAAGGGGACTATGTCCGATAAGTTCTAAAAAAGTTTCATAATGCCCGATAAGTTCCTTTCTCATGTTGTATTATGATGTTTTATTATGTTTCGAAAATACAACATCAATTAAGGTCATAATACTGCATTCCGGTGACCGAAGTCCGAAAGCCACGTGGGCGACCAGGATACCGACCTCCTGCACCCGATTCCGCGATCGGGCGGCGGAATTGCCGGATTCGGTGAAAATTGATCGAATTTTGAAAATTGACCGGAATCCGGCATGCGGCGATAGCTACGGCGGCGGAGCTGGGCTGTGGCGGAGGCGGTGGTGCGGATGCAGTATTATGATTTTAAACTATTGCATAACTAAATGTTGTATTATACATAATACAACATGAGAACTTATGGGGCATTTTAATACAATGAGAAACTTAGTGGGAAGTGATTTGTTCCAAAAGAAACTTATGGGGCAAATTCCCTAAAAGAAAAGAGGGACGAAATACCCTTTATTTTTTTTTATTTTTTTTTATTGACTAAAAAATAATATTTTAGACTTTTTTTATTACTGATATTTTTTTTCAAAAAGGTAAATAAAAATGAATAAAAAAAAATTAAACAAATGAAAATATATAAAAGAAAAGAGGGACGGACTACCCTTTATTTACATTTTATTTTATTTTAATTTTTTATTGACTAGAAAATAATATTTTATACTTTTTTTATTACTGACTGTTTTTACAAAAAAAAAAGGTATATAAAAAAGATTTTAAAAAAAAAACTAAACAAATGAAAGTATATAAAAGAAAAGAGGGATGGACTACACTTTATTTATTTATTTATTTTAAAAAATTTATTGACTATAAAATAATATTTTATACTTTTTTTATTAGTGATTTTTTACAATAAGGTAAATAAAAAATATAGAAAAAAACTAAACAAATGAAAGTAAATAAAAGAAATGAGGGACGGACTACCATTTATTTTTTTTATATATTTTTATTGATTAGGAAATAATATTTTAGACTTTTTTTTATTACTGAATTTTTTTTTACAAGAAGGTAAATAAAAATGTTAAAAAAATTAAACAAATGAAAGTATATAAAAGAAAAACTAAATCATAAATCTTATAAATTAAACCTAAAACACATAACTAAATCTCGTATATACCCTATACCGTTAACCTTAAATCTAAGTTATATACTCTATAGCTCATATCCCAATTGATCTACCTATATCTTATTTATAACATATAACCTAAACCTTAAATATAAATATAAATGATGGAGTATACTTTATACCCTAAACCCTAATTCATAGATATTACCATATACCCTAAACATTAAATCTAAATCATATACTATATACCCCATACCCCAAATCTTAATTCATCTACCTAAATCTCATATATACCCTATATCCTAAACTTTAAATCTAAATCATATATTTCATACCCTAAACCCTAATTCATATACATTAATCTCAAATATACCTATACCCTAATAATTAAATCTAAATCATATAATTTATACTTTAAACTCTAATTCATTTGCATTATTCTCATATATATCCTATACCATAAATCTTAAATCACAACTATATATTTCATACCCTAAACCCATATTCATCTATATTAATCATATACCACATACTCTAACCCCCTAAATCTTATATCTAAATCTAATATATACAGGTATAAATCGAACCACTTAATCTTATACCTATACCCCTTATATACATTTAACCCTAGAACTTGAACAAATGAGAATTAATATATGATTTGAAATTGACAATCAAACAAATTAACGAAATTCGTTAGAGAAAGTTAATAGAGAGTTAAGGGGGTTTGTGTGAAAAAATTGTGAGGGAAGGGAGGTGGTATTTATAGTTGAGAAAATATGCTAGGAAAACAAAAATATTTTGTATTTAACCACATACCCCATACTCTAACGTCTATATTCTGACAAATCTAACGAAATTTCTGACGAATTTGACGATTTTGACAACGGTTCAACGGTTCCGATTCTGATGGTTTGAAACCGATGGTTCACGATTTTTCAAAAGTAGAAATCGGAATCGGATCACCAAACCGCCGATTACGATTTCAAACGATTCCGACCGATTTCGATTCGTAACGGTTCAACGGTTACGAGCCGACTTCGATTTGATTATCCCTAAATTTGATACCCAAAAACAACGGTTATTTTGTAGAAAAAAAGGACAGGTGTTTTTTACTGGAGGCAGTATCTAGATTGGACCTTCAAGTACTATAGGAGTGACGCTAATTGGGCTTAGAAACTTAGCAAAGTGCATCTGAATCGGACCTTCAAGTAAGATCCATTCATATTTTAATCAAATTTCCAACAGGCTTCAGCCCAATTATGAACTACAATCAATAAATACAATCTCAAGCCAACCTCAATTTGGGATCTATAGTCCATTCAGTCAACCTTATATTTACAAGAGTTTAAAATAAAGGGGTAATTTCTTAATAATCATTTGGCCAAATCTTTATTCCTAAAGGGAACAGATTATTTCATTTATTCCTTTAAGGTCCTTGGAGAATCATTTACCATATATCCTAAAAACTAAAGCCTAAAAAATCATAAATCCAAAAACCTAAATCCTAAACCCAATAATCTAAACTCTAAATCAAAAAAATAAATTCAAAAACCTAAACCATAAACCCAAAAATCTAAACCCTATACCCAAATACCTATAATTAGTTCCCCAAAAGTTCCTCAAGGTTAACGTGATTCTTATAGGGGACATTTATTTTTGTTTATTTTCCTGTGGTCAACTAGGGGGAATTTTGGGACCTTTGAGGAATTAATCCTAAAATAAAAAGCTTATACTCCATCCATCCAATTTGAAATTGTAAAAATTGTCATTTCCGGTGTCCCAGAGCCGGCTCAGACATGAAACATTGGGTTCCTTTGCACAGGGCCCCAAATTTTGAAGGACCCCAATTTTATCTATGCCCATTAAATATATACTCCCTCCGTCCCATTAATAACTTCACTTTTTGCCATTTTGGGTGTCCCATTGAAAGCTTCACCTTTTCTTTTTTGGCAAAGAATCTTTACTATTCCCTCCACTCATTCTCTCTCCTACATTATTTTAATACTCACAACACCATTATAATTTATTATTCCCTCCACTCATTCTCTCTCCTATTTTCAAATTTCTCTCTCCTATTTTTAAATTACACTCACAACATTTTTTCTTCCCATCCATTTTTTTAATTTGCGTGCCGGAGCCAAAATGGTGAAGTAAATAATGGGACGGAGGGAGTATATAAAACAGATTATTTTGTTAATTTTTTTAAGGGCAATTGCAATTTAGGACCTGAAGTCGAGGGGGTGTTCTCCAAATGGGGCCCCATATTCTCATTTCACACAGGGCCTCTGTACTTATTAAGACGGGCCTGAGTGTCCCAATTAAAATTGCAAAATCTCAAAATAAAAAAGGTTTTAAATACTTTTCAAATAATTGGACATACTTGTCATACTCACAACAACAACAACTCACTTACTATTCCATACCCCACTTTCTTTGTGCTATCACATTATCCACACTCACAACACCTTAATGTTATATATTCCTTCTTAATCTACATGTACGACGAATTTTTGTAATTACAAATGAAACGTAAGGAGTATTTAGATTACTCTATGTTCATTTGTAAGTTTGATGGTAGCGGTCGCATGATAATGGTGGTGGCTTGGTGGTGAATATGGCAGTGTGATGGTGGTTATGGTGGTGGACCGGTGGTTTGAATAAGACATGGTTGAGGTGAAAGATCGTAAATATCTTTTTCTTTTTCTTTTTCTTTTTCCTTTTATTACTATTATTTTTTCAATATGACGTTGTTTTGAATCAATTTACATTGAAAAGACTGAAATGCCCATCACGTGACATGCACTTTAGCATTAGTTTTCTAACGCCAGTTTGAGCTAGGAAGTAAAGTGGGAAAATTGAAAACTTAGTTAGCAAACAGACGGACTTTCTAAATGGGGGTGCGAAATGCGAATCGATGAATACTTTGGAAGGATAAACGTATTTTGGACCTAACTAATATATCAACTGATGTGACGTGATAACCCAAAATCAATAATGAATATCATTTTCCAGTTCGGGCCCCTACTGTTTAAACTTTAAAGTTCAAACATCCATATTGAAAGTTTCGTGTAGCTAGGAAACTTGGATCACGCAATAGACAAAGGATGTGAGTACAGATGTGTCTCACAACTGTCCACACATCCACAGATAATGCAGCGGAATAAAACAATTAAATGTAAATAAAATGCAATAACTCAAGAGTTATATACGCTTACTGATCTGTGTGATCAGCAAACTAGGCTTACGCCCAAAAACTTTTCACTATAAAAACTTATGTTTCTTACAAAAATAAATAAGTGAAAAACTAAAATATGAAAATACTAAACAAGTTCTAATCACCTTCTACGATATGAACAACTCCCCTTTCCCAAGTAGGACTTATTCAATCAGAAGTAAAACAAGAGAACTTTATGAAAACCTAGATGTGAGTTACGGATGTAAGCTCACAACCTAAACATAACTCAATCGAAAGCTATGAAGTATGTATGTTTTTCTCTCTAAAACCGTAGCTTCTCATTGTGCTGAATGCCTTGTATTTATAATGCACCATTGAGAAGATCTTCATAATCGACCTCTTCCTTTGTGAGATTCCTTTTTCTATATGAAAACATATAACACACTCACAAGGAAATCAAATATTAGTAGGTTAGTCCTAATATAAAACTATGTACATAAATAAAAGATATTTACATAATTACAATCTCTTAATAAAAGTAAGATACTTATAAATCTCCATGAAAGTCTCAAAATCTTCTTACCATAATAGAAGACAAATTAAATAAGGAAACATAAATATGTTCCCAAAAACTCACGTTTTCAATCTCCCCCTATTTTGGACTTTCTCGGTCAAAACCAAAGATTTATAACAAACATAATATTATGACCACGGAATATAGAAAGAGCATGACTCCCCTGAATGGATGTGTGTCCAGTATGTGTATACACATCCACACATAAAAACCGCAAAACGTAATTAGAATGTAATACTAGCAGTTCATTAAGCAAAAGCAAAAACCATTCGGCCATGTCCTACTTAAAGCTATTACAAACCATTGTTTTAAAAACTAACAAACTAAAACAGAAAATTAAAATTGTCTTTAAAAACCATCAATTCAAAAAACTTTTCTCCCTAAGTTAAAGTTCCCAGCTCTCCAACTAGTAGCGCATTACGGCGGTGTTCCAAACTCTATCTCCTCCAAAAGCAAGAAGCAAAGACGCATCTCCCCTTTTTGAACGTAAAGTGAAGCATGCCATTTGAGAAGATTAGCCTTAAGTGCTTTAAGGTTGTTGGCATGGGCGTGGAGGCTTGAGCTTGAGCTTCAAAGATCGGCAATCTCGGCATCTAAATTCTTCATCCGAACATCAAATGGAGCTACAATGTGGGTTCGTATGTATCCACATCCGGCATAGTAATTTCAGAGAGGTACCCACAGGAGATCAACATGCCTTTGCTTAGGGTCTAACAGAGTTTTGGATTCTTTAAATAAGGCAAAATTATCAACTCTTTCTTCTCCTTTTTCAAATTTCTTTACCCCATTGGCAATGAGAATTTGGGATATCAAAGAAGGGTAAGGTAATGACCATTTCTTGGATGGAGACTCACCATAATCACAAATTTTCCTAAAGATAAATTCCCCAAAATTAATGTGCCTCTTAAGTCCCAATCTATACGTAAGATCGGCTTGCACCCTAGTGACAGAGGTTTTGTTATTTGAGGGGCAAAGATTGGCAACTAAGATAGTGTGGAGAAAACAAGAAAGGGAGGATAAAGAGCCACTCCCTAAATCTTTAGGCTTTACCGGCCAAGAGGTTACCTTGCCATGGGTAATTGCGTACACAAGATCATCATCCTCAATAGAAACCACATCATCCAAATGATCATACAACCCAAGAAAATCATTGATGATAGAAGGGGTAAAAGGAACAAATACTCCTCTAACATAAACACCAGGAGAATGAGGATAAGTTTTATCTAATCCCTTAGGCAGATTTGTATAGAACTCATAAACCAATTTGGGGTAGAAGGGAAGGGGATGGTCCACAAATAAGAATAATCCTCTTTCCTCAAAAAACTTGTCCATACCAAGTTTAGTAAAAGTCTCCCTATCCCTTTTCATCTCAACAACAAAGGCTTTAGAGGAAATTAAAGTAAACCTATCAAGAAATTTTTGGATAAAAACTTTTGGAAAAGGGTTTGGGGGTAGAGACCAGAGAAACAGAAGATGACATACCCCCGTTCGGCTTTCTTTCGAGTAGATGTGCGTCTAGATGTGGGCACATCCTTAGACACATCCTTCACAGTGGAATGGAACAATAATGGGTTCAACCTCGGTGTCATCGCATCGCTGGAATCAATTTCTTGGTCTTCTTTTTCCCGATCAAGTTCTTCTCTTCCTAGCTTGTAGTTCTCATCCGAGGCGCATCATCATCATCCGAACTTGAGTCGCTTTCATCATCAAAAGGCTCTAAGTCGGGCTTGCACCATCTTTTTCTTACCCTTTAAATCCATTAAAATTTTAGCTAGGGGTTCTTCATCACTAAAGGATATAAGGTCCTCAACAGGACTAGACACCAAGGGCACAGAGGGCTCAACAACAGGAGCAGACAAAATATCCTCAGAAGGTGAAACAATAGGAGATATAATGGGATCAGAAGAAACTATGGGAGGAATAGGAGCAATTGGCTCAACCGTACTCGCATGTGGAACAGTCTCAACATGGATCAAAGGATCAACATGGGGAGTATCAACAGGGATAATTGATTCAACAAGGGGAACAACCACAGAAGGGGTAACAGCAGGACCACTAACAGAGGAAGGGGGAATAGATGATTTAGCCCTAGTCCTGACAAGGGGAATTATTACCTCATCTTCTTCTTCTTCTTCAAGAACAATAGCTGTTGAAGATTTCCCGCCAGGTTTCGTTCGGTTCTTGGCTTTGTCAGACTCGACAAATTGCGAACCCTACCAGATCGACGAAGAGCACGCTGGGGGACCGGAGTTGCAGTAGACTTTGGGGGTTTTACTTGGGTCAACTTCCTCTTCTTAGTTGAAGAAGGTTCCTCAGCAATGGCGACATCCGATGGTGGGATCACCGGAGAGGATGGAGCTTTAGGGTTTTCAGCAACCGGTTCCAATGTGGGGGATTTTGGAGAAGAAGCTTCCATTGTTGGATCAGACGAGGGTGATGGGGAAGAAAATTCCGCAAGAAATTTGGAAATTACAGGGTTTAAGACAATGTAACCTCGCCTTTAGCTATTGAGATATGGGCAACGTCAAGAATGTCTTTCTCTTGAATGTTCGAATGCTCGGCCATTTAACAGAGGAATTGGAGTTGGTTGAACAGTGCAAAGAGAAATTAATGCAATGGTGTGTGAGATTGTGTGCAAAGAGGAGGAAGAACAAAGGGTTTTGTGAAGGTTTATGGGGGATGGGACGGATGTGAGGTATATTAAATACTCACAGCTCCCCCTTTCCTACTAAAATTAGGAATCCTTTTTCAAAGAGGTTTAACATACCTCAAAATCCTTAAGAGTCCTCCAACGGCTAGAAAACCTTTGAGGTTACAACACACAAGCACCTTCCAAGAAAATAAGGGATTAAAATAAATCAAGATTTTGTAAGATTTTTATGAAATCAAAAAATACTTCGGCATATCTTTAAACTCAACAGAATCCCCAAAGAATTTTTCAACCTTTTCAAACAAGGATTGATACACACCTTTTCTTTTCATGAAAGATATTGGAGATCAAAAACCTATATAATCAAAGAGTGAATTAAGAGAGAAAATTAATTAACTAACCTATTTACAAAGCTCCTATATGTCCTAAAAAATGCAATATGCCTAACATGATGCAAACACACAGGTGAAGGAAATATTCTCAGCTTATGGATGTGGCATAGGATGTGAGTCACAAATGGGGACACATTTAGATCACAAAAAGTCAATGAGCAATAATCCAATCTGCACAAATTTCTAGGATGCATCCACCAATTTTTTGTTGTGGATTTTTGCAATGTGAGTAGCTTTCACTTTACTTGATCCCAAAGATAGCCCTTTTTCCCAATGATCTTATCAAGTTTGACTTCAAGTTTTCTTATGAAAATCACTTGATCACAATGGTATGGCTTCATACTAAGGGTGAAGTAGCTGTTTCTCACACATATATATTTTTTTTTCTTTTAGCACCCACTGTGAGATACCTAGGAAGGTTATACCAAGTAATCAAAAGATTACATGGACAGAAATACTCACAATTAAGTGATCAAAAATAATGTCAAAGATGAAGACTCACAAGTGACCACACCGAGAAATTTCGTGCTAATGCATGATATTTTTGGATTTTTCTTTTATGATTTTTTTTTTTTTTTTTTTCGCTTAAACTAATCTACAGATGTGTTAGAGGATGTGAGACACATCTGGTCTCACAACCTTAGATATCACACAAGCCAAGAGACTTCCTCAAGGAGGAAAATCTCTCCAAATCTAATGCCTTTGTAAATATATCGCCCAATTGATTTTCAAATCCCAACAAATTCCGCATTAATACGCTTTTTTGCTCTACAAGATCTCTAATGAAATGATGTCTAATATCAATGTGCTTTGTTCTAGAATGTTGAACAGATTTTTAGATATGTCTAAGGCACTTTTGTTATCACAAAAAGCAGTCAAAACTTTGCTATTTAATCCATAATCTTTTAGCATTTGATTCATCCAAAGTAATTGTGTGCAAGAACTCCCAAGGGCAACATATTCAAATTTCAAGAAATGGACAAGGACACACAATTTTGCTTCCTACTATACCAAGACACAAGGTTATTACCTAGGTAGAAACATCCACCGGTGGTACTCTTTCTATCATCACTATTTCCAGCCCAATCGAATCGGTGTACCCAACCAAATTTGTGTTTGTTTCTTTAGAGTAATGCACCTAGGTTCACAAACCCACTCACATACCTAATGATCCTTTTCAATGCTTTAAGATGGGACACTTTAGGGTTGGCTTGGTATCTAGCACAGAGACATACACCGAACATAATGTCGGAGTCTACTTGCGGTGAGGTAAAGCAAACTTCCTATCATGCTTCTATAAAGGGTTTGATCAACACTCTCACCATCGAATCATGACTTAGTTTTGGGAAGATCCCATTGGGGTTCTTTGATGTGAAGAGTGTTCAAGCTCAAACTTTTTCACAAGATTCTTGGCATACTTAGACTGTGAAATGAACATACCATCTTTGAATTGCTTAATCAGTAAGCCTAAGAAAAAGTTCAACTCACCTACCATACTCATCTCAAATGTGGAAGTCATGCTATCCACAAATTCACTAGCATTGGATCGAATTTGATCCAAACACAATGTCATCTACATAGATTTGTGCCACAAGAATCTCTTTCTTGTTTCTCCTCACAAACAAGGTTTTGTCAACCTCACCTCTCTTGAATCCTAGTTGAAGCAAATGGTCAAATAACCTACCATACCAAGCTCTAGGGGCTTGCTTTAGCCCATACAGAGCTTTCTTCGCTTTATACACATGATTAGGATATTTGGAGTCCACAAAGCCTTTAGGTTGTTCAACATAGGCTTCCTCATTTAATATCCCATTTAAAAAGGCACTCTTGACATCCATTTGATGAAGAGTAATCTTGAGGTAACAAGCAATGGCTAACAAAAGCCTAATGGGCTCAATTCTTGCAACAGAGCAAATGTCTCCTCAAAGTCAATTCCCTCAATTTGAGTATAACCTCGAGCAACTAACCTAGCTTTATTTCTAGTTATCACACCTTGCTCATCAGCTTTGTTCTTAAAAATCCATTTGGTTCCTATGACATTACCATGTGAGGGTCTAGGAACAAGAGTCCATACCTCATTCTTTTCAAATTGAATTAATTCATCTTGCATAGCCATAATCCAACAAGATCTTTCAATGCTTCAAGAACATTCTTAGGTTCAATTTTAGAAACAAAACAATGTAAGCTTACCCGGGAGTATGCTGAGGAGCAACTCCATAAACCAGCCATCTTTCTATAATCAACTTTGTCCTTTTGTCTAGTTCTCACTTGAGCATGCACATCTCCCACAACTTGTGAAGTGGGGTGGTTTTTCCTGGATTTTAGAAGGGATATCCTTTCGACCTATCCACACACCCATTCACATTACCTTCTGGAGCATCATCCCGATCGAATCGCAGGAACTGTCCTCGCTACGTGGAGTTTGAGTGGATGTGGGTGCAGATGTGGGTTCAGATGTGGAGGCGATGTGTCCACATCCTTGGTTACATCCTTGTCAGTTCATCATTTTTAACAAAGATCTGAAGTTTCTTTTGCTTTTTCAAGACTGTTTCTTCATCCTTCCAAATTCAGAAGCAACCCGAAACATCATCCTCAGCAGCCTTGAGGTTAAGATCAAGTGAGTCATCAAATTTAACATTAGCGAGATTCCATAATGGTCTTAGTTTTGAGATTGAAAACTCGTAAGCTCTACTGTTGGTGGAATAGCCCATGAAAATTGCTTTGTCACTTTTTGAATCAAACTTGGACAGGTATTCTCTATCATTGAGAATATAACAAACACAACCAAACACATGAAAATATTTTACAGCTGGTTTCTTTCCAAGGAGAATTTGATATGGGGTGACAAAGTGCTACCAATCCTTAGAAACACCCTATCGCCAATGTGACAAGCAAGGTGTTTAAAGCTTCGCCCAAAATTTTTGGACAAGTTCTTTGAACTTAGCATGACCCTAGCCATTTCTTGCAAGGTTCTATTCTTTCTTTCAAAGAATTCCATTTCTTTGTGGGGTGATTGGTGCGTAAAACTCATGAGTGATACCCTTAGAATTGCAAAAATTGGTGAACATTTGATTCTCATATTCAAGGCCATGGTCGACCTAATCCTCACAGCCTTAAGACCATAAAGATTTCTAACTCTTTTGTACCAATTCTTGAATTCTCCAATTGTTTCGACTTTTCTCTTAAGAACATTACCCAAGTGTACCTAGAATAATCATCAACACACACAAAGGCATACTTTTTCCTACCAAAGCTTTCTACTTCAATAGGTCCCATTAAATCGGTGTGAATCATCTCCAAACATCTAGTTGTGGAGCATTGTTGGACCTTTTTATGTGATGCTTTTGTTTGTTTTCCTTTTGACATGAACCACGTACATCGTGGTTCTTGAAGTTCGCCTTAGGGAGGTCTTTAATGGCTTCAAACCTTTGAAGTTCTTCCAGAGTTCTAAAGCTAGCATGCCCTAATTTTTGGTGCCACAGATTGACATCATTAGCTTTTGAGCTTAGGCAAGAAAGATTGTCACCAAATTGGTAACAATTATCAAACGGATCTAGGACCAAGAAACACACATTTATTATCCTTATCAAACACTTCACACAAGTGCTTATCAAACTTCACAAATAGGTCATCATCACACAGCTTGGATCGATGCTTATTAAGGTTGGCTTTCAAGCCTTCCACATGGTACACATTGTGCAATTTTGGGAGACCCTTGACATCTAGTGGTTCCTTTCCCAACAATCTTTCCTTGAGCACCTCCACCAAAATTTACTTTCCCTCCATTTATTATTTCATAGTCAAGCAGGATGCTTGGTTCCCAAATATGTGCCTAGAGCACCCACTATCAAAATACCAAGATCCGCAGACAAGATTTTGAGGGAAGAGTAGACAACATTGCGGTGGTAATTGGTTTGGCTACCCACCGTTTAACAGCTTTCTTTTTGAGTTGCAGAGGTCTCAGATTGACCGGATGTGTGTTAGGATGTGCATACATCTTCTCACACATCCGAGGCCGTTTTAAAACTACCGCATTTTTTATCACCTTGAGTTTGTAAATGTAAGGGCCTAATGTGACCAGAGCTAGGCAAGAATGGCAAATGTAATGCCTCTTCCTTGGTCTCTTCTCACTCGTAATGACTTTTTCTTTAAAAGCTTGTTTTTCACACTTTTAGAGGTAGAACCCTCATATCCCTCCTTTACAAAATTATTTTCAAAACCTATACCAATTTTGTCACGTTGACCCATAGAGAAAAGCTTCTTCCATTTTCATTTTACTTTTGTTTAACTTAGTGAAAGTATTATCGCCTTTTTCACATTCATTCTTGAATTTTTCAAGGTCAACTTCTCTTTTGGTCACAAGGACTTCAAGTCTTGCAATGGTATCTTTTTGAGCATCATTTTCTTTTGAAAGTAAGGCTTTTTCATCTTCACAAGCACCAATTTATCGACGAGAGATTTGTTTACCTTAACAAGTACCTCTATTTTATCCAATCTTTTCATCCAATCGTGTGCGGCTCCTTGTATGTGGCAAAGAGTTCCTCATAGGGAATGTCTCTTTCTTCATCTTCATCATCTCGAATCTCCTTTTATAGAGAAACAGTTCGGCTCCGGTTCAGATGTGACACCGGATGTGTACACAACCGAGGCCACATCCAAGGAATTTTCAGAGTATATTCTTCTATATCTCGTAAAAGCATTAAACACGTAATGGCAATTTAAGACAGACATGTTAGCCACTTCTTCTTCCTCATCCTCACCGTCACTAAGGGTAGCGCTTAAGCTCATCCCCTTCTTTTTAAGTGTGTTAGCACACTCATTGGCATAATGACCAAAGCCACGACATGCCCTACATCGACGTATTCGGATGATTTATTTTCAAAACTTGGTTTCTTGAATCCAAAGTCGGTGCTAGGTTTGGGCTTTTCAAAGCATCGGAAGTAGGTCTATTGGAGAATTTGCTTATCCTTCTATTTTTCAAGATAGAACTCGAATTTATTTGAAATAAAAGCTACATCCTCATCTTCAAGATTAGACTTGTCAATCTCGGAGGATAATTCCACAAGCTCTTTTGGTAGAGCAAAGAAGACTTTTAAGGGCAAGACCGTGTGTTTTGTTCTTCTTCCGAGCCTCAAGGTTAAGCTCAAACACAGATCAAGATTCCTATGATAGTGTCAAGACCTACGGTGTTTGTGTCCTTTGTTTCTTCAATCACGCCTACTTTAATGTTAAACCTCTCGTGCAAGGTCCTTAGAATCTTACTCACAAGTCTTGCATTGGAGATAGATTCTCCTAGACTTGTGCATTCATTTGAAATCTCATGAATCTTAGCAAAGATATGACACAATATCCTCGCTTCTTCCATTCGAAGTAACTCAAACCTATCCATTAAAATTCTAAGCCTGGTAGCCTTCACACTTGGTGCTCCCTCACATTGAGTTTGCAAAATATCCCAAGCGCTTTTGGCTATACTCTCATTTGTTATAAGCTTGTACATATTCCCGAAACATGGTGGAAATAGCACCCATGGCTTTTGAATTATAATTAGCGGCTTGTATTTCATCAAGAGTCCATTGTTCTTCGTGTTTTCTTTTCAAAAAAGGACTCACCAACACCGAGAAGATGGCTTTTTCTCCACAAGAGGAGGTTGCCATGCAACAAGAATGCACATCCAAGCTCTTTCATCAATACTTTTGATGTAATTTCGCATCTTAGACTTCCAAAGAGAATAATTTGTGTCATCCAAGACAGAGGCCTATTTTGGTGATTTTGGCATTCCATAATGACTACACTTTCTCGGATCAACACTCGGCAATATTTCGAGAGTTGGCTCGATACCAATTGAAAGTTTCGTGTAGCTAGGAAACTTGGATCACGCAATAGACAAAGGATGTGAGTACGGATGTGTCTCACAACCGTCCACACATCCACGTATAATGCAAAGGAATAAAACAATTAAATGTAAATAAAATGCAATAACTCAAGAGTTATATACGCTTACCGATCCGTGTGATCGTAAACTAGGCTTACGCCCAAAAACTTTTCACTATAAAAACTTATGTTTCTTACAAAAACAAATAAGTGAAAAACTAAAATATGAAAATACTAAACAAGTTCTAATCACCTTCTATGATATGAACAACTCCCCTTTCCCAAGTAGGACTTATTCAATCAGAAGTAAAACAAGAGAACTTTATGAAAACCTTAGATGTGAGTTACGGATGTAAGCTCACAACCTAAACACAACTCAATCGAATGCTATGAAGTAAGTGTATTTTTCTCTCTAAAAATCGTAGCTTCTCTTTGTGCTGAATGCCTTGTATTTATAATGCACCATTGAGAAGATCTTCATGCAATCGACCTCTTCCTTTGTGAGATTCCTTTTCCTATATGAAAACATATAACACACTCACAAGGAAATCAAATATTAGTAGGTTAGTCCTAATATAAAACTATGTACATAAATAAAAGATATTTACATAATTACAATCTCTTAATAAAAGTAAGATACTTATAAATCTCCATGAAAGTCTCAAAATCTTCTTACCATAATAGAAGACAAATTAAATAAGGAAACATAAATATGTTCCCAAAAACTCACGTTTTCACATATATATATATATATATATCAAAAGTTATGCGACACCAACTCTACAACGGGACAGATCCCATTTTTAATGGATGGTGCTAACGATAATTTCATGAATATTTTGCAATCCAACCTCTAAGAGATTGACATAGGAGTGGCATGAATCTAGATTTCTTGTTGTCTATTGCTTTGCAATTGTGTCGGTTGAAGTGGTCATTGATTTAACTGAAATACATGTCTCTGTCTTTGAAATTTTTTGTTCATTGATGCGATCAAGTGCCGAGATTTAGCACTTTACATAAGGAAGTAGCATTGTAGCCCAACTTTATCCAAAAAGGATAAAATTAATATTTGGTGACTAAATTATAGGCCAATATCCTCATTGTTATTTCTTTTTTTTTTTCTCACAAAACTTTTATTCTTTTTTAATATTACCGCTACATTCATCAAATCGTTTAAAATCTAACAAAAGTTAGTTATATGACCTCAAGTGACTAATTTAAACTAACTTTATGACATTTTTGTTAACTTATGTTTATGTGTGTTTTAACTAGATTTAAAGGAGGGGGGGGGGGACACCACTATTTACATACACGTGAGATTCACATGTTATCATAACCTTATCTAAGTTAGTCACGTGAAGTTACATGACTAACTTTCATTAGGTTTTTGATAATTATTGGACAGAATTATGACCTCGAAAAAAAAAAAAGTGAAAGAGGACATCGAAAATTTGCCTTATCCAAAAAGTTAATTGTCTTATTCAGATTTTGTAACAATTTTTCATAACTTTATTATTTTTCTTATTGAGCAATGCTAGAGACACAAAATAGTTTACAAAATAGATGTAAATTAGGTAACGATAATTTATTGGGTTTATCGAATGTGGACCCGTCAAACTTTAATAAAAAGCACCAACCCAATCTTGACTCGTCAATTCAATTCGTAAATCAAATTTTGTAACAATTTTTTGTATTTGTAAGTTTACTAGTACTAACCCTCCCCCCCCCCCTCGAGGCACGGGTCAGTTCCCCTAAATTTCACCCCAAACCCTCTTCCACCCCCTACAAACCTTTTCTACTGACTTCAACCCCCAACCCCAATTTATCTCTCTTTCTGTAATCAGCTTCTTTAAATAAAAGGGTGGACGAAGTTAATAGAGGTGTTTGGGAGTAGAAGGTGGGGAGTTATAAAATTAGGAGTGGAAAGGCGGAATATTTTGGTTAATTCAGGCCGTCAGATCAAATTTTGAGAATCAATCTCAGTCACTTTTTATCTCAGCGGTTACAAACGATTTTTCCTTATGTGTATTGTAATATAGACTAGTACTCAATGCCCGTATCAACGGCACGAAAACAGTACACAAAAGAGAAGAATTGGGGAAAATGACAGTTAGAAAAAAAAAACAGCTTCTTCTCCATTTATAAACGCACGGGAACAGTACACAAAAAGAGAACTTAAACAACTTTTAAGATAAAACCCCTCAAATAGGAAAGGTAAATTTAGAAGTATAAACCAGAAAATCGATTGTTTTCGAGAAATTAAAGAGACCCTTATATTATGGCTAATTACATGCTTCCTGAATTTAGACATATGTGATGATTCTCTATTTGGCTGCTGCTTTTTGGATGGGATGTTGATGATGTCCCTTACAACACCTGCTTGTCCTTAGCGATATGGTTGAAATTTATTGACCTTTAGAAAGCAAGTTGATAGTTCCAAGTTGCAACCTAATTCATGCATCTTTGTCAATAAATGAATTAGAGTAGAGTCACTTACCATTTGCTCAGAGGAAGTTGTATTCAATATACTACATGTTGGTGTCCTTTGTTTCTCTCCTGCTCTATTTGGAAGTTCATCAGAATATTGGTTTCCAACTTTCCATCTTCTAATTCTCCTCTAAGCTGATCAAACTGTTGATATCATGAAGAACTCTGTTGAATATTACTTAGTCCCATATTCGCAAGGTAAAAAAAAAAAAGATAGAGTAACAACTAATCACTGGCGTTGCCCAAACACAAAGAGACAAATAATCCATGCATTAATCATATGTAAGCATCAACATCATCAGAAAAAAAATTAAAAATCCATTTTTTTTTTTTTTGGAAAACTTCATTTTTTGCCATTGTACTACAAACAATTGTGTCATTTTATACTCAAATTTATTATTTAGACCCAAATTTATTTCATTTTTATCATTGTACTACAAACACTATTGTCATTTTTAACCCAAATTTGTTATAAATTGACATCATTGTTTGAAGTACTATGGTAAAAATGAAATAAATAAAGTTTGATGGTAAAAGTGAAATACATCCAAAGTACGATTGACAAAAATAAAGTTTTCCCTTTTTTTTTAAAGAGAGTAACTACTCTATCCCACAATTAATGACTATCAACAACCACTTGAAGAGCAAATTAAGAGGCACTAAAACATAATATGAATACCTAGAGTTCAAAAGACAAATTGTGCTGCAAATAAGAAAAATCTGAATCATTTGGGAGCTACTCCCTTATAAACAGCAAATCTTCAACCATAATTAACCTGAGCAAATGTATTATCATACTGATTCTATGAACAACGGAAAATTATTAAGCAGCCCAATCCTAATTCACATATTATTCCAAACATAGACCATAGATTTCTACTCCCCTCTTATTCACACGGTTACATAATAATAAAACAAAAGGGAGAAGAACTAATTATTGACCAGCATTATAATGGATATCAATTTAAGTTAAACCCCAACATTTTCACACAGAACCAATAGCACTATCGATCAAATTTCTGCACAAACACAAATCACTCTTGGGGAGATGGCCGCTCTTTATGAATTCATCATTTAAAATTAACCTTTATATACATATATGAGAGATCAACGCAGTATCAATGCTTTCCGCATACTCCATCGCTACCAATGCTTTCCATTCTTCTACACACCCTCACCCCACCTATTACTTTATTTCTCGTAACTCCCAACCTAACACATTAATCACTATGAGGTACTGCTTATATAAGAATTTTGGTGGCATTTCAGAGTCTCCATGATTACTTCATAATTACTTGCAAACGGTTTTGGGTATGATTCTTTGCATGTACCAAACTATTCTTTCTTGCAGCCCAAATTAGATTTTCAAAAGATAAGTTTAAACTATTACTCTCCATGAAATTTGCAACCCATTTAGTATTTTTTTGGACTAATATGATTGTTCAACCAACCAGTGAGTGCTTTGCCTCTATAAACTCCATGCCTGCCCATACCTTTTCTGAAATACTCAAGACCATAGCACACAACTTTTCTTAAATACTCAAGACCATAGCAGGGGAAAAGGTTTATTTAGGAATCAATACTTAGTCTACAGTCTAAGCTTTGACATAACAAATAACAATCAGATAATACGAATAAATGCTCAGTTAAAAATTGGAAATTTCAACTTGAAAAAAACATAAATAATCGATGTCTGCTGCAATTTCGATAAATATATCCCAAACATAAAAACCAACTTTCTAAAGATAGAAACAACAATTGAATTTTGATATGCAGGGAAGAGGAGAATTGGCTTACATGTGTTGATTTACATAGAAAAAGGGAAGCTACAGAAATACACATACAAAACACACACTCACACACAAACATTGAAGAAATGGTATTTCTTTCGTTTCCATTTAGTGGTGCAAATCGAAAAGTTTATACAAAAAACACACTCACATGCAAACATTGAAGAAATGGTATTTCCTTTGTTTCCATTTAGTAGTACGAATCGAAAAAGTTCACAACAGTGTATGCGGCCTATCAGTCTCGGTTCAAAAGTTAAACTTAAGGAATTAATATCAAGACATATGAATAAATAAAGCAAATCTATGTATACATTACCTTAATAGTTTCCTAATTACTCTCGAATGACCTCTATTAACGGCATGCTAGCCCAGGCGCCGACGACCACATTCGATTTTCCCCTCTTCTTCAAACTAACACCCTTACCGCTGTTGTTCAAACTTAAACCAGCGAAAGGCGATTCAGTTACGGACAGGGATAAACATGTAGAGAAATTCGCCAACTGTTTGGGATGCTCTATTCGACTTGGGGAGAATCTAAACTTGAGTGGAATAGTAACCTTACACTCATCAATTGTTGTAGCAAGAGGCTAATTAGGGAATAAACCACATAGCTCTGACACAGAGATAGAAGGAAACTGAAATCGCTTGCTAATGATCGTAGAATCGTGGCAGTTAAGGAACAATCTTGGCCGTTCTTTGTCGATTTTAATGACAGTTATTTTCAATGTATGTTGTAATATAGACGTCAAAAAGGGAGAAAACCAAGTGTAATAGAGGTTTAGTAATAACCGCATACTCCCTCTGTCCCACGATAATTTGCAAAAAGACACTTTTTGGGCGTTCCACGATAATTTGCACTTTTTCAAAATGGAAATGTGACCCACTTGTCTCTACTCACAACCATTATCCACTTACCCCACTTTCTCTCTCCTACCCAATCATCTATACTCACAACACATCACCTTTTTCACTTTTTTCCTTAATTTTCGTGTCAATTTTTTTTTTTTTTTTTGCTTATTTCTCCGAGACGGAGGAAGTATAGGTTAATTGTCGAGGGACTAGGGACTGAATAGTGGGTTATATAGGTTAGTTTTAAACCGTTAGATCAAATTGTAAATTTAATCCTATCTCTTATTTATCTCGCATCCATATCGTAATATAGATGTAAGTATATTATTTCCCTTGCCCAAAATGGCCTTTCCCAAAAGGATATTCTTTCCTCAACCTTACCCGCTTCATCCTCCCTCTCCCCGCAAATACAAACGCTCTGAATTTTTTTGTAATGCCTCTTTTTCTCTCTCAACAGACGCCGCCGACGATAACCACCACACACCACCGTCCACCGCCAACGATTCCGAGATGTTTGACGAATTTCCGGCCGGTAATTCACCAGCTCAAGGCCTTCACTATTCTGAGTCGGCCGCATCAAATTACTCCTACCACTTCTTCTAGGACTAAGGTTATTTGTATGGCGAGCCCTAGGAGAGTGAAAAGGGTGGCGAGACAGATTCAAAGAGAGATCTCCGACATGCTCATTTCTGACAATGTCTTGAAATCCGCCGTTCTTCCTGAAGTCGGCCTCGGCGCTGATCTTTACCTCTCTTCCCTTACCACCGTTAGTGATGTCGAAATCTCTAAGGATTTGCAGGTAATGTAATATTAACCTCTTAGTTTTTGCAATTGATTTTATTTTTGACGATTTTTGGATGTTTACTTGTTAAGGATTAAAATCAATTTAATTATGTATTACAGTTTCAATAATTGAACTATTTTCTTAATATAGTATTTTGTTGGATATAGTGATGATAACATTGGAAAAATCAAAACTTAGTTCTTGAAGTAAGACTCTTTATGCAGAACGCTATACAAGAGGAAATTGGAATCTTTTGAGTAGACTTGAGAGAGTATTCCCAATTTGGATTTTTGCTTAACAATTGAGCTAAATGCACTTGTCCATATACGTAGTTATACAAAAGTTTTTCCTCAAGAACATGAGATTCCTTGTACGTATCACAAAAGAGGACTTGCTATGTTAGTGCAAAGGAACTATATAGTAGCAAAAGTACAATACGTTAAAGTTTTGCGTGTCAAATGAGACTATGTCTTTGGTACGGAGGAAATGTGTTTGCCTCGTCTTACTCTCAAATGTCTTGTTTTTCAAGGTAATGAATCAGTTAAAAACTTGATAAGGTAGCTGAGCACTTTTGGTTGTGACAATACTTCTTCATTCACCATTCCTTGGTTATTGTTATGGAATTCTTCCAATATCTACACATTTGTTTTTCGAATTCGACTAATGGGTTGTATTGAGTCTCCTTATCAGACTATTGATAAATGGTCTTAGGTGATTAATCATAACAATATAATAAAACGATATAAGCCCATGAAATTGTCTTATTGGTTGTTTATTACATGTCATTATAATAAAGTTAACTGTTTCACTATATTTACGAATTATTATAGTTTATTTTTCTAGCTTTTATAAGGGACAATTTTTCTCCATTTTCACAGGTTGTTAAGGTATATGTGTCATATTTTGGTGATGAACGAGGAAAGGAGGTAGCTATTTCTGGGTTGAAAGCTAAGGCAAAATATGTCCGTGCCCAGTTGGGAAGGCGTATGAGACTGCGTTTGACTCCTGAAGTAAGGTTTTTTGAAGATGATTCTATTGAACAAGGAAGCAAGGTAAGAAGTTGTCATGCGTTGGTTGATAATGCTTTACTTGCTTGAACCATGTTGAACTTAAAATATAATGACAAGTGGGCCTCATTGATTAAAAAAATAATTAAAATTTCCATTTATGGATTTTGCAATTTTAAGTGGGACACCTAAAATGGCAAATTTGCAATTTCAAATGAGGACGGAGGGAGCATTTGTTTCTTCTCTTCCAATTAATTTCATATCATGTAATTATGTTGTCGTCTCCTGTTTTATGAGATGGACACTGTGTGTAAATCCAAGATAGAAGGCTTTCCGAAATATCATTGTAGCCCTAGTAGAAGGTCCGAAAATCGGTTTGGCAAATTGTGGGGATGTAATAGGCTTTTCATTCAGCCTGATCCAACTTATACGTGCTTTTATTTGTCCTACTTGTGACCTGCTCAACTATTCTGTAACTACCGTCTCTTCATTTGTTAATTTTGCTCTACTTCATCTTCTGTTTTAGAGTTGGTCCTCTTGGGACATCAGTTTGCTAAGCTTGGCTCGCAGATTTGTACATATTTCCAACAGAGCAATAACCCGAAAGTGACTACCAGAAGGTCCAGAACCGAACTACCATAACACAGAGATAATAAGGGGGTTTTTGTTTTTTTTAAAGTGATAAGTGCTGAAATCTGATTTCAGTTCTGAAAATGGCTGAATGATTAAGAGGCAGCAACTGAAAACTGAATTCTGAATTGGATAAGTTGTTTGAGTTTGTATCTGAATTCATTATCTGAAACAGTTAAAAAAAAAAAAAAAATTAAAAAAAAAAAAAAAAACCGTAAATGTATTATGAAACAGTAAACAGTTTAAAAAAAATTTTTACCCAAAACCAAATATGAAACAGTGGCTTTCAGAGGCAATTCAGCAACATTTTAACCTCTTAAAATTAAGAGGACTTTAAGAGCCTAACAAGCCTTACTTCAAAAAAAAAACAAACACGCTTATTTCTCTAATCCTCTTAATGAATAAGTGTTAAGAGGCAAATAAGGCTTAAAATAAAAAAACAAACGCCCCCTAAGTAGCTTCCAGAGTTCCATTGTTCTGTTATGACAATGGAGACTTACCTAGGGAGTATTTGCTTGTTATCTTGATTCCACTTAAAGGATTCGTTTTGAAATTATTTTTGACATAAGTGCACTACATTTTTTTATCTCCATACATGTCCTGCTTTTCCAATACTGATCTGTTGATTTTCAGATACTTGCGATATTAAAGGAGTTAAAGAATGAGAAAAAGGTTGCAAAATCTCAAGCTGGTAAAACTAAATCATCTGATAGAGATGAGGAAGATGAAGATGAAGATGAAGATGAAGATGAAGATGAAGATGAAGATGAAATTGTGGATGAAGTTCACGAGGAAGATGAAGATGACGATGACGATGACAATTGGGAGGATGAAGACCCTGACAAAGGAGGCATTATTTATGTTGAGTAGTAACTCGCTGCTTCTAAGCACCAAGCTTGTTCAAGACTGAGCGATTCTACTGGTTAGTACGTTTACCTCGGTTTCTCTCTCTTTCACTATATATATATATATATATATACTCCCTCCGTCCCGGCCGACTTAGGATTTTTTGAAATGGCACGGGGATTAAGGAAAAGGTAAATGTTGTGAGTGTAATTTAAAAATAGGAGAGAGAATGAGTGGAGGGAATAGTAAATTATAATGGTGCTGTGAGTATTAAAATAATGTAGGAGAGAGAATGAGTGGAGAGAATAGTGATTTAAGGTTTCCATTTGGGCCGTCCTAAGTCGGGTGGGACGCCCAAAATGGCAAAAAGTCCTAAGTCGAGGCTTTTGGGACGGAGGGAGTATATATATATATATATATATATATATATAAGATGTGCACATAATTTCTTTGTTCCACATCCACTGCAATGGCCTGAACCTCGTTTACATAGTCATCGTTTCTTATATTCGTGTGTCTGAACAACTTGTTTTTGAGCAGTATGGATAACAATTAAAGTATATATCGAGCCATATTGAGCAGCATGCTAACAGAGAAACAAAGAAAATCAAGGGAAAGGATTTTAGCTGAAAGCTTGAAATGTATTGAACACAAACGGAACAAAAATTAAATATACCCTTGCCCCACACCACTCATCCCATCCTACCCTGCCCCAACCCAAGTATTCTTCAGATTCTACCAAATCCGACAAAGGAAATCCTTGCCACATGAACACATGTTTAAATACTTACAGCAGAACATGTTGGTAAGAAGGGACGTTTTGTGAAACCAACAGAAGTTAGCACGTGCTTGTACTTGTGGATATTGAAGTACTTTGGAATACATTTTTCTTTATTTCCTCAACCTTTGGTTTGGGACCCACAAACATAACCAATTCTAATTTATTTTTTTTCCGTCTTTATTGGATCTGCTACACCATTAACCCTTTCGCCATTCAATTTAATTTCAAAGCAAGTTCATTACACAAATATGAATATTCATCACAGTTTGATTTGAGGATCTTGCTTTGAACCAATTGAAGAGTAGAAAAGGATTTATGTAGCCGATCCCAAGTGATTGAGTATGTGCCCCTATCTCTCAGGGAGCCCACCCACAACCATTCTGTGCAGACATTCAAACCTCCTTTGAGAAAACCTCACCCATTCCCACATTGTCTGAAAGGATGTTAGAGACAAAGAATTAAGAAAAGAGAGTTATTAGAGATTATCATCATTTTTAGTATGATCGAGTCAAAATGTGCATTGAAACATTCTAGTCCCAAATGCACATTAAAGACCTTAGTTTCAGCTCAAGTCAGAAGGGAGGAAGGAATTTGAGAGAAAAAAGAATGTGAACCTACTCAAATAGGCCCATGTTACCACTACATCCCAACTTTTGTTAGCTTTAGTAACGTCTTTACTTGAAAGGGTTTTATGTGGAACAAAATTCTCTGTGAGGGGATCTTTTAGAACGATTTCCATTATCTGGGGTT
Organism: Adenophora triphylla var. japonica; assembly: GCA_022495995.1. Classification (NCBI taxonomy): domain Eukaryota; kingdom Viridiplantae; phylum Streptophyta; class Magnoliopsida; order Asterales; family Campanulaceae; genus Adenophora; species Adenophora triphylla. The sequence continues at coordinate 121,121 of JAFEMH010001678.1, forward strand.
GCCCTTTCCTTTTCATTTCTCTTTTTGGAGTATGTGTAGCTTGTAGAAGGGAGTTGTAAGCCTTTGTTTGGCGGAAAAATTCCCTTAGGGCCCCCATGTCCAGATTTATTTCCATTTTAAGAAACATCCTTTCCTTTATCCCAAAAAGAGTTTTCCCAAATTATATTCCCCACACACCCCACCTCCCTACTCTCTCTCTTCTCATTTTTTGTATCTCTTCCTTCTCTCTCTTCCTCCTTGGCCTAGCTGAGCTAGGGAGTCGCTAGCTACCTTTGAATCATCTGCTTTGATATCTTTTAACGTTTAAAAGGGATTAAACAAAGAGTAGAATTATGCTACAATCTTTATAATCATCTAATTCAAAATCTCATCTTATAGTTCTACATTTAAACTTAAAGTTGCAAGACATATCATAGAATCTAAAGTTCCAGCAAAAGAGAGAGCACACGTATAAAAGGTACCTTCAATTCAGAACATATTACTGTATTTCAATACATGGAAGTAAAATTTGGGTACAAAAATACAAGTAGTAGTGACAATCGAAAGAAAATACCTACATGAATATGCACATACAAAATCAAGAACAAAAAGTCCTACAATTTTCTTGATAACCACATACAGCATCACTGAAGATCTCCAACCACATACTCCTTATACTATGTATTTACGGTAGTACAAGAAACAAAATTCAAGCCTAATTTCAAATACTTTCGACATCTCAATACATCCTCTAGCTTGATTAAGATCCCAATAAATCAAATTAACCAATATAAACATTAAAACTACAGAAACTTGGACATAATCTCAAATCTTCTCAATAAAGACACTCATGGTGTAGGTTTTGATTAAAACACCAGTAACTCAAATTAACATACACAACATCAACACTAGAAAAACATAAAAATCAATATTATTCCAACTTTTAGCTTAATATAGTCTCGAATTAATCAACCAAATTAAGACACACATTGTCTTACAATTATAAGAGGTGACTTGGTTTTATAATTAAGCTATAAAAGTTGTAATTTGTATATTATGAGATTAAATCGTCGTCGTTATTGAAATTTTTTAATTTTTGGTTGAAATTTTTTGCCTTATAAGTCAATTATAAGAGACGAAGTAGTTATAAGAGGTAAGTTGATCTTATAATTCAGCTATAAGAGTTGTAATGTGTAAATAAATTATGAGATTATTTCGTTATTATTGAAAATTTTGATTTTTTTTTGTTGAAAAAATTGTTTTATAAGTCACTTATAAGAGACGAAAAAGTCTTATAAGTCACTTATAAGAGAATAAATAGTTTTATAAGTCAGTTATAAGAGGATGAGGGGTGTGTAGAATTTTAGATCTGATGCGTCTTGCATTGGGTTTGAATCTCGTCAGAGGGGCATTAGAGGAAGTGACCCTAAGTTGGCCTAGGTATGTGAAAATGATTCGTGCTAAAGATGATGCTATTACTCTGTACTCCCTCCAAATTTGAAACTTTTTTCGACATTCATTTTGAGACAAAGGGAGTATTATTTTTTATTGACTTTATCACTGTATATTAAGAAATTGTCTTATTTACTGCAGATTATTCTCCTGTGTGCCATAATGGATGAAGCACTCGCGTGGCTTATTTTACGCAGTTTCAATGAGTATTATCTTCTCCACTGACTGTGAAGTAAGGATTCAGTGATCATTGCTGACCATGGATATGCTTACTCCCAGTCTCCTCTCTTGTAGCAAGCAAAGACCGTGAGAACTCGGATCCGAAAAAGTAACAATTTCCTGTGTACATAAAACTTTTTGACAAGGAAAATTTAGGTATTGGCACTAAGTTTTATCTCATTTTGTTGTGCTTCCCATGATCGTGTAAACTGCTAGCCTTTTTCCTGACTTGCACTCTTAATTTAACTCATATTGTGTGGGTTCCACTTTGATACATAAATTAAACCCAGGTATGGTATGTCACTCCATAAAGCCTTCTACAATTAACTTTCCACTCCAAGCTCATTTTAAAGGAGATCAAGCTTTCTCCTAATGCATATACACTCCTTGAAATTATTTTTTTAGACATTTTAATGGCAAAAATACATAAATATACTTGTTATTCACTTTCTAAACATTTTAAGGGCAAAAATAAATAAATATGCTTGTTATTCACTTTCTAAACATTTAATTTTACAATAATAAAATGAAAAGCAAAAAAAGTGATAAAAGAATATTTAAGGACAATTTTTTAACAAAAAAATAACATTAAAATTGGAAAGAAAAAAAAAACATATATTCTTGTATTTGAACATTCATTTATGTCAGAAAAAAGGGATTATATATTTCTCCTTATTTATCTTGATTATCGTGGTGCTACTGCTACGACAATTTTTTGAAATTTGAATTGGACAGAAGAATTACTCGAGATTCAAAAACGCAAGCGCCCCCAACGCTCACACTATATGCCGTGTCAAATAAGTGGAAAAATAAAAACCATTTTTGCGCACACAAAGCAGTAAATGAAAAATATTTTCAATGCCAATATATATCCATCTATAATGGCCAAAAAGCCATAATCATGTAAAACTCAACATTTAAAAGTTGGATGGTCCACAAACAGAGGCCAAGCCGATATGGTTCTACCATCATGAATTATTACTAACAAGCTTTACGACAGACTCCTCTCCTCTCCTTCAGTGATGTGCCTTGGCTTCAGCTTTCTTATGAGACTTTGCCTTTGCCTGAGGAAACAAGATGATTTTCAAAAATAAATAACCAAATTCCATAGAGGCCTTCCAGCAATACAATGAACTTGAATAAATCCTCATGTACAGATACCTCCGTCCCAAAATGAATGACCAAAAAGAATTCAAATATGCTCTTGAGGTAGTACAAAATTACAAATCCATATGTCAAAGCTAGCAAGTCAAAATGTTTGAATAAAGAATTTCCGCATCAAAAGCATCCATAAATGTTGCATTAACTCAAAAGTAAATCTTCGCTGTGAAATCAGTACAAGGGCGACAATAGCCTTTCTTATTATGCTTGGAAATTATTTTCAAAAACGTCACGCAAGCTCAAAAGAATGGCCGCACTATTGCTACACTCCTGCTATATTGATGAAAATGAATACCATTCAGAGAATCAGTTTAATGTGATTTCTCCCTATAAAGCTTCAGAGAAATATTCCCACTTCCTCTCCCCCCCCCCCCCCACCATGAGGAGGGTTAAGTCGACCATCTAAATCAATTGTATTGCACAACGTGCAAGATTCAATTTCATTTATATTTTGTCAAGTATGGAAACTAACATTCCCTGGCCAAAATGATGTATTTGGAGCTAACTATGAACCTCTGAATTGTTTCCAAAGGCAAAGTATCATCAAGATATATCTAGCGCCAACTATGAAGCTGTAGCAACTTTCTAAAAATAAAGTAACACCCGTAACCAACAAGATGCACAACAAACTTGAAACTTCTCCAACAAAATAGAAATCGCAAAAGCTAAAAACACGAATATATTGGATTCCAAAAATAACATAACCCAAGTAATAGAGAGATACAACTTGCACATAAAACTTCAAGATATTGACAATAGCATTTGGCATACTACATATGGACATTGATCCTGATACAGAAAAACTTCATAAACACAGTAAACAAGGAAAACTAACGCCATTGTCACATGAGATTCTATTTCCATGTCAAGTTTGTGCATGAACCAAGTTGGAGTACAAATATATGGAGCTAAAAAAAAACATTTTTGTTCTCCTGGAAGAAAACCATAGTTAATAAATGCTCAAGTTGACATCTATAGGAGCTTCATTTCGTATGACAGCTATAGTATTTGATTCAAGGGCCATTCTGGAACATTCAGGTAGACATTGATGACAAATATGCCACATATGTACCAGTAATGCATATATCTAGGTTATTAAATGGGTAGTGAAGGTATATAAGTCCTAAGAGATATAATTTTAGAGATAGTGAGAGAGTGATGGCATGAAGAAGGTAGAAAGTAAAAATAAAAAGAATGATACAACTCTTTATTTTTCTCCAGAGAGGGAGTCATGCTTCTACAAAATACAAATAGAGTATAAACTTGACGTAATCTTCCAAAATGCTCTAAAGAAAAGTTCTACCAAATATTGGTATCCTGAAGGAAATACTTAGGCTCCGTTTGTTTCGGGGAGAATGACTTCCGGAAAATGATTTTCTGGAAAATGTTTTCCGGAAAAGGAAAACGTTTTCCGAAAATGTGGAAAACGTTTTCCGGAAAATGAGGAAGATGTTTTCCTGGAAAACAACTTCCTTAGGAAAATGGGGAAAACGTTTTCCGGAAAATGAAGATGTTTTTGGGCAAATTATTATTAATATTATTATTATTATTACTATTATTATTATTATTATTTTATTATTATTATTATTTTATTATTATTATTATTAATATTATTATTAATATTATTATTATTATTATTATTATTATTATTATTATTAAAATATTATCCATCCACTTTTTTTACACCATTTTCCGGAAAACAACTTCCTTAGGAAAAATTCGGAAAACGTTTTCCTTAGAAACGGCGGAAAATGTTTTCCGAAAAACATTTTCTCCATTTTCCGGAAAACTACCAAACACCGGAAAATGGGGAAAACGTTTTCCGGAAAACAAACATGTTTCGGGGAAAATGGGGAAAACGTTTTCCGGAAAATTACCAAACACCGGAAAATGGGGAAAACGTTTTCCCCTCATTTTCCTGGAAACAAACGGGGCCTTAGACAGATAGGAGAATACAAATGAGAGGAAATGAATGAAAGATGCTAACAGTTTGAACAGTAAAAATGTTCCTGTTTGGGGGGGGGCGGAGGGAGTAGAAAACCTAATGGGGAGGGTGCTATGCATTTGAAAAAAAAAAAAAAAGTTGCAATGGCTGATCTATTCTCATGTTATCCTACCTATGTCCCACTTGCAGAGGTGGATAATCGTTTTTAGGCTATCCCACTTGAAGAGTAACTTTCCTCTTTGTGCCTCCTTTTTTCAACCAATTGACTACACTAACCTTCCTTTCTCACCTACTATGAATCAAATCTTCCCACTTTCAGTTTTTTAGGGCAATTTAGAAAAGTACTCAATTGTCAACCATATTCCTTAATTCGTATGTATGGTCAAATCTCAGCTCTATAAGTGGGATGGAGTAAAATATTTGCATTTATACCTTGTTATCAGGTCTGAATCCTTAGTTTCTGGATTAACAACCACAGCCCTTACTTGCAATATTACTAAACAAATAGATATCATGTGATTGGAAGATAACCATCATGGATACCCCTGGACATCCTTTTTGACGCCTAGTTTATATCGATCCTAATTCTTGTAAACCCAAAACTCAAAGGCATTCTTTCATTGTAGCCTCTATCTTCGCAAAGTAGTAGCAATTAAATTTCTATCGGCCCCTTATCCATATGGTAACTTGTAGAAGAATGCTCCCATATTGACCCAAATAACCCACATAAAACGTAATGGCTCCATGCTAAAATGAGTGTAATTTTGACCAGTAAACATATTGTCCAGAATGAGTCTACTTATTGATGAAGTGACTAGATTCAACTTTGCTGGCTATAACGTTTCAACATCCACTTCAAAATTATGATGACTTGAGTGCATTCATGTATATAGCAAATTTGTCATAAAGTAACCTTTGAAATGATTTTGGGAAGCAAAAAAATTGACACCCAAATGAGACTGCCAGAGTAGTTATTTACATCTAGACATCCACCTAGCAAGATGCACAGACAACTCAATCCATTAAAAACAAACCCAAAGCTGAAAATTACCCACTTACCCGCACATTTGTTTTCTTGAAGAGCTTCCAACATAAACACATTGGAGTTTTCCCAAGGAAGTTAAGTGCAAACAATATATGACTATAAATGTTCCAAATGACTCAAATTTTTAGCTATTACTTTCCAGTTAAATAGAGGCACTATTGGATAAGTCAAACAGATACAAGACTCATAATCACCTTGAAACAAACCATATCAAGCTTATATGATTCTAACATAAGGGGTAAAAGTCAAATTCCATGGAAATGTAGCTAGCATTATCATCTACATGAGAAAAACTCAATGGAAAACTCCTAGCCAAAGTAGACTTGTAAATTTGAGTGTCTTGAGAGTTGAGAAATGGAAGTATTATTAGTCTGAATTATAGGAATTGGTAGTACTTTGATAAGAAAGAATAGTTATTCCTTCCAAGCTATTTACACTATCATGGAAACCAAAACCTCCTATAACCAACAAATCTCATTGTAAAGCCAAACAAAAACCTAAATACGATCCCAGATTTGCACAGAGGGGATATGAGCTGCAATTGAATTTGAAAAACTAATAAACCCTAAATCAGCCCAACATTATCATCAAAATAATCAAAAACCTCTTCCAAAACAAAAACGATAAAAAGGAGTGGATTAAACTACTTTAACAATTAAAACCCTAGAATTAGTCAACATGAATGAAATTTACCTGAAGATACTTGAGCTTGATGCTTCCATAAACAACTCCGAAAGAGAAAGCTGACACACGAGCTACCTGTTCATCAATAAAGATAGAAATCAAAAAACACCCACAAGAAAATTACTAAAAATTCCCACATGAAACCATCAATAGATTCCGTTATAGACGAAGAAAATTCAAGAAATTACCAAAGCAAGAGTGCTGGTTCCAGCGTAAGGGCCTGGAGGCGGCGCCATCTGACTGAGAAATTGTCCGGCGGGGCTTTGACGACTGAGAAATTAAGATGAGAAAGGGTTGCAAAACTTTGGGGAGTGAGACTGTGAGATCTATATAAGCCCTAGATAGAAATTGCAAATTTTGCTCTTATTTATAAATTAATTTGTCGTGGTGAACACGGATGACCCTACGGTTTTACTATGAGAAAATTAACTCCTAATCCCTCAATTTAAACATATCTCCGTCCTGAAACAATGAAAAATTATACTCCTTCCGTCCCGGCTCAATTGATCCCTTGGTTTATTTCACGATTTTTAAGAAAAATGAATAAAGTGGATAGAAATTAGAGGAGAGAGAATATAAAAGTTAAATGTGTGATAGAAAATAAGAGAGAGAATGTAAAAGTTAAAAATATTTAATAGGAGAGAGAATGAGTGAGAGGAATAGTAAGTTAATGATTGATTTTTTTGTAATTATGTTAACTTTATAAGGGTATAATGAATGATTTTTTTTTGTAAATATATGGAAATGATAAGGGTATAAATATATGAAAAACTTTCAATTTAAGGAATGGATCAATTGAGGTGGGACGTCCCAAAAAGAAAAATGGATCAACTGAGATGGGACGGAGGTAGTATTTACATTCTAATCCTACAACAAAAATATTTTAACCGTATAATCCTCGGAAGATAATTAATTTGCTATCAAAAATTTATCAAAATGGTCAAAAAAGTCAAAGTACATAGCATTATATCTAGGAGAATAGAATTTACTAAACTTATGAACTAAAATGTAAGTGAATAATTCTTTTGTTATTCTTAATAATCCCTTTGTATTTAACCATTTATTTAACCATTGGAGATACTAACTCCTTTCTCATTGATATCAAACTTTATTTTTTATAAATAGATTAATTATACATTGTCTTTTTTAATCACTTTTCAACTTCTTATTTTATTTTTTAAACCCGCTCGTGACTTTGGCACTTTTATTTATTCACTTTTCTTTTTATTTTAGTTATTAAAAATATTTAATTAGCTAAAATATTTTAAATGTGAAATAAATTTATCAATATGAAAATAATAATTTGAGTTATTAACTTAATTGGAGATGCCATTACCTTTTCTATACTCCCTCCGTCCCAGGAAATTCGTAATTTTTTACGCAAAATGACGTCCCGTTTGAAGCGTCATCTTTCCTAAAATAGAAATATTTTATTAATATTCTATTACACCCACTCACTATTCCCTCCACTCATTCTCTCTCCTAAAACACTATTACACTCACAACACTTTTTAAATTTACTATTTCCTCCACTAATTCTCTCTTCTCTTTTCAAATTACACTCACAACATTTTTTCTTTCCACTTTTTTCCTTAATTTGTGTGTCGGACCTAAAATGGCGACACTTTTCTTGGGACGGAGGGAGTAAGTAATACAATTTAATTTTGATACCTACCATTACCATTAAAAATGATAATTTGATATCAGTTGGAGAATATGGTGGAGCGACATGGATCGGACCGAGTGAAACGGATCTAGATCGATGGAGCGGACCGAGTTTGCAAGGAAATACTTGTTTCCTAATGTTAGCTTTGTATTTTAGGAAGACTCCTTAATTAAGTAGGAAAGTAGAATATGTAGCTAGAATAAGAATCCTAGTCAAAGAAGAATTATTGTGTATACATAGGATTGTATCTCCTATTAGAATTAGGACTCTAAAATTAGTATAAATAGGTGTTTTGGACAATTGTAAAAGATGAGAGTGAAATAATATAGAAATTATAATCCTACTCCTCTCCACATTTTAACATGGTATCAGAGCTAAGATTCCTAGCGGCAAAACCCTAAGCCGCCCCAAACCACATCACCAATCATAGTTCCTTTGCCATTCACTTGCGATTCTGAGAACCTGAGTGCCCTTGCTTTCTTTTTCTGTTCTTCCGCTGAATCAATAATAGTACTAAAAACTGGTGCAAACCTAGCATGCCTAGCCTTCTTCTAATCCTCATCACTAGGCACAGACTGTGTTTTTCCAAATCTTTCTGCTCTAGCCTTCCACCACCAATATGAGTGCCTTTGCCGTGAACCATGACCAGAATGGTAAAACAGAAGCAATCTCCCGGTTGACAGCCATCCACCAATAAACCTTACGACCCAATTTTTTTTTCTTTAGTAATTAAACCCCCCTCGGCTCAAATTTTTCCCCTTCGAAATTTCTTTCTTTCTTAAAATTTTTCATCTTTAATGTCTCCTCCATGATTATACCAACTTCACTATCCCTTGAAAAAAAAAAATATATTGAGTGTCGTTCACTATAAAAACGATGATTGAGTGTCGTTCACTATAAAAACGATAATCGAGTGTCGTCCACTATAAAAACGATGATTGAGTGTCGTTCACTATAAAAACGATAATCGAGTGTCGTCCACTATAAAAACGATAATCGAGTGTCGTCCACTATAAAAACGATGATTGAGTGTCGTTCACTATAAAAACGATGATCGAGTGTCGTTCACTCTAAAAAGGGAGATTGAAGAAAAAGAAGATATGTGCGAGCACAAATTGTGCAAAATTGAAGAAAGAAGACCCGATGTAGATGACTCTTCGTATATTGGAACAAATTTTTGTTGTTGTTAAAAAAAAAAAAAAAGACAAACCCGAGGTTGCTTGAACTGCAACACGAAAAAGGAAGAACTTGACGCAGATGTCGCATGTCGAAGTGAAAGAATTTTTTTTAAAACGTTTTAATTTTTATTTGGCAAGTTGGGTATCTACGTTGTAGATCCTCCAACTTGAGGGGGGGAGTTGGAGAATATGGTGGAGCGACATGGATCGGACCGAGTGAAACGGATCTAGACCGATGGAGCGGACCGAGTTTGCAAGGAAATACTTGTTTCCTAATGTTAGCTTTGTATTTTAGGAAGACTCCTTAATTAAGTAGGAAAGTAGAATATGTAGCTAGAATAAGAATCCTAGTCAAAGAAGAATTATTGTGTATACATAGGATTGTATCTCCTATTAGAATTAGGACTCTAAAATTAGTATAAATAGGTGTTTTGGACAATTGTAAAAGATGAAAGTGAAATAATATAGAAATTATAATCCTACTCCTCTCCACATTTTAACAATATCCTAAATAGTGTCTAGATATCTCTATGGCTTTACTCCAATATAAGTGTCTATTTTCTAAAACTGTCTCAATTGAATTTTCACCTTTAAATATCATACTTCACCTTTAGAGCATCAGCAGGTGCCTGAATTGCTTGAGCTTGGCTGATGTGGAGCTAATGACAGCCCACAGTGGTGACTTCATTTCGATCTTCCATGACGGGGCTGAAAAATTGGCTGGGGAACGACCCATTTCAAGCTTCAATGACCACTTTTCCCACTTGTATATTCAATGGAAATATTTTCCATACCCAATCATATTATGCCATGTGTCAATAAATATCATCCACTTTATTTAAAATTTTGATATTAATATTAATATTAATAATATTTTTGTTTTATCTATAAATACATATCAATATAAATTTTTATAATTATAATTATTAAATAATATTAATATTAATATTAATATTAATATTAATGAAATTATTTAATTAAATAATTTTTGTCACCATTGTTGGTAAAATAAGATGGAGTTATGGTTACTGATGACGTGAAGCTGATGTGGAAGAGAGAGTAACCATGACCAGGTCACTACTGCGGATGGTCTTAAAATATTGTATCATTAGTTTTTGCAAAAGGGAAACTTGCAACTTGGTTTCCCACGTTTTGTCAATTGTTGCAATGTGGTTTTCAACAGTGTATTTTAGCAACCCCTACTATTCAATATAAATTGGGTTAAATACCAATCATGTGCCTCGCACATAATGTTAAAGGGGCAACAATTATATATATATATATATATATATATATATATATATATATATATATATATATATATATACTAGTAAAAGCCCGTGTCCAAGGACACGTGTTTTTTTTTTTAAATTAAAAAAAAATATTTTTTTAATTTAAAAAAAAATTTAAGGGCAAAATGGGAAAGGGACAACTGAGTGAGGGCAAAATGAGAAATTTGGCTTATGAAACTGTTCATTGTACTGTTCACGGAGGAGTTGCCATTTATAATATATATATATATATATATATATATATATATATATATATATATGGGATTTGTTAGGATACCCACAGTAGGAGTATCTTAACAAATGACCCATTTTTTGTTGACTAAAATGCCCCTTCTTTTATAATGCAAATGAAACCAATAAAGAGGGTATTAAAGTAATTCTCAATTCATAATAAATCTTCCCTGTTACTTTCAAAGTAACGTTCATCTTCAATTTCCATGCTCGTTGCAGCGACAACCCAACCCAAGCTCCGACTTTGCTGCCATAATAAATAATTCCGATTGCCATGGTAACGGAGAAAGAAGGCAGTATATCTTAAGCTGAAGTGCAGTCATTAATTGAGAGAGCATAACAGTACTCAAATCCAAGAGAAACTCATATCCACTTTCATTCCTCCCTTTTTGTTTTTCTTGATGTCATTACTCGGAGCAGCAACAATCAGGACCGAAATTATGATAATCCCATTTTTTTAATGTCCTGTTATTCTTGTATTTTTTGGATTTTGTTGTTGTATTTTTGGGCTTAGTTTGATTGTTTTGGTATATAATTATATGTACAAAAATAGCTGCCTACAAGGTGTTTGATATATTGTCTGAGTGATGTATGAATTCATTTGGTTATCAAAGTTTTACAAATTGTATTATGTTCAAATTAATAATATAATTTGTGCTTATTTGGCTCTTATCTATATACTATGCAAGTTAAATTTACATGTCAAATGCTTTTTCTTATCTCATTCCTCATAAGCAACCATGAAAACAAGAAATACAAATACTATGTTGCTTCTTAATCAGACAAAGACTTCCATAACAATACAATGTTAGTTTAAAACATAAAGCTCATATGAAACAGTAGATGCTATATGCATTTTGGTTAATGGCCACCCTTCTTTTTAACTTCTTGAATTAAATGAACTAATCCATCATGTTCTTTATAATTATTTACCACGTTTCCTCCCTCTACATCTAAAATCAGCAGATTATTAAGTTAGTTTGTTTGAATCGTCAATTTTATTTCTAAATGGTATACAGTTCAGAATCATTTCAACTCTATACATGGTATATAAATCCATTTGACAAAATATCCCATGTTTGTGTAGTAACTCCATGAACACATACGAAGCATGCCAACAATCAAACACAGTAATACAAACTGTGGGTGTCTTTGACATGTTCCGTCTGGTTTTGCATAAAAAAAAACTGGAGGATATGAATGAAATTGAACTCTGGACACTGAAGTTTCCGGCTCAATCTGAAGGATCAAAACTACACTATAATTTTTTTGACTTCAATGGATGAAGGATCAAAACTACGCTATAATTTTTTTCCCCTTTAACTACCGGTTGTATTTCCATCCCTTCTGCAACCTTCAAAATAATAAAAATAAAACACTACAAGAAAACTGTCAAATAGCGACGGAAATTAGCGACGGATCAAATTCTGTCGCTATTAGCGACGGAATAGCGACAGATTAACGACGGAAGCAACATAAAACGAAAAAATCAGTTACCGACAGATTTAGCGACGGATTAGCGACGGATTTTAGCGACAAACATGAATCTGTCACTAATCTGTCGCAATAGTGACGTCAAAAAAGCCCGCCCATTTTAGCGACGGATTAACGACGGATTACAAAATTTTTTAACGACGGATTTTTTCTGTCGCTAAATAAATAAAAAATAAATAAATATTTTTTCTTTTTGAAATTAGCGACGGATCTGGCGACGGATTTAACAAAAATAAATTACCGACGGAATTATTCTGTCGCTAAATAATAAAAAATAAAAAAAATTATTTTTGTTTTAAAATAGCGACGGATTTTACAAATATAAATTACCGACGGATTTAGCGACGGAAATTGTTTTTTAAAAAATAATTAACTTTTTTCTAACTTTTTTAATGTAACTTTTTGAAAAAAAAAACTTCAATACTAAAAAAATGTCCATAATATTTATTTATATTCATAAAAAATAAAAAAAACTATACATTTATAAATAAAAATTAAAGAATTTTACCCGTCCCTGATTTCTTTATTACACTTTCATTTGTTTATTTTTTTTTTCTAACTTTTTTTATATAACTTTTTGAAAAAAAACTTCAATACTAAAAAGTGTCCAAAATATTTATTTATATTCAGAAAAAATAAAAAAAAACTATACATTTATAAATAAAAATTAAAGAATTTTAACTGTCCCTGATTTCTTTATTATACTTTCATTTGTTTATTTTTTTCTAACTTTTTTTATATAACATTTTGAAAAAAAAATTCAATACTAAAAAGGATCCAAAATATTTATTTATATTCATAAAAAATAAAAAAAATCATACATTTATAAATAAAAATTAAAGAATTTTACCCGTCCCTGATTTCTTTATTATACTTTCGTTTGTTTATTTTTTTTCTAACTTTTTTCATATAACTTTTTGAAAAAAACTTCAGTACTAAAAAATGTCCAAAATATTTATTTATATTCATAAAAAATAAAAAAAACTATACATTTATAAATAAAAATTAAAGAATTTTAACTGTCCCTGATTTCTTTATTATACTTTCATTTGTTTATTTTTTTTCTAACTTTTTTTATATAACTTTTTGAAAAAAAAAAACTTCAATACTAAAAAATGTCTAAAATACTTATTTATATTCATAAAAAATAAAAAAAACTATACATTTATAAATAAAAATTAAAGAATTTTACCCGTCTCGATACTCTATACCCTATACCCTATACCCTATACCCTATAGGGTATAGGGTATACCCAATACCCTGCACCCAATACCATATACCCTATAGGGTATGCCCTATACCCTATAGGGTATACCATATAACCTACACCCAATACCATATACCCTATACCCAATAGGGTATAGTGTATAGGATATAGGGTATAGGGTATACCCAATACCCTATAGGATATACCCTATACCCTATACCCTATATGGTATACCCTATACCCTATAGGGTATAGGGTATAGGTTACCCTATAGGGTATACCCTATACCCTACACCCAATACCCAATACCCTATACCCTATACCCTATACCCTATAACCTATATCCAATACCCTATACCCTATACCGTAAACCCTATAGGGTATAGGGTATACCCTATAGGGTATAGGGTATACCCTATAGGGTATAGGGTATTGGGTATAGGGTATAGGGTATAGGGTATACCATATACCCTATAGGGTATACCCTATAGGGTATACCCTATAGGGTATAGGGTATAGGGTATTGGGTATAGGATATATGGTATACCCAATACCCAATACCCTATACCCTATAGGATATACCCTATACCCTATACCCAATACCCTATACCCTATACCCTATAGGGTATACCCTATAGGGTATAGGGTATAGGGTTATACCCTATACCAAATATCCTATACCCTATAGGGTATATCCTATACCCTATACCCTATAGGATATACCTTATACCCTATAGGGTATAGTGTATAGGGTATAGGGTATAGGGTATACCCAATACCCTATAGAGTATACCCTATACCCTATACCATATACCCTATAGGGTATACCCTATACCCTATAGGGTATACCCTATACCCTACACCCAATACCCAATACCCTATACCCTATACCCAATACTCTATACCCTATAACCTATACCCAATACCTTATACCCTATACCCTATAGGGTATAGGGTTTAGGGTTTAGGGTTTAGGGTTTAGGGTATACCCAATACCCTATACCCAATACCTTATACCATATACCCTATAGGGTATACCCTATAGGGTATAGGGTATAGGGTATTGGGTATAGGATATATGGTATACCCAATACCCAATACCCTATACCCTATAGGATATACCCTATACCCTATACCCAATACCCTATACCCTATACCCTATACCCTATACCCTATACCCTATAGGGTACCCTATACCAAATATCCTATACCCTATAGGGTATATCCTATACCCTATACCCTATAGGATATACCTTATACCCTATAGGGTATACCCTATAGGGTATAGTGTATAGGATATAGGGTATAGGGTATACCCAATACCCTATAGAGTATACCCTATACCCTATACCATATACCCTATAGGGTATACCCTATATCCTACACCCAATACCCAATACCCTATACCCTATACCCAATACTCTATACCCTATAACCTATACCCAATACCTTATACCCTATACCCTATAGGGTATAGGGTATACCCTATAGGGTATAGGGTATTGGGTATAGGGTATAGGGTATACCCAATACCCTATACCCAATACCTTATACCCTATACCCTATAGGGTATACCCTATACCCAATACCCTATATGGTATAACCTATACCCTATAGGGTATAACCTATACCCTATACCCAATACCCAATACCCTCTACCTATACCCTATAGGGTATAGGGTATACCCTATACCCTATAGGGTATCCTATACCCTATACCCAATACCATATACCCTATAGGGTTTAGAATATATCCTATAGAGTATACCCTATACCCTATACCCTATACCCAATACTCTATACCCTATACCCAATACCCTATACCCAATACCCTATATCCTATAGGGTATAGGGTATACCTTATACCCTATAGGGTATACCCTATAGGGTATTGGGTATAGGATATAGGATATAGGGTATAAGGTATACTCAATACCCTATACCCTATACCCTATAGAATATACCATATACCCTATACCCTATACCATATAGGGTATACCCTATAGGGTATACCCTATATGGTATAGGGTATAGGGTATATGGTATATTCTATAGGGTATAGGGTATAGGGTATACCCTATACCATATTCCCTATACCCTATAGGGTATACCCTATACTCTATACCCTATTTTGCCATGGCTAGGACTTCATATTAAAACAACACAATTAAAAAATAATAATATTTTAATGAAAATTGAAAAAATTGTGTGCTTAAATACATGCAAATAATATACTCCATCTTTTTTTATTTGAAACTGATGATCAATTTAATTACACTTTAACAAATAATTTAAATAAAAATAATTATTATAATGAAAATTTAAAAATTGTTACTGATAATATAATTAATCGTGATGCAATAACAATTTTTAAAGTTTCATTAGAATCATTATCTTTTATTTAATTTTTTTTATCAAAATGTAATTAAGTTGATCATTTTGTACTATATTGTTCATTATTGAGTATTTCAATATAATTAAAAAAAATTATGTGCGTGTGTTAAATAATTACATACATTTGATACAAATTCTATCACTCTAAGATAAATGAATTTAATATTTAATTAAAAATGAACATTTATTCTCATAATATTATTCTTGAGTTTTATTTGCTAGTTACTAGTTGTGTGTAGAGAATTCTCTTTGATTCAAGAAAATAACACACTTAATTTTTCCTAATTTACTACCCTTAACCCTCCTCTAGGCCCAGCCCACTAAACCCAATTCCTACCAGATAACTCTAATTCATTTCTCCCCCATTTTATTTCATCCCCTCTTCATGAAACCCTTGATATTTTCCTTCTTCATTTCTCTCATCCCCACCCTCCCTGCCGCCACCCCTCCCACCGCCACCCTCCCACCGTTCACCCGTCATCCCTTTTGCTTCCCAGAACCACTTTCCCTTCCTAGCACCCCGTCCCACTTCCTCTTTACCGTCGCCGCCCACATAGCTAACTTTGCCATCGTTGCCGCCGCCTTCAACTTCAGATAAGTCTACCTATCTCTCTTTCTCTCCCTCTTTTTCTATCTCTTTCTCCCTACTTCTCTCGTTCGAATTTTTGATTTGTGATATGTTTATGTTTCTGTTTCTGTTTGTGTGTATTATGTTGTGTGTGGGTTTTCAAACTCAAATCGATGTAGAATTGGTTTTTATGTTCGTGTGTAGATCCACCAGATCTGTATAGATCTGGTTGATTTGAATCTGGGTGTGTTAATTTTTGTCTGTTGAATTTGGGTGTGTTTGTTTTTGTGTGTTATTTGCTTTCTTTAGTATATATATATATATATATATATATATATATATATATATATATATATATATATATATATATATATATATATATATATATATGTATTCATATATATATATACTTGTCATCTCTATATGTTGCTTCTGTTTTTTCAACAATATCTTGGTTGAATCTAATTATGCAGAGATCTAGCATCACTTTTTTTGATACATTTATTTTTTATACTATATTGGTCCTTGCTGAGCTTCTTTTGACCTTGTCTTATTTGTCCCTCTGTGTCACATGTTACCTAATGGGTATATCCAAAATGTTCTTTTACTCATTCACAGCTAAATAGCTTTGAACACACGTAGAGGCGCCTGATGTTCATTTTATTTTTTTGCAATTTATAAACTTTAATTTTTATACTTCCGTGTTATATAGAATTTTCTTGGTTGGTGGGACTTATTTATTAATTATGGGTATAAATTATTTGTGTCTTTGGTTAATAGATAATGTGATATATGTGCTTTTTTATATGAAACCAATATGTGGCCTGAATTTGCAGTGTTGCTGAGTGCTTTGCCTTCCTTAACTGCACAAGGTAACTGCACAAGGTGGTACAATCCTGCAATTCATAGACGTTCTCAGAGTAGATCTAAAAACATTTGTTGTTGGTTGGGGATTTAAAGTGTTGACTTATTTTTTCTTTGCCTGGGGATTTTTTTGGTTGTGTTTTTTTCATTTTTGGTTGATTATGTTCATCTTAAGAGTGTTCCATTTCAATTTTTTTTGTTCACTTTGTCTTCACTGAATTGTTGTTATTTGGTGGTGGTGACAGGGATGAAATGGTGAGCTATGGTGGTGTTTGGTGGCAGGAAGTGGTGGTGGTGATGATGACGGAAATGGTGGGGAAGAGAATGTGGGTGGTGGTGGTCCATTGGCGGTTGATGGTGGTCCGTTGGCGGAGGCTGTTGGTGGGGGTGGGACGGTGGTGGAGGTGGGGGAAAAGAATGGTGTTTAAAGTATGGATGAACTGTTAATTTTAGGTTTTGAATTAAATTTGTAACATATTTGTTTGAATGGTAATAAAATTTTATGGGGAAATGGTTAGAAATTAATTAAAGGTTAAAGCTGTTAATTCAAACTCATTATCACTTTATGGAATAAAAAATTATTATTCATTAATCCTCGTGTGTCGGGACTTAGAATCCTAATTTGAGCGGGACGGTGGGAGTATATATATATATATATATATATATATATATATATATATATATATATATATATATATATATATATATATATATATAATTTTTTTTTATAAAAAATATCAAATTAGCGACGGAAATATCCGTCGCTAATTTGATATATCAAAAATAAAAAAAAATTGAAAAAAGAAAATTTAAAAAAATGAGAAAATTTAAAAAAATTGGAATAAATTTTAGCGACGGAAATTTCCGTCGTTAAATTCGTCGTTATTAATGTCGCCAATACATTAATTTTGTCGTTCCTCTTCAATATTTAGCGACGGATTTTTGAGTTTTAGCGACGGAATTATCCGTCGCTACTTTAACGACAGCCCAAAAATATGTCGTTAATATTTAGCGACAAGGGTTTTAGCGACAGATTTTTTCCGTCGCTAATCCGTCGCTAAATACCTTTAGCGACGGATTTTTGGCTTTTAGCGACGGATTTTTCCGTCGCTAAAACTTGTTTTTCTTGTAGTGAAATATCAGTTAATAAACATATACTATATCACTTTTCCATTAAATAAAATAAATTAATCATTAAAGTGCTTACTTGTTAGGCGACTCGGTTAAATTCGTCTGAGTGCTCTTCCCTTTATTTGGACAATTTCTTGAATCATGACCGGTACCACCACAATTTAGAACATGGCAACGCCTTATTTTCTTTGATGCTTCAACGCCTTCGTTAGGTCTTTTATTCTTTGGGCGGCCTTTAGTTTTGGATACATTTGGATTTCTTATCTGGACATCATCTGAAGTTCCTTTCGAGGAATCCATTTCCAAGAAAATCTCTGCATCATCTCCATTTGTTGGCATGCTCTTAACTATGCCAATCAATCTTTGTAATTCTTTATCTACCCATTCAGCACGCTCTTTCGTCTTTGATGACTCTACTTGAAGTATTGTGACATTAGAATGAAATGCTTGTGATAAAAATTCTCCACCGGTACTTAAGTGATGACCGTATTGTAGTACCAATGAGCTTTCACGTCTCCAACGAGTTGTCAAGTATTTCTCAGGAAGAGCAAAATAGTTATTTGCAACTAGGAGTCGTATAGCATGTCTACACAAGATTCCAGAGAACTCAAATTCCTTGCAAGTACAAAATACTTGCTCTGTTGATGGCATCCAAGTAACCCATCGTCCGCCTTCGGTCTTTGAACAATGTCTTACAATGTAGAATCCACTGTTAATTTCAATTAATGCATATTTGTAGACAAAACCATCTCATCTTGCAACAGTTTGAATGCATATGGCGTGAGAATACTTGAGGCATGTTCTTCGATGGGCATAGATGTTTTAAGGATCGAATTATGAACTTTTTGGTGCATATTAGCTTCTTCCCCAAATTTCGATTTCTTGAGCTAACAGCCACCCCTACCTACAATTATACATAGAAATGTCATTGTACAAAACATGATATATTTGCATGTATTAAAATTATAATCTAAGAAAGAAAGAATTAATAATTATCTAGCAAACCTGCTCGACAAAATCTTTTAGAGAAGTTCTTGAATTCAGAAATTTCTTTAGAAATGCGTTTATGGATTCTGAACGTCCAGTTGTTGTCATTCCAGCAAAAAAGAAGTCTCGTAAATATGGTAAAGCTATGCCATAAACAAAATGCATGTTTGGATTTTAGTTCAATTGAAATTGCCTCGGTAAGAGCCAGATCTTGATCGGTTAGAATTGTTTGTGGATGCTTCCCTTTCATAAAATGGAGAAATTTCTGTTAAAGAATAAAAGGAAAATGTTTACAATCATATTAAATTGCACATTTTAATTGATTTAGTAGGACACAACCAAAGAATATGGAATTTCCATGATTGTCAATACCTACCCAAACACCAAGAGGCATATCATAACGATTAATACGGTAAGTTGTATCAAACACAACCACGTCACCGAAACTTGCATATGCTCGAACAGAATCACCAAAGGACCAGATTATGTGCTCAAGTTTATTATTTTCATCCATGGTGTAGTCATAACAAAAATCAGCGTCTTGATCCTTCATATTCTTGCATAACTTAATGACTTCCATTGCATCATCTTCACGAGCAACATTACTTTGAGAAGAAATCAAATTACGCACATCTCTATCAGTAAAAGATAAAGAACCTGGCTCAATACCTTTTTCCAGTTCAAGAATCCTAATCATGAGCTTTGTTGTGCATCCTGCTTTGGATAAAGTCATAATTCTATCTTGATCAAGGATTCCAATACTACGATATGCCGGAAGGAATCGAACTTCGTTTTCCTTTAGAAGCTCATGGTTATGAATGTCATTAAATTCAGTAATTCTCCATTGTATAACTCCATCAAAAACATCTTTAAAAATCATCATTTTTGCTGTACATTTGCATCTTGACGATTTTCAATTTCTTTGTCTTTCCTTTTCAGGCACCTTTTCTTTTGGTCTTGGTATTCCAGCTCAATGACATACATATGTTCTTCAAAATTGCCATCAAAATCTGAATTTCAAGCCCACTAAAACTACATTCAAACCCACCAAAACCATTTAAAACCAAGAAAATGTTGACCACGAAATTGGAGATTAAAGTTTTAATTTTGTGTGTGTGTGTGTGTGTTTCTGGTTGTGGGTGGGGGTGTGTGTGTGTTTCTGTGTGTGTGTGTGTGTGAGTATATGGTTATGTGTGTGCGATTTTTGATTTTTGATTTTTGCTATTTTGGGAGGAGGGGGATGACGATGTGGACTGGTGGTGGTTCTGTTGGTAATAGGTGGTGGTGGTGGTGATGGTGCAAGAAGAAGAAGAAGGAGAAGGAGGCGGAGGCGGAGGAAGAGGAAGAGGAAGAGGGAATGGGTTTTAGAGAAATTTTGGGGGAGGACTATATAAATTTAAAGTGAAATGTCTATTTTGCCTCTTTAAATTTATGCGTGATGGTGCTTTTTTACGTGAGTTACATTTTTAACTGAATTTATATCACATTAAAACAAATTGACAATGTTTGCTAGGGATTAAAAAAAATACACTGTTGTGAACCATATTTCAACTATCGGCAAAACATGGGTGACTAACATTGGAGTAAAGCCATAAAGATCAAAATTAAATTTTGATACCTACCATTAAAGATGATAATTTCCTGAATAGTGTCAATAGATAGGGGTGTTCGCGATCCGAATTGGTTCGATTTTTATTAAAATTTTAGAAAATCAGGATCGGACCAAAATACTTCGGTTCTGTAAAAATTTAGGACCAGGACTAGACCATTACATTATAGGACCGGTCCCATCGGTTCGGTTCTAATGGTCCGGTACGATTCGATTTCACCGATTTTACAAATTACAATATAATATAATCTTTTACAATAACAAAATCTACAAGCAAGCATATATAAGAACCAAATTGTTGAACAATATTTCGGGACTGAGGGAGTATAGCCATATCTACAAACAAGCACATTTAAGAACCAAATTACAATAACAAAATCAACAGTTAAGAAAGAAGAGTTTTATGTTCAACCACTTGAGCCCAACTAAAAAACTTAACTATCTAAAAGAAACATAAGGACTATGTCGTATTGGTAAATGGTAAGAAAGTTTATATATAGATATATATATATATATATATATATATATATATATATATATATATATATATATATATATATTTGGTCCGATCCGATTTCGATTCAGGATCGCATATATTTTTTTTCAAAATCAGATCAAATAATAGGTTCCATAAAAATTTAAAACACCAGACCAACTATTTTTTCGGTCCGATTTTTACTGATCTGGTCCTGTTCCACGAATCCGATCCGATTTCGATTCAGGACCGCATATATTTTTTTCAAAATCAGATCAAATAATCGGTTCCATAAAAATTTAAAACACCAGACCAACTATTTTTTCGGTCCGATTTTTACTGATCTGGTCCTGTTCCACAAATTTTTTGTACAACCCTAATCCAATCTATAGATATCAAAATTTGATTTTAATCTCAGGCTTTTACTCGATGTCTATTTTCTAAAATTGCCCCCAATTGAATTTTCACCTTTAAATATCATACCTCACCTTTAAAATATCGTATTCCAATGTTTTTGCAAAACTGAAAACGCATAAAATGAAAAGTAAGAATTTGTATGCTTTTCTTTTTTTGGTGCAAAAAAATAACGCAACCAAAATTTACCTTAAAACATAAAATTTAACTCAAATTATTTCAGCTATTATCAAACCCATTGGTCAAATTATTTCATCTATTACAAGACTAAAAAATGAATAATTAACTCATCTCATCTTCAATGTCCATTGTACAATGCCCACCCACATAAACACGATCAGATCATTTTTTTCTTCATAGTTAGCCATTTTCAGCTCTGTCGTATGAATTCGATTTATGCTTTGGTGAAAACGAGAACCCTTCTGGTACCTTGCCAAGTAACATTTCCGAGATTCTAATCTGCATATCACATAAACAAAGATGCGAAACAATCAATAACTTAGCCCCGAGCTTAGGCAGCCATGCCCATAGGGAACGATGATAACAAAGATAATGGAAGTTAACAGTATAGTACTCAATTTTGATTGAATTTTAATCAATAATTTTATGTTAATTTAGTTATCCTTCTGACAATCTAAAAATTATTATCGGTAGTACTTCTAATGTTTGTATCCATAACAAGTTTGAAAATTTTATTTGGATAAATACATTAACATAAAATTATTGGTCAAAGTTCAAATCAAAGTAGTCTAAAAAAAAATAAAAATGGGACTATCTTTACAAGACAGGACAGAAAAAATTACCCAATCAGCAGCAGAATCGGAGGCCATTAGAGTCTCGAGATCATCTCGACCAAAGTATGAAGGTTGTCGCCAATTCAATCGTTGTGGGATAACATCTAAGAGGCCAACAGGAACGTATCTATACATATAACTAAGCCATTCCAGTAAAAAGTGCCTAGTCGTCTCTACTCCTGTATGTCACAAGAGGATAAACAATATTACACGCAGAAATAATCTTGATTATAATTAAAGAAAGAAAAAAGCCCAGTCAGAAATACTCGTCTAATATGAACAGCAGCACTAGACACCTATCATGTGGACTTACTTTAATGCCCAGATGGGTACCCAAATCGGTGATCCACCAAAAATGATGTCAGTGAGGTACTAGATGAGAAGATCAACCACCAAATTTAGATTCAGATCCATGAATTTCTAATAACGACTCGAATTAAGGAACTCGTATTAATGAAAATAAAGACTATACTCGTTATAAAATGGATAAGTGTACTAAACTATCCGTTTCCTGCTAAAAATAATTGTGATAGAATATATATATATATATATATATATATATATATATTTCCACCACCACCTATCCAGCCCCTTCCTCAAAATTGCCTCCTCCAAACCATCTCTCTAATCCAATCCAAACTAATCAAATATAGAAAATAAAAACTTCACTCTTGTTCACCAGTGGTAGTTTCACCCAATTAGAGAAACGGACATCCTTTCTTCCTAATACTTCACCCATCACCACATCCCCCACGACAGACCACCACATCGCTCTCCTCCATGTCACTGTTTCATCCTTACTTCCGGCGACCCAAACCAAAACACAACCATCCAAATGGATTTACAGAATTTTTTCCCAAGTAAATCAATAAAAGGAGAAGGATCTCTACTACGAAAACACTTATAAAAACAAAGTTACAGATTCATTGCACTACCGAAAAGAACAACGAGGTTTGATATGATTTCGAAATTTTGTGTAAATCAAGCACATTCAAGAAAAGGATTGCGAGGAGAGAGAAAGTTAGAGAGAGAGAGAGAGAGAGAGAGAACTGGAGGGGACGTCGGCGGTGGGATGACGGGAGATGATGAGACTTGACCAGCAACGATGAAGCTTGACCGGGTATGACGAGGGGTAAAGGCAACGGCGACGGTGTGGGTAGTTGTGGCACCAGCGGATGCGGAGTGGGGAAGAAGGTAGAAGAAGGGTTTTATTTTTCTGGGTCGAAGATCCAAATTTATGGGGCATTATAAGGGGATTAAATTTTGTTTTTATTTGAATGAATTTGGGGTTTATTTGCTGAAAAAAATAAAATTGGGGAGTTATTAGTAAACAACATTTTTGCATTTGGCCCCTTTATATTATGATTAATATATTTAAATATTTTAATTGTGAGATCCGTTATGTTACTAACATTTGTTCACTTCCTTTAACGTTTACTAACGATTTAGGTAGATTTGGTTAATTTATGGATAGTACGCAGGTTAATTTGGTAGTTTAGATAGTACGAAGGTCAAATTGATTGTATTCATAGTTGTCAAATCGTATATCGTATCGCGTATCGGAGACCTAAATATCGTATCGCGTATCGTATCGTGTATCGTATCGGAGATACGGAACACAATGACAAAAAAAATCAAAAACTCTAAAGAATATCAAAAATAAAGTAAACAATGGAAATAGTCACTTGAAAAACCAAAGAAGTAGTTATGTTAAGGACTAACATAAAACATGTAATAAATGCCATTCACTTATAATAATATCCTTAACTTAATTTAGACCCCAAAAGAGAGAATTTTAAGGCAAAAGGAGAATAAATTTAAACCACATAGTTCAAATCAACAAAACAAATACTAGTTTAAAAAATTGAAATTAATTTAAAGTATAAAACAATAAAGAAAGGAAAAAAAAATATAATAAGTTACTTTTAAAAGTCAGCTTAAGAAATTTAAAAAAAATAACAAAAGTATTTTGTTGTTTTATGAAAAAATAAATTTAAAAAGTCAGTTTATGATTGAAAAATTAGAACAAAAAATTAAATAAAAGAGTACAAATTAGAGAAGAAAACGAAAAAAAAAAAGTTTCTTTTGGCTTAAAAACATTGAGTGGAACAATAAAAAGAAAAAGAAAAGATATAATAAGTTACTTTTAAAAAACATTGATATTTTTTATAATCAAACATTGACTTAAAACTAGAAAAAAAAAAATTAAACAAAGGAAAAAATAAAAACTGACTTAAAAACCATGAAAGGAGGACACATGTACTTAAAATAAAGAGAGAAAGACACGTTGTTGAAAAAAAGAAAAGAAAACAAAAGAAAAAACTAGAAAATAAAAGAGTACACAGTACTTAGGGAAGGCTTCACGGCAGCTTCACGACGACGACGAAGCTTGACGGCGACGACGAAGATGAGCGATGTCGACGGCGACGCAATTGCGGCTTCTTTCCTTCCGCGCGATTTGGGTTTTGGTGAAGCAATCGATTCAATTTTACGATCTGAAGTATAAAGTGACTAACCTAAACCCGACCCAGACCCTTTTACCTGTATCGTACGTATCTTCCGTATCGCCGATACGCAAGATACAATATGCGATACGTCCGATACGCACGATACAGAGAAAACTGATACACTGTATGCGATACGTATCGAAACAGTGCGTATCGCGATATTTAACAACTATGATTGTATTGATATAGTATGCGGGTCATTCTGGTTGTTTACTCAAATACAATTGTGAACAATTGTCAATGATACAGACAAAAATGAACTTTATAAATGTATTGGCTGATAAACGCATTTTGGTGCCCAAAAAATTCATCATAATCTCACGTAAAATCCTGAACTATAATGTGTTCCACATGGGTCCTGAACTAATATTTTATCCCACCTAAGATCCTAGATTTAACTTATCGTTAAAAATTGAACGGAACTTGACATGAGTCCTGACTATACTCATTGGGTATTTTCCCGGCATCAACTGCGCAAAACCCTTGAGTTGTGGTTATTTAATGGGTTTCTAGTGTTTATTTGAAAAAAAACAGGTGAAAAGGGTAAAAGTGTAAAGGTTCAAGGAAAGTATAGACCAACGGGGGATTTCCAAAATATTTGTGACCAGGAAGAGAATTCCAAGAAGGATTTGAGAGGAATTACGGAAAACGTGGTCATGCGCTCGCATTAAGTTCTCACATGGGGACCAGATTTAGGTATTCGCTCGCGTCAAAAGCATGCAAAGCTCCTATGCAACTAGAACACGTGCATGCATTGACTTCAGTTCCTGCTATGCGCCCACATGATGCGCGCGCTTAGATTCGTCTCCATATTTCGTAGGATTTGTATGATACCTTTTACATAAATTAGCATGGTTCATCAAGCTATGATGAACTAACTTTCCTATCTATGGATTGGAGGTAACATGTATCAATTATTATGCTTTGATATTGATTCTTATATCACTTTATTCATTTTACTGTTCTTGTGTTTCAATTGTCTTTTTTGGATATTGTTGTTGATTAATGATCTGGGTATAATTAATTGCATATGAATGGTTTTTTTTTTTTTTTTTTTGATAGATTTTGCCTATGAATGTGTTAACTATATGTTTGTCAGCTTTTAATAAGTAAACCTCATTGAGTCATTTGTTTGTGGTTTTAGGGTTTAGGTTCTTTTTGTTCCAAGGTTCTTAAAGGGTTAAGCCTGTTGTATGAACTTGGCAGAAAGTGTAAGAGAATACTAAGGTTGTAACCCGCACACCGAACAGTACCAACTTTTACTTCATTGAACGAACCTCAACAATAATTGACACTTTATTCTATATTTAGAATAAGTTTATAATACATGTGAATCCAATTCATAGGTTTTCTCATCTTTGAATTTGTTGCATAACTGTTGTGTTTATAGCTGCTTTAAGTTAATAAGTAGCGATCAAAAATCAAACCTTTTCTATTTTTCGATTTTTAAAACTACTCGCTTCACACGTCTCTGTGTATCGACCCTTGCACTGCATACAACCACTATGATAGTCGTGCACTTAGAGACACAAATATTTTCCAATCACTCTTAAACTTAATTTATCTCACACTCCCTACCCCCATTCCCACATAATGCATCACTAAAATTTGTACATAGTTGTTAGGGCGGAAGTGAAAATGAAGATCTCCCTCCAATGGCATTATGTGGGAATAGGGCAGAGTACGTGAGATAAAATAAGTTTAAGGGGTGACTAAAAGATATTTGTGCCCGTTAATTTTAGACATGTGGTTCCTGTATATTTTAAACGGTCCGTTAAGTCTAGGACCTTATCCAGGACAAAATATTAGTTTAGGATCCTAAATGGGACGCTCTTATAGATGAGGAACCTAACCCTAATGATGAGTGGATTTGATACATATCTTTTGACTATGTTTCCGGATGCTTTACAATGATTTTTGATGTATTTAGTTTAGTTTTGATGTATTTGAGTGACATTTTGTTATGTGAGGTTGTGTGAGAAAACAATGATCTTTGAGGGTATTTTTGGTTTTTTTATTTTGTAATTGGTTGTGAAATCTCGTGGAGCGTGCAAAGTACTTGTCAGTGGAAAAAGGGCAGCAAATTGGTCGAGGTTCGAGCTCGGGGTCAAACATGGTCAAGGGACGAAGGCCAGTCAAAGCTGAGTCAAAATGGGGCAATTCTGCATATGGCACGAGTGGAGCACGACTGAAGAAGGCCAGAGCACGACTTGGGAACGAATGGAGTCAAGCCAATTTCAACTAGCTACTCAGAACGAGTGGGCACCAGTGGCACGACTCGTTCTCACGAGTGGGGTTCATGTACAACTACAGCAAAGCTACTCAGAACAAGTGGAGGGGTCTGGCACGAGTCGTTCTCACGACTTGGATTGAAGGGCACGACTCGTGCTAATTAGCACGATTGGGAAGAGGATTTGGTGGATTAGGGGTAGAGATTTTAGGGAATAATGGAGGATTTTTAGAGAGGGGAAAGAAGGGTTTTTGAATTTAGGTTAGAGAGAGAAAGGGAGAAAGGGACGGCTGAGTATTTTTTTTAGGGAAAGGGCACGACTTAAGGGTTTTTGGGGAAACTGACGATTTTGAATTTGAATTTAGCACGAGTCGTGCTATTTGGCACGAGTCGTGCCCCTTATTTTCACTCGTGCTCACGAGTCGTGCCCAAGTTTCCCAATCGTTCTGATTAGAAGGGGCTCTCT
The DNA here is from genome assembly GCA_022495995.1 of Adenophora triphylla var. japonica. NCBI lineage: Eukaryota > Viridiplantae > Streptophyta > Magnoliopsida > Asterales > Campanulaceae > Adenophora > Adenophora triphylla. Next base: position 149,114 of record JAFEMH010001678.1, read on the forward strand.
CCACCATTCGTGCTCCCACTCGTGCTAATGAGCACGAGTCGTGCTCTGCCTGGGCCAATTTTCAAATTTTCATCATTTTTTTTTAGGCCCAGGACTTTGGCTCCTCCACGCATTTTTCCTGCACATCATTAAACAAAGAGAATACCCTTCAGTAGCACCAGTTTAATATACAATACAAATACTAATCCGGGTTGTCTCCCGGTAAGCCGCCCTTTTTTAATGTCTTTGGCTAGACAATTTGCATGTCGAAATTGACACACATTTTGACCGCACTTTCGTTGCCTACGTCCCCATTAATGTGGGCGGACTACCCACAAGAATAGGCTCAGGTCACCGTAGTTCGACACGTTTACGAAATACAAGACAAATAAAAGCGGAAGACCTCTTTTTTAAAAAAAAAAAATTCACCACCCCCACACTTAAATCATGCTATGTCCTCATGGCATAGACCAAGAAAGACACAACACAATCCAAATGCAACGATGAAGAGACTAAAACGAAAATACGGAAAACAGTAAATGTTACCTCCATTGGGTTGCCTCCCAATCAGCGCTTTGGTCACAGTCGTTAAGCTCGACATTATGCCTCAATGGAACTAGGTGTCCTCCTCCGGATCCACCAACTCAATCACGTCAATCTCATTGATGTCTTCCAAAATTGACACCCCTTCGTAATATGGTTTCACTCGATGACCATTGACTTTAAACACATTCCCATCCTTTGGATTCTTGAGTTCAACTGCTCCGTGCGGATACACACGCACCACATCATAAGGGCCCGACCACCTAGAACTCAACTTACCTGGAAAGAGCTTCAACCGAGAGTTGAAGAGAAGGACTTTCATACCCGGTCTTATACACTTGGGCTTCAAATTTTTGTTGTACCGTTTGGTCCTCTCTTTATACAATTTTGCGCTCTCATAACTATCTTGTCGGAGCTCCTCAATCTCATCAAGTGCAAGCAATCTCTTTTCTCCCGCAGCATTCAAATCCATGTTCAATTCCCTCACAGCCCAATACGACTTGTGTTCCAACTCCACCGGGAGGTGACATTCTTTCCCATACACTATCCCGTACCGGACTCATTCCAACGGGCGTTTTGTATGCCGTTACGTATGCCCACAATGCATCCCCCAACTTTAATGCCCAATCTTTTCTGTTGGGTCGCACTGTTTTCTCAAGAACACCCTTTATTTGCCGATTGCTCACCTCCACTTGTCCCGAAGTTTGGAGATGATATGCTGTAGCAAGCTTATGCACCACCCCATACTTTTTCAAAACTGCATTGAACCTTTTGTTGGTGAAGTGGGTCCCTTGATCACTGATAATTGCTCGTGGCATGCCATACCTGCTGAAAATATTCTCACAAACAAACTTGCAAACGACATTAGCATCATTAGTTCGGGTGGCAATTGCCTCCACCCACTTTGAAACATAATCAGCGGCCCAGCAGTATGTACAAATAACCGTGGGACGGGGGAAAGGGGCCCATAAAATCAATGCCCCACACATCAAATATATCAACAATAATATTACGTTGCAAGGGCATCTCATCTCTCTTCCCTATATTCCCGGTCCGTTGACACCTATCACACCTAAGGCAAAACTCTTGAGCATCTTTAAACGAGTAGACGCCAATAAAGACCCAGATTGCGGCACTTTTCTAGCGGTCTTTTGGCCACTAAAATGACCCCCATGTGGAGTTCATGACAAAATCTCAACACACTACTCTGCTCATGGTCCGGAACACATCTCCTAACAATTTTGTCCGGGCAAATTTTCCATAGATAAGGATCATCCCAAATGTAATGTTTCACATCTGACTTAAACTTACGTTTTTGGTCATAAGTGAATTGTGGTGGGAACATATTAGACACCAAGTAATTAACGAAATCAGCATACCAAGGCTCTTGGACATGTACAGCAAGAAGTTGTTCATCCGGAAAATTTTCATTAACCGGAATCAAACATTCTTCAACATTAAGGTACGAATAGTCCTCAAGCCTCAATAAATGATCCGCCACCACATTTTCAGTCCCCTTTTTATCCCGGATCTCTACATCAAACTCTTGTAACAACAACATCCACCTCAACAAACGAGGCTTAGCATCTTTTTTATTCAACAAATGTTTCAATGCAGCATGGTCAGAATAAATTATCACCTTTGACCCTAGCAAGTAAGAACGAAACTTTTCCAATGCAAACACAACAAAGCCTAGAAATTCTTTTTCGGTTGTGGTATAATTCGATTGTGCATCATTAAGTGTTCTACTAGCATAATGAATCACGGAAGGCAATTTGTCTACCCTTTGTCCCAAAACAGCCCCAATAGCAAAGTCCGAGGCATCACACATGATCTCAAAAGGGTGAGACCAATTGGGACTAGAAAGAATGGGGGCACATGTCAACTTTTCTTTAAGCAAATTGAAAGCATCAACACACTCTTGGTCAAAAATGAACTCCGTATCCTTGGCAAGCAGATTACATAAAGGCTTACAAATTTTTGAAAAGTCTTTTATGAATCGCCTATAGAAACCCGCGAAACTTCGCACACCCTTGACCGAATTTGGGGGAGGTAATTTTGCAATCACATCAATTTTAGCCCTATCGACCTCAATCCCCTTACTTGACACAATGTGACCCAAACCAATCCCATGCTTTACAAGAAAATGGCACTTTTCCCAACTTAACGTCAGGTTGGTTTCACAACATCTTTTCAAAACAGATTTCAAGTTCTTTAAGCAATCATCAAAACTATCCCCTACAACAGAAAAATCATCCATAAAAACCTCAACACACCTTTCAATCATATCCGAAAAAATGGAGGTCATACACTCAAATGTCGCAGTGCATTCAAAGCCCGAAGGGCATCCTCCTAAATGCGTATGTGCCGAATGGACATGTGAAGGTGGTTTTGGACTGATCTTCGTGGCTATGACAATTTGATTATACCCCGAAAAGCCATCAAGAAAACAATAGTAAGAGTGACCGGCCAATCTTTCTAACATCCGATCAATAAAAGGCAAAGGAAAGTGATCTTTCTTGGTCGCAAAGATTTAGTTTTCTCAAGTCAATACACATCCTAAGACCGGTCACTTCTCTCGTGGGCACATCCTCACCTTTTTCGTTACGAACTACGGTGATGCCCGATCTTTTTGGTACAACTTGTCACCGGGCTTACCCACTCACTCTCGGCCACTGGGTAAATAATACCCGCATCTAGCAATTTCGGGACCTCTTTTCTCACGGCTTCCTCCATGTGAGGATTCGGTCTCCGCTTGTCTCTCCCTGACGGTTTAACATCATCCAAGAGATGGATTACGTGCATGCACATTGTGGGACTAATTCCCTTAATGTCTTTCAATGTCCACCCAACGGCCTCTTTATATTCACACAAAACAAAGAATCAATTGGGCCTCTTGGTCAGTGGACAAATCAGATGCAATTATGACAGGTAAAGTCTCTCCCTCTTCTAAAAATGCATATTTTAAATTTGACGGGAGAACTTTCAACTCAAGGACTGGGGGAATCACAATAGAAGGCGCCAACTTCTCATTGAAGTGGCCTAGGGGGTGAAACGGGCCATCACTAGGATGGTGCTCGTCGGCCTTATCCACAGCCATCAGTTGAGCGTCCGCATTATCCCTAGTTTTCTCACCGCCCATTGAAATCAATGACTCTAACTCCTCACAATCCCTCTCATGCCATGCAATCTCACGCACACAATCATCAACCTCATCAAACTCATCAACAAACATGCAAGACTCATCATGACCCACCGCATTTTTCATTACCTCAAAAACATTTATTTCAATTTTTTCATTTGCGACAGTCATGGAGAGCGTGCCACTAGCAACATTGATTATGGTGTTGGTCGTTGCCATGAATGGTCTCCCAAGCAATATGGGTGAATCACGGCGACTACCCTCACCGCGAGGCATCTCTAGGACCACAAAATCCACAGGAATGATCAATGACCCAACTTGAACTAAAACATCCTCTACGATGCCCAATGGTCTTTTAATGGACCTATCGGCAAGTTGTAGGGCCATCATAGAGGGTTTTAGCTCGGGCAAACCCAACTCAAGGTACATGTAATATGGCAACAGATTAATGCTTGCCCCAAGATCAAGCATAGCTCTCACCGTGTGAGAATCCCCCAAAGTAATGGAAATTAGAAAACTCCCGGGGTCTTTCATTTTCGGTGGAAGACTATGTTTTACTACAGCGCTCGCATTCTCACCCAAAAACAATTTCTCATCTTTCCCAAACTGAATTTTCTTGGAATTAATTTCCTTGAAGAATTTGGCATACGCAGGAACATTCGTGATCACATTTAACAAAGGCAAATTTATGTTAACTTTTGAAAACATGTCAATCAATTCTTTCATTTGGTGATCAAGCTTGTTTCTCAAGAATCTGCCCGGGAAAGGAACAGGGGGAACATATGGCTTGGGTTTGGACTTTTCTACATTCACATTTTGTCCCAATCCATTAGTACCCTCACCCTCAGACACAACATCCTCAACAACAATATTTTCCACATTCGGGTTTTCCACAACAGGGGAATCAACAAGAGGGGATGTAGGAGGAGGAGAAGGAGAAACTACCTAATTGTCTACCTGTTTGCCACCACGTAGGGTGAAGATGGCCTTGGCTTGCTCCCCTTGGCTAGGAAACGTACCCGGTTGTCGTCCCTGTAATGCCTCCGCCAATTGACCCATTTGGGTCTCCAACTTTTTCATTGCAGCAGCTTGATTGTTGTTTGCTGTCGCTGCCGCTCGCTCTTTTGAGCTTGTTCCGCTCTGCATCCGATCCATCGCCTCTTCCCAAGGCTCTTTCTTCCTTTCATAAGGCCCCTGCGGTGGTGGTTGGGGATGGAGAGGTTTATTCGGCGCTGATTACCTCCTCAAGAAAAATTAGGGTGCTTCCCCCATCCAGGATTGTATGTCTGTGAAAATGGATTGTTCTGCGGGAACCTCTGCATATATCCTTGCATCGCCTGTACCTGCTCATGATTATACAAATGGGGACTAGTGGTGGGGCAAACTTCATAAGAATGGGTGTTAGATCCACAAGTTACACAACTATCATGCATGGCATTACCAACAGATGACACATTGGAAGCAGAATTGGAGGTACTACTCATGGCCAACGTATCAAATTTTTGATTTAAAAGTGCAATTTGTTTTGAAAGCTCATCATTCATTCCTATTCCATTCACACCATTTGTTTTTCCCCTTGACCCCTTTTGTTGAGAATTAGATGCTAATCTCTCAAAAAGATTTTGGGTCTCATCCGTAGTTTTGGCTCCTAAAGAGCCTCCGGCTGCGTTATCCACCATTGCCTGATCGGCTTGTGTCAACCCCCCATAGAAAGTTTGATGTAATAAAGGCAAAGGAAAATTATGGTGGGGACATTGCACCAAGAGCATCTTAAATCTGTCCCATGCTTCATGAAATGCCTCAAATGAATCCTGTGTGAACCCAATGATTTTACGTCTAAAGGTGGCTAACGTGGCATGTGGGAAGTATTTTCTCAGAAATATATCATGCAATTCATCCCAAGTATTAATGCTCCTAGGTGGGAGCAACATGAGCCACTTCTTAGCATTATCCCTCAAAGCAAAGGGAAAACATTTTAGTCTTAAGTGCTCATCAGTCACACCGTCTCTCAATGGAAAACTAGACACAATCATCATATATTCCCTCAAGAAATTCAAAGAATCTTCGAGAGGTGAGGCCATGAATTGAGGTATCATGTTAAACAAATGGCCTTTTACCTCGTAGCTTTTTGTTGCATCATTCAACACAACGCATTTACACTGTATGTGTCCACCCGCGGCCTAGAGAAGGCATCCATGGTGGGCGCTTGCAAGGCCATATCAATTTCAAATTCTTCTCCCTCGGTGGAAGAAGTTTCTAATTCACTCAAAGTTACCTCTGTCTCGGTGACAGAAGTTTCAGAATCAGTTTCACTCACTTGAGTAGAGGGAATGCCTCTCTCAACTCTGTCTATATCGTCGTTCAAAGGAACCAAATTAGGATCCAATGACCGGCGACCAAACATGCACCGATTAAATAAACTTGTTAAAAATCACAACAAGTCCCCGGCAACGGCGCCAAAAACTTGATGGATAAAATTCCACTGTGTAATAAAAACCTTGCAAGTGTACAAGTTACCGAAGTAGCAATATACAAAAGTAAGGGTCGAACCACAGAGACTTGAGTGAATTAACAAGTTGATTTAATTAGTGTAAACGAAACAAGAGGAGGGTTTGATTTTGATTGATTAAAATAAACTAAATTGAAAAGCAAATAAATTAACTAATTAAAATAAAACAGATATTGAAATCAAGAATGACAAGGATTCACGGATTGGGTTTCACAATTATCTCCTTCCTATGCTAATTTATAAAAATAATTACTAATCTTGTTCAAGAAATCGTTCACTTTAATAAGAGTTGGGACGGTTAGATGGCCGGGTTGCAACCCTATTATTACTTTGATGTAATGTTTTCCGCAAGGTCTACAAAACATCCAAGTAATATATTTAAAAACCAAAGAACAAATGATTTTAGACCCTTTTGATTTCCGCAAGGTCTTCAATTGGATCTATTCAATGGAATCTAGGCCAATGTAAAAATTACCCACGCAAGTGTAGTAATTTAAACCCTAGTAATTTAAAGACCAACAAAATCAATCAATAATGTTGGAAGTCTAAAAATAAATTAAGCAAATTCCATTGAACATGAACAAGAAAAGTGTGGAAGAATTAAAACATTATTAGCATAAGAATTCGACAATTGTTACATCCAATCCGCGAACAGGAATTTAGCTACTCATAATAAAAATTATAAAAATAAAATAAAACAAAAACCTCAATCGAAACGGAGACGGAGGAAGTAATTATGTTCTTCCTTCTTCTAAAAACTTCTTCTACAGTGCACGGCTCAATTGAATTCTTCTTTTCCAAAACAACAATGCTTTTATTTATATCATAAACTAGGTAGGTTATTGTGAAACTGCCATGAATCAGGCCCACAACCAGGCCCAAGGTCGCTCCAACGCCAATGACTCGTGCTAACGAGTCGTGATCTTTGGCCCAATTCGTTCTGATTATTTGTGCTCAAATGTTGTGAAATTTTTCTTGCCTCACAGCTTGGCCCAGCTGGCACCACATTGGCCGGCAATGCTGCAACCTTGGCCACATTTTAGCAAAGCCTTGGCCTAGTTTTTAGTACCAATATATACTCGTTTCGTCTCGCCATTTTGTCGTCGCACTTTGACCACTATAATGACTTCTTTTGCGCTTCGCTCTTTGAGATTTTATTTTTAACTTTAACCCACGAATTTTCATACATCAAATTTCTCCCAAATTTTCGTATTTTCAATTTGGTCCCTGAATTATCAAAACACTCACAAAATACATTAAATTCTCAAGGTTTCGAACAGAAAATAAGCTTAGGAACATATCTTTTGGATGGGTAAAACCACATCCATCATATACCCCCAAACTTACCTTTTGCTCGTCCTCGAGTAAAACAAAAGAAATAAACAAAAACAAAACTACCCTAACAACTAAAAACAATCGACATAAAATATTTTTGATATGTTCTCAATATATACAAGGTTGTCGGCCAATCAAGTCTCAGATTCTCACATAATATGTTAAACAAGTGCCAATAAGAATATGCAATTACAATCACATTAATGCATCTAACCCATAATTTTCCACCTCGGCCTGAATGATGAATGAAATATGGGAGATCATTGTCACCAAAGTAAGATATTTTATAGGGTCACTAACCACATGCTCTAAATCAATGATACTAAGGTGAAATTTCTGCACAAGGGACACTCATATGCATATTTAAACAAAACTGTCAACCCGGCTACTCTTTAGGGATCAAATATGGCTTTATGGTTTGTAATGTATCGCGATAAACGCGGGCTAGGTTCACGGCTCCAAATGAAGGCAAGGACATACGAAGTCAAGCAAGTGAAACTAGAAAGTCTTCATCTTACATCCTCACATTGAAATTTATCACTCCGCTTCAAGCCAACCCATTGATTGAACCCCCAAACTTATAATTTTGTATACTTTCAAACTTGGGCTTGATCACCTTTCTTTCTTTTTGATCGCTTTCCACTTCAACATTAGAGAGGGCTCGGCTTTTCTTTTCTTTTCTTTTTTTTTTTTTTTTTTTTTCTTTTCTTTTTTTTATTTTTTTTTTTGCACAAATATATCACGGAGAATGTGCATTCAATACTTTTAGCTCAAGCCCCTCTTTTCATTACATAACATGCCCTTTTTTTTTTCATGACCACTTTCCACCCAATCCTTTGATTTTACAAACTTCACCCACAATTTCCAATTCATTCCCTAGTTTCACTTTCTTGAAAAGGTGCAGAAAATAGTGTATAAGTTAAAAGGGTAGGACAACGAGGGTACAAACGAAGGCATCATGGGCGGTCTAAGATAACCTCTCACTTTTGTGAGAGATTCCATTCTTTTTTCAAGCTCAAAAGGGGTTCTAGCGGAACATTTTTATAAGTGACGAGAAAGTTAAAGGCTCACAAATAGGGTTCAAAGAAAATAGCCACATATCATTTCCCGAATAGCCTAATTGATGTGTTATCGATACCATGCAAACATGTTCTAGGGACCCCGAGAATGTCAAAGTGATCCTATAAAGGTCTCCTAAATTGGTAACAATGATCAAGAAAAATGATGGAAGTGAATGGTGGTGCAATTGTGTTTTACATGTATTAATGCAATTCTAATTAACATATTCAAATTGGCACAAACTAGCAAAACTCAATCAAAAACTCTCTCAAATCATCACCAAATCATCACGGACGTTGGTCAACTTTCAAACATATAATGAGAACAAAATTTTTAAAATTTTCTATTTTTTTGGAGGGTGACACTATATACACTCCCCTATAAACCCACAAACACGGAGAGATATCTACCCCCAAACTCAAAACATGCTATGTCCTCATAGCAAAGAGAACAAAAACATGCTTCGGGTTCAAAGGACGATATGACACAACAAAGCAAATAAATAAAGCAATAAAACATACCTACTTGGGTTGCCTCCCAATTAGCGCATTTGGTTAAGGTCGTTAGCCCGACCGTTGCCCACGTTTGGACTTCACCTTCCGTCCTTAGGCCCACTTCACTGTCTCGCGGGTCTTAATCTTCAGTTCATGCCCCATAAACAATTTTTGAAATATGAAGTCATTTAATGCCCATGAAATTCTTTCACATTTGTGCTTTTTGGGTCTTTTCTCTTGAGGATCTTTTTCATTTTTTTCTTCCTCACAAGAAACAGGAGGTACAATAAGGATGGCCAAATTTTCATTGAAACAACTAGGAAGTGGAAAACCTTCATCCGTATCGTAAACCTCCTCACTATCCCTCTTTTCACCACCATAAAACAATCGTTCTAATTCATCACAGGCCTCCTCATGCCAAGATTTCACTACCACTTCTTTCTCTACAATTTCCACCTTTTCAATACACCCACTTGAACTAACAAAAAGTGATTCATCCTTAGAGTCATCATTGGGGATTTCATAGACAAAATTCCCCTTTGATTTCTCCGTGAGTTGCTTTTGTTCTAGTGGTGGTAAATGAAAAGCTGAATCATAAACACACTCTTCCCCATCATCATTCGTATACCAAACTAGGGTTGAAGGTGTCTCTTCGAATAATGCTAACAACACAGGAGTGGACGTATGTACCGGATCGGTGTGAGAAGAAGAATGTACCTCATAGCTTATGGAACTCTCATCTCGAAGCGTGGTGATTGACTCAACATGATCAGACTGAATTAGACTTGAATCCGATTTTTGCTTCCTCAATGCCTTCAATATTGTGTCAATGTGTCCATCTATCTTACTCAATACTGCTTCGGTCTGTTTCTCTTGTTCCATTCTCTGCTCTTTCATTTATTTCAATTGTTCCTCCCAATATTGCTTTTGAGGTGGCGGAGGTGATGGGTCATAGTACATTGGCTCTCGCTCATTCCACGTCATGTTTGAATAATTTTTCCACCCTTGGTTATACGAGTTGGGAGGAATACCATACGGAGGTTGCCACTGGAAAGAATTTCTTTCTTGTACCTGTGGATAATATTCAGAAAAATATGTCCTAGAGGGACAAGCATTAGTAGCATGAGAATAAAACCCACAATTTTGACCCGACTCATACATGTTATAATTATTCATTCTATGCATTTTTGAGTCCCAAAAAAGAATAACAATAAAAATAATAAAAGAAAATTATGTACACTAAAAATAAATGAAAGAAATTATTTACACTATCTAAATTAACTTGTTAAATCACAACAAGTCCCCGGCAACGGCGCCAAAAACTTGATGGATAAAAATCCACTTGTAATAAAATACCTAGCAAGTGTACTAGCTACCGCTGTAGTAGTATGCACAAGCAAGGGTCGAATCCACGGAGATTTGTGTGTTGAACAAGTTGGTTTAATTAGTTTAAAAAAAAAAACAAAAGAAAAAGGGGGTTTTGATTGGTTGATTTTATTAAAACTAAAGACAAAAAGTAATTGAGCAACTAAAGTAAACAAAACAAGGAAATAAATCAAGGATTAAGAAATAGTCCACGGATTGGATTCACAACATATTATCACTTTATGCTATTTAAATCATGTAAAAATAATTCAATCTCATTCTTGGGTTCGTTCACAAAAACCTAGGGCTAAGATGTTAATATATTCCGCAAGGTCAATAAGAACATTAAAACCCTACTAATTCTATCTTGTTTATATATTCCGCAAGGTCAATATAAACATTCAAGAATTCAATTAAAAACTTAAGTACAATGGAACCTAGATTCGTTTGATTTCCGCAAGGTCCTCAATTGAATCTATTCTTCTCAACAATGGTCAAATTATAAATCATCCACGCAAGTGCAATAATTTATACCCAAATAAATTCAAGAGGTCAAAGGTTTTCCGCAAGGTCAACACAATTGATCTCAAGACAATAATTAAAAACGTTGAGAAGAACAAGAACGAAAAAGAGATAGGAAGAATTAAAACTTTAGCATAAAGATCAAATATGTGTTACTACCAATCCGCCAACTAACGAATTTAGCTACTCATATACATTGTCGAAATCACAACTAAATTAAAAATAATAAAACCTGAAATTTTTGATAAAAAGCTTCCAATCTTGCCAAGGCTTGAAGCCTCTAAAAGAAAAGTAAAGTTGGCACCCTAAATATTATGAAGAAGGAAGTATTTTATCCACAACTGAAAAAAAAATAATAATAATAGAGTGGCTAAGTGAAAACCCGAAAGGGCACTTAGGCAAAAGGTGAGAATTTGAGCGAACATATCCTTAGTCACCGGCGTGGAGACATAAGGGGGAGTTAGGAGTTCGGGTAGGATCATCTTGGTTGATGGAGGTTCGTGTTAGAGGCGGTAGGATAGAAATCCTCGTGCACCTTGGAGTAATAAGGGGGGTTGGAGAATAGCACGAGGTAAGTTTTTGTTGAGCATCTCTTTTTCTTAACATTAACTTTTGATCGAGGGTGTACATTGTGTAGTGTGAGCAAGTGTGGAGGAAAGTTTAGGACATTTTAGTTTCCCCCCACTATCATTGTGAGGGCCCTAGTTTGGACGTTCATTTTATCATGGAGTTTGATGTCAAGCTAGGGCCATTGATTTTCGTTTGGGGAGTCTTATGGAGACGGAGTTTTGTACACTCCGGTATCATTTTGTTTGATTAGTATTGGTAGCTAGAGGAGGCTAGGTATCATTTTTTCCCGCACATCTGCTTTAGACCAATTTTAGATTGGAGTTAGGATATTACTCAGGGACGAGTAATGGTCTAAGTGTGGGGGAATTTGATGAGTGGATTTGATACATATCTTTTGCCTATGTTTCCGGATGCTTTACAATGATTTTTGATGTATTTAGTTTAGTTTTGATGTATTTGCGTGACATTTTGTTATGTGAGGTTGTGTGAGAAAACAATGATCTTTGAGGGTATTTTTGGTTTTTTTATTTTGTAATTGGTTGTGAAATCTCGTGGAGCGTGCAAAGTACTTGTCAGTGGAAAAAGGGCAGCAAATTGGTCGAGGTTCGAGCTCGGGGTCAAACATGGTCAAGGGACGAAGGCCAGTCAAAGCTGAGTCAAAATGGGGCATTTCTGCATATGGCACGAGTGGAGCACGACTGAAGAAGGCCAGAGCACGACTTGGGAACGAATGGAGTCAAGCCACTCATACTCCGGATGGACATCACAAAATATGAATAGCAATTCTATTACTGAGCAATCTAACCGTCACATATAAAAATTGCACTCTATTACTCCGGATGGCCCATATACTAGGATGAACTAACTCCAATGTAATGTCTGCAACAAAAAATTCCGGAGTGTACAAATTGCAATCCGGCAATCTAAACGTCCCAATGATGAGCTTTCAAAACAAATTGCACTTTTAAATCAAAAATTGTTATATCAACTTTTCAATCCTTGAAAGTTAAATATTTATGATTCAATGCAGCATGGTCAGAATAAATTAGTGGTGTGTAATTGTTATATCAACTCTGTCTGCATTGTAAGAATTGGGACGGTTAGATTGCCGGATTGCAATTCTATTACTGAGCAATTATCAATTATCACGCAAGATCAAATTGACCACGACTCAATTCATTAAGCACAAAAGAATTAATGAAACCTAGACTCAATAGATTCACGCAAGATCATCAATCGAATCTAATCATCCTAATAGTGTTCATGCACAATTCCCCACGCAAGTGCAGGACTTGAACCAAATATAAATTACGAATACTAGGATGAACTAACTCCACAATTAACTGAAAATTAAATATTTAACATAAAGATCAAATACGGGCTACACCAATCCGCGAACTACAAAGAAATTAGCTACTCATACTCCGGATGGACATCACAAAATATGAATAGCAACAAAACATCAAACCTGAAATCCTTGCAAAAACCTTGAAACTAAACTCTTTCAATCCTTGAAAACCTAAGCAAGAAAAATAAGACAAAAGGTCCCTAATAATAATAATAATGGGAATATATATAGTCCTAATGCAGTCCTTAGTAAACTAGGAAAAGGAATCAAGAAAATCCACCAAAATATGCTCCAAAATCCGTTCTGACGTCACTAAACGCGTTCTGGCACGAGTCGTGCTAATTAGCACGAGTCGTGCCCTTCAATCCAAGTCGTGAGAACGACTCGTGCCAGACCCCTCCACTCGTTCTGAGTAGCTTTGCTGTAGTTGTACATGAACCCCACTCGTGAGAACGAGTCGTGCCACACTGCCCACTCGTTCGAGTAGCTAGTTGAAATTGGCTTGACTCCATTCGTTCCCAAGTCGTGCTCGGCCTTCTTCGGCCGTGCTCCACTCGTGCCATATGCAGAATTGCCCCATTTTGACTCGGCTTTGGTGGCCTTCGTCCCGACCATGTTTGACCCCGAGCTCGAACCTCGACCAATTTGTCGCCCTTTTTCCACCGACAAGTACTTGCACGCTCCACGAGATTTCACAACCAATTACAAAATAAAAACCAAAAATACCCTCAAAGATCATTGTTTTCTCACACAACCTCACATAACAAAATGTCACTCAAATACATCAAAATCATCATTGTAAAGCATCCAAACATAGGCAAAAGATATGTATCAAATCCACTCATCAAATTCCCCACACTGACTATTACTCGTCACAGTAATATCCTAACTCCAATCTAAAATTGGTCTAAAGCGGATGTGCGGGAAAAATGATACCTAGCCTCCTCTAGCCACCAATACTAATCAAACAAAATGATACCGGAGTGTACAAAACTCCGTCTCCATAAGACTCCCCAAACGAAAATCAATGGCCCTAGCTTGACATCAAACTCCATGATAAAATGAACGTCCAAACTAGGGCCCTCACAATGATAATGGGGGAAACTAAAATGTCCTAAACTTTCCCCCACACTTCGCTCACACTACACAATGTACACCCTCGATCAAAAGTTAATGTTAAGAAAAAGAGATGCTCAACAAAAACTTACCTCGTGCTATTCTCCAACCCCCCTTATTACTCCAAGGTGCACGAGGATTTCTATCCTACCGCCTCTAACACGAACCTCCATCAACCAAGATGATCCTACCCGAACTCCTAACTCCCCTTATGTCTCCACGCGCGACTAAGGATATGTTCGCTCAAATTTCACCTTTTGCCTAAGTGCCCTTTCGGGTTTTCACTTAGCCACTCTATTATTATTATTATTATTTTTTTATTTTATTTTTTTTAAGCATATACGTACAACATAAGGCACCACCCTTCCCCCCACTTAAAGTCCACAGTGTCCTCAATGTGTGCACAAAAATAAAATAGGACAGTTTAAATGTAAAAGGGGAAAGTATACGAATAGGTACCATCAATATCTCGGGCCGAAGCCCCCGTCTGGAAACTGGGCCTCTCGGGCCAACTGCCGCCTCCTCCTCAGCTCTCCTCATCATCTCCCCGAAAATGCTCATCTCGGGATCGGCTCAGCACGCTCGGCTCAGCCGCGCATCAAAGCTGCTGGCGGAATACCATTCTATTCGTGGTATCCAGCCTGTCCTCCAACGCCTCCAATCTGTCATCCTGCGCATCCCAACTTCTATCCACATAATCAAATCGAGTGCGCCACATCAAGTTCTGCGCCTCCCGCGCCTCACACTCCTCTCGATATCTCCTCTCTCGCTCCTCTGCATCTCTCTGGTATTGAGCATCCAAATATGCTCTCATATCACCCCAATAATCAAAGGCTCGCCATCCTCGTCGATCCCGACCACGGCTCGCATAGCCTCCACTTGTGCCGAAAGCTTCTCTCTCATCGATGGTCATCACCACCCTGCTGCTCATCATCCTGGCCGCTTCTTGCTGCTCTTCTTCATCATCACTCACCCTCTCTCCCATATCTCTCCTCATATCTCTCAATGTCACGCTCCGCAACAAAAGGCATCCTCCAACTCTAAAGATACGGGCCAAGGAAATACCACTCCCGCGCACACCGAAGCTCCTATCACCGCCATAAGTAAAAGTCAAGGCTTCATTCTCGCCCGAGATCCGCTCGAAAGTGTCATATCGGTATAAGAAGAACCGATCATGTAACAAGGGCCCATTTCAGATTCCCACCGATCTAGGATGATTACGAACAAAGTTTTCTACTAACAACGTCACCATACCACCCACCGGATGTTCCCATTTCCATTAACTCCCAAAGCCTCACACCTCCCGAAAATAAATCAACCCAATCCGAACCACGGTGTTGGAAGGCAAAGCACACTCCATAGTCGCGAACTGCAAGGCGTTTATCCGAGCCGCTCCCCGTTCGCATGTAACGTCATCGATAACCCTCTATAAAGCAATTTCAAGCCTGGATGGGAAAGAGATTTCATGACCACGTACGGTTTGCATAAATTTCCATGTCAACTCAAAGAAGAATGTCTCAACAGTCCTATCCCTTTCTGACCACTCACCTCTGGGCTCACTCACACCCAAATACTCTCTAGCTGCAGCATATGACAAAGTCCTCGGGATATCATTTATATTAAAACGCACACTCCAAATCCCATTCTCCTCACGTCTCTCTAAGGTAGCCAAAATTCAAGCGTCACTCGCCAGACACCCCCGCACTCTCGCCCAAGAAACCTCCCAATCCGATGTTGTTCAATAATCCCGAAACCAAACCATGTAGTCCCAATTTCCGTAATGTATCCTCACACAAGAATCTAGTCACCTGAATGTCCCTACCATTCGCAAGGTTCCTCCATTTATTTTTTGCGAATCCGTCAACTTAGTTAAACCCATAAAGTCATCTGGGATTCGGGAGGTTCCTCAATAACAATATTCCTCCTTTTCTTGGGTTGAGTTTCAATTGCTTTACTCTTATCTTTTGTTCTCCCCATTATTCAATCAATAATAATCACCACACAGTTTGCAAAACAATATTACCCAAATAATCCAACCTTTCTCCAACAACAAAATATTTGAAACAACTGACAATCAACCAAACAATCCCAACTTAAAATCAACGGGGAAAACTGCAACAAAAAGTACCTTTTTAACACTTGGGTTCGCCGGAAAATTGGTCGGAGAAGTCGCCGGAATCTCGCCGGAACTGCAAAGATGGTTGGAGAAGAAGAAGAAGACCAATGCCACACCAACCTCCAAAGAATTTTGCTTCAATTTGCGCTCCACTCCAAGCAATCGACAAACCCACCTCAATCTCTCAACTCAAGCTTTTCTTCAAGAAATCTTCAAAAAGATGGAATTTTGGGCTTAGATTTTTGGTTTAGAGGGGTTAAATGGGATGGGGAAGAGGTTTTGGTGGATTAGGGGTAGAGATTTTAGGGAATAATGGAGGATTTTTAGAGAGGGGAAAGAAGGGTTTTTGAATTTAGGTTAGAGAGAGAAAGGGAGAAAGGGACGGCTGTGTATTTTTTTAGGGAAAGGGCACGACTTAAGCCTCACACCTCCTGAGACCGGGCGCGCGCCCACTGAGACCGGGTGCACGCCTACTTCCAATCAGACTACTTCCGGGCGTGCGCACAATGGAACCAGGCGTACGCCTGCCTTGATTCTTTGGCCCAAACAGCTTTGGCCCACATCTTCAAGTCCTAGCCAAAACGACCCCCAAGCTTGGCCCCCAAATTCTTCTCTTTCGCGCCTAATCGGTCCTAACTTCTCGGCCAAAGAATGGCTCGCATCCTCGGCCACCAAATGCAATCCTTGGCCATTTTTATTTTTAGTATTATTTGTTATTCGGTTCGCCCCACAATTTTGCCGTCGCATTTTGGCCACTCTAATGAATTCTTTTGCACTTCGCTCTTTGAGATTTTATTTTTCATTTTAACCCAGGAATTTTTATATATCAAATTCGTCCAAAAATTCCATATTTCCAATTTAGTCCCTTAATTTCCAATATTTCCACTTTGGTCCTTGAACTTCGTAATTTCCGTTTAGTCCCAAATTTTCCAAAATTGCAATTTGATCCAAAAGCTTCCAAAGTACACTCCAATCCTCCGTTTTCAACATTGTTGCACTTCAACCCCTGTTGAGACATTCTTCTTTGAGTTGACAGGGAAATTTATGCAGAAACCGTACGTGGTCATGAAATTTCTTTCCCATCCGGCTTGGAAATTGCTTTATAGAGGGTTATCGATGACGTTCTATGCGAACGGGGAGCCGGCTCAGATGAACGCCTTGCAGTTCGCGACTATGGAGTGTGCTTTGCCTTCCAACACTGTGGTTCCGGATTGGGTTGATTTATTTTTCAGGAGGTGTGAGGCTTTGTGATGTAGAACGAGATATTAATTATTTGCGTATCTTTTATTATTTTAATTGTATTTTCGGAATTAATATTAGTAGGATGATTAGAAGAGGTTTTAGAGTAGATTTAGGTAAGTTTTATTAGTTTTTGACTTATATTTGATTACTATATAGGTTAGGCACTATTTTAGGACTCTATTTCTTATTTTTCAAGCTTTATAGGCACTATAAAAATAGGCTTAAGTTGTAATCCGAATTTAGACTTTGATTAATAAAAAAATAGATTGCTTTTTGCATCTTGTTAGGGTTTTTCCCTGTTGAAGGTGGATTCCTTCGAGAAGGTGGATTCCTTCTGCTGAAATCAAGATCTTCCTTAATTGGTTGAAGTGCAACAATGTTGAAAACGGAGGATTGGAGTGTACTTTGGAAGCTTTTGGATCAAATTGCAATTTTGGAAAATTTGGGACTAAACGGAAATTACGAAGTTCAAGGACCAAAGTGGAAATATTGGAAATTAAGGGACTAAATTGGAAATATGGAATTTTTGGACGAATTTGATATATAAAAATTCCTGGGTTAAAATGAAAAATAAAATCTCAAAGAGCGAAGTGCAAAAGAATTCATTAGAGTGGCCAAAATGCGACGGCAAAATTGTGGGGCGAACCGAATAACAAATAATACTAAAAATAAAAATGGCCAAGGATTGCATTTGGTGGCCGAGGATGCAGGCCATTGCTGGCCGAGAAGTCAGCCACCGCTGCCAAAGAGAAGAATTTTGGGGGCCAAGCTTGGGGGTCAAGCTTGGCTCTAGGACTTCAAGATGTGGGCCAAAGCCTGTTTGGGCCAAAGAATCAAGGCAGGCGTACGCCTGGTTCCATTGTGCGCACGCCCGGAAGTAGTCTGATTGGAAGTAGGCGTGCACCCGGTCTCAGTGGGCGCGCGCCCGGTCTCAGGAGGTGTGAGGCTTAAGTCGTGCCCTTTCCCTAAAAAAATACACAGCCGTCCCTTTCTCCCTTTCTCTCTCTAACCTAAATTCAAAAACCCTTCTTTCCCCTCTCTAAAAATCCTCCATTATTCCCTAAAATCTCTACCCCTAATCCACCAAATCCTCTTCCCCATCCCATTTAACCCCTCTAAACCAAAAATCTAAGCCCAAAATTCCATCTTTTTGAAGATTTCTTGAAGAAAAGCTTGAGTTGAGAGATTGAGGTGGGTTTGTCGATTGCTTGGAGTGGAGCGCAAATTGAAGCAAAATTCTTTGGAGGTTGGTGTGGCATTGGTCTTCTTCTTCTTCTCCAACCATCTTTGCAGTTCCGGCGAGATTCCGGCGACTTCTCCGACCAATTTTCCGGCGAACCCAAGTGTTAAAAAGGTACTTTTTGTTGCAGTTTTCCCCGTTGATTTTAAGTTGGGATTGTTTGGTTGATTGTCAGTTGTTTCAAATATTTTGTTGTTGGAGAAAGGTTGGATTATTTGGGTAATATTGTTTTGCAAACTGTGTGGTGATTATTATTGATTGAATAATGGGGAGAACAAAAGATAAGAGTAAAGCAATTGAAACTCAACCCAAGAAAAGGAGGAATATTGTTATTGAGGAACCTCCCCGAATCCCCGATGACTTTATGGGTTTAACTAAGTTGACGGATTCGCAAAAAAATAAATGGAGGAACCTTGCGAATGGTAGGGACATTCAGGTGACTAGATTCTTGTGTGAGGATACATTACGGAAATTGGGACTACATGGTTTGGTTTCGGGATTATTGAACAACATCGGATTGGGAGGTTTCTTGGGCAAGAGTGCGGGGGTGTACAAGCGAGTGACGCTTGAATTTTTGGCTACCTTAGAGAGACGTGAGGAGAATGGGATTTGGAGTGTACGTTTTAATATAAATGATATCCCGAGGACTTTGTCATATGCTGCAGCTAGAGAGTATTTGGGTGTGAGTGAGCCCAGAGGTGAGTGGTCAGAAAGGGATAGGACTGTTGAGACATTCTTCTTTGAGTTGACATGGAAATTTATGCAGAAACCGTACGTGGTCATGAAATCTCTTTCCCATCCGGCTTGGAAATTGCTTTATAGAGGGTTATCGATGACGTTCTATGCGAACGGGGAGCCGGCTCAGATGAACGCCTTGCAGTTCGCGACTATGGAATGTGCTTTGCCTTCCAACACTGTGGTTCCGGATTGGGTTGATTTATTTTTCAGGAGGTGTGAGGCTTTGGGAGTTAATGGAAATGGGAACATCCCGGTGGGTGGTATGGTGACGTTGTTAGTAGAAAACTTTGTTCGTAATCATCCTAGATCAGTGGGGAATGCTGAAATGGGCCCTTGTTACATGATCGGTTCTTCTTATACCGATATGACACTTTCGAGCGGATCTCGGGCGTAATGAAGCCTTGACTTTTACTTATGGCGGTGATAGGAGCTTGGTGTGCAGCGGGAGTGGTATTTCTGGCGGCCCATATCTTTAGGGAATTGGAGGATGCCTTTTGTTGCAGACATGACATTGAGAGATATGAGGAGAGATATGGGAGAGAGGGTGAGTGATGATGAAGAAGAGCAGCAGCAAGAGCAGCAGGATGATGAGCAGCAGGGTGGTGATGACCATCAGATGAGAGAGCAGTTTCAGACTGGCACAAGTGGAGGCTATGCAGGCCATGGTCAGGATCAGACGAGGATGGCAGGAGCCTTTGATTATTGGGGTGATATGAGAGCATATTTGGATGCTCAATACCAGAGAGATGCAGAGGAGCGAGAGAGGAGATATCGAGAGGAGTGTGAGGCGCGGGAGGCGCAGAACTTGATGTGGCGCACTCGATTTGATTATGTGGATAGAAGTTGGGATGCGCAGGATGACAGATTGGAGGCGTTGGAGGACAGGCTGGATACCACGAATAGAATGGTATTTCGAAGAAGCTTTGGATGCAACGGCTGGCCGAGGCAGTACGAGCCAGTCCCAGATGAGCATTTTCAGGAGATGATGAGGAGAGCTGATAGGAGGAGGCAGCGGCAGTTGGCCCGAGAGGCCCAGTTTCCAGATGGGGGCTTCGGCCCGAGATATTGATGGTACCTATTCGTATACTTTCCCCTTTTACATTTAAACTGTCCTATTTTATTTTTGTGCACACATTGAGGACACTGTGGAGTTTAAGTGGGGGGAAGGGTGGTGCCTTGTACTGTACGTATATGCTTAAAAAAAAAAGAAAAAAAATAATAATAATAATAATAATAGTGGCTAAGTGAAAACCCGAAAGGACACTTAGGCAAAAGGTGAGAATTTGAGCGAACATATCCTTAGTCACCGGCGTGGAGACATAAGGGGGAGTTAGGAGTTCGGGTAGGATCATCTTGGTTGATGGAGGTTCGTGTTAGAGGCGGTAGGATAGAAATCCTCGTGCACCTTGGAGTAATAAGGGGGGTTGGAGAATAGTACGAGGCAAGTTTTTGTTGAGCATCTCTTTTTCTTAACATTAACTTTTGATCGAGGGTGTACATTGTGTAGTGTGAGCAAGTGTGGGGAAAGTTTAGGACATTTTAGTTTCCTCCATATCATCGTGTGAGGGCCACTAGTTTGGACGTTCATTTTATCATGGAGTTTGATGTCAAGCTAGGAGCCGTTGATTTTCGTTTAGGGGAGTCTTATGGAGACGGAGTTTTGTACACTCCGGTATCATTTTGTTTGATTAGTATTGGTGGCTAGAGGAGGCTAGGTATCATTTTTACCCGCACATCTGTTTTAGACCAATTTTAGATTGGAGTTAGGATATTACTCAGGGACGAGTAATGGTCTAAGTGTGGGGGAATTTGATGAGTTGATTTGATACATATCTTTTGCCTATGTTTCCGGATGCTTTACAATGATTTTTGATGTATTTAGTTTAGTTTTGATGTATTTGAGTGACATTTTGTTATGTGAGATTGTGTGAGAAAACAATGATCTTTGAGGGTATTTTTGGTTTTTTATTTTGTAATTGGTTGTGAAATCTCGTGGAGCGTGCAAGTACTTGTCGGTGGAAAAAGGGCAGCAAATTGGTCGAGGTTCGAGCTCGGGGTCAAACATGGTCAAGGGACGAAGGCCGCCAAAGCCGAGTCAAATGGGGCAATTTGCATATGGCACGAGTGGAGCACGGCGAAGAAGGCCGAGCACGACTTGGGAACGAATGGAGTCAAGCCAATTTCAACTAGCTACTCAGAACGAGTGGGCACCAGTGGCACGACTCGTTCTCACGAGTGGGGTTCATGTACAACTACAGCAAAGCTACTCAGAACGAGTGGAGGGGTCTGGCACGAGTCGTTCTCACGACTTGGATTGAAGGGCACGACTCGTGCTAATTAGCACGACTCGTGCCAGAACGCGTTTAGTGACGTCAGAACGGATTTTGGAGCAGATTTTGGTGGATTTTCTTGATTCCTTTTCCTAGTTTACTAAAGACTGCATTAGGACTATATATATTCCCATTATTATTATTATTAGGGACCTTTTTGTCTTATTTTTCTTGCTTAGGTTTTCAAGGATTGAAAGAGTTTATTTTCAAGGTTTTTGCAAGGATTTCAGGTTTGATGTTTTGTTGCTATTCATATTTTTGAATGAGTACACTGTGGAAATATTAATTGATGGATAAAATAAGTGACGAAAGTGCAATTAATATTTTGTTGCTATTCCCACATAATGCATCACTAAAATTTGTACATAGTTGTTAGGGCGGAAGTGAAAATGAAGATCTCCCTCCAATGGCATTATGTGGGAATAGGGCAGAGTACGTGAGATAAAATAAGTTTAAGGGGTGACTAAAAGATATTTGTGCCCGTTAATTTTAGACATGTGGTTCCTGTATATTTTAAACGGTCCGTTAAGTCTAGGACCTTATCCAGGACAAAATATTAGTTTAGGATCCTAAATGGGACGCTCTTATAGATGAGGAACCTAACCCTAAGAGGGGTTATGATGAATGTTTGGGCACCAAAATGTATTTTGGCCAATGTATTGAAACAACATGAAAGAAAAAAAGTTCATGCATTTTCTTCTAAAGGTCCTACAACTCATGGTACATGAAGAAGAAGCTTTCTAAGTAACAGTCAAAAGTTCACAATGGAAAAGGTGACATTAAGCAGAAGGTAATCAGATTATGTCATTTGGCGCAGGTCAATGCGATTTAATAAAATGCAAATATATAATCAGTAAAATGGCCAATGCAACCTATAATTGCATCTCCATTTAGTTCTCCACAAGGATAAAAATCAGCAACTTCATGTATATCAAAATTGGTAAGACTTTTTTTTTACTTTATTTGTAGATCAGAGCGGCATAGGCTGTGATTGACATACCTTTTGCATCAGAACCCCAGTGTTGAAGACCAAAACGTACATAGTCTTTCAAAATATTCAACCTTTCCCCAGAACTAATATCCCAATTCCTCTGTTCCTTGATTTCGGTGAAAAGCCATGGCTGCAGGGAAAGAAAACAACTTTTCAAACAAAAATTTTGTGTTCATAAGAACACATAATATCAATTTTCACGTAGAGGAGGAAAGAGCTTTTAGGTATAACAAACATATTGTCAATGAGGGAAAAGAATATTCAGGCAAGATAAAGCTATAGCAGCAAACCTTTATCAATGCCCCTCGAGCAATCATGCATGAAGAAAGCTCAGGGCAATCAGACCTGTGCTTCTGCCAGTCAACATACGCAAAGATATCACCATTTCCAAGAACTTGTAAGGAGTCAGGGGCCTTTCTTGTACACTGGTAAACATAGTCCCAATCAGCAAGCTTGCTGTAGCGCTGCTGACGGGTTCGACCATGTATAGTAACAGCACTTGCTCCCCATTGGCCAATATCAGCTATTAAAGAATCAATACGGTTCCTCCCTTCGTAGTAGCCTGTTCGCACCTAGAGAGAAAAAAAAAACAGAACTAAAGCAAGGATTGACATAAATATATATATTTAAAAAAAAAAAGTATAATGGCGATGGTAGAAACTCCACCATACAGATAGTGAAGACAAGTTCAAAAGAATTTGCTACAAATCAGATAACTTAAGGAAAAATATTAAAATTTCATTTTAATAAAAAAGTTGGGGAAAACAATTAACTCTTTTTATTGCAGTATGTAAGACTTAGTATAATAATAATGTGTACCTTCACTGTTATTGGTACGTCCACAGTACTAGAAGCTGCTTGCATGACATTTTTCATTCGCATTGGCTTTGTGAGAAGAGCTGACCCCGCACCCTTATTAACCACAAGATCGATTGGACACCCCATATTAATATCGATAAAATCAACTGTACATTCCTGGTTAATAAGTTCTACGGCACGTGCAACTGTGTCTGGATATGCCCCACATATTTGTACACCAAATAAATCTTCGGAGGAATGGCGTCTCAGCAGTGCCCATTCTGAGGCTTGACCCTATGAACACAACAGAAACCACATTCCCAATACAACAATCAGATCAAATTTTGTAATATGCTCAATTTTAACTCGACAAATAACAAAAGGCCATAGAATTGCTCAGACTTGGTGAAACATTGCCAAGTATACTAATCTTAAGCTAAATCTTTAAGTAAATGTACTATAGAACAACAACAAAGCCTTAGTGCCAAATGATTTGGGTGGTTGGCTAACATGAATCGTTTTATGGATTCGTCAAATAAAAGAGGTGGGGGGAAACTTTATTTTCTATTTTTTACGATAATAATAAAATAAATAAATTGAAAGCTAAGAAGAAACAGGTTGGAAGAAATTTTGGAGAAAAAATAGAAAGAAAAAAAAATAAACCCATATTGATTTCAATCACCTTTGTTGTCAAGGCAATATTGTCAGTAAATGTACTATGGACAAGCTAAAATGATAGTCAACTCAAGCATAACTAAGGTCTAGTTTATGGTTTCTGTACTATGGACAAGCTAAGAGGATTATCAGCTCAAGTACAACTAAGGTCTACTTTATGGTTTCTGTACAATGAACATAGAGCACTTTTAGTTGTGAAATTTACTTATATCTTTTCCCCTCTTTCGGCAGCATAAAAGCCACTTTTTAGCATCGCTTACCCTGAACAGGTTTAAGCAACAAGAAATTTGGTGCCCCAGAGGACAGATCTGCTTTGGCAATTGGCACTAATCTTTGTAGTTTTGCATGAGTTAGTTTTTCTTACATCTTCCATCTCAAGTGCTTTATCGTTTCAATAAGTCAAACACTGTATTGCATTTACGCAAGAACCACCATAATGAATATCCATTACCAAGTAGTAGGCTTCAAGATCAGTAAAACCCAAACGATGAATGTTCATATTTTTGCAAACATAGTGCAACAAGGCAAACACCAAGCAGAAAGTTAAGAGTTTACTTGCTCCTCTTTTAGAGTGAACAAGTTTCCTGACAAATGTCTTATATTCCCAGTCAAAAACTCCTTAACCAGTCAAAAACAAAGCTAATTAATAAATTTACAAACCTGCAAGAGATTTGTGCACATTGCCATTTCACCGCATGTTATATCAGCTCCTAACACCTTGCAAACCCTTCGAAAAGGAAGATTCCCAACTGTGGTTAATGGTGCAAGATAGAGCTTATCTCTGAAATCAATTAGCTTCTTTTCACGTGGATGCAATTTTAGGCTTCCATCGGTTTCTACAGCCACATGCTCGGTGGTAAGAACTACTTCTTCCTGTACATCATTGGTCTCAAGATCTTTCTCTAGGACATTTTCACCTGTCAGAAAATACCAAGGAAATTAGCATATATGAAAAGAATAATAACAATATCATCTGCTTTCACTAATAATAGAAATACATACACATACAAGTGGTTATTCCAGTAATGTCACAATTTCCATCCAGTATAGTTTTTCCTTTCTTCAGGGGTCTGTTCATCTGTCTCATCAAGATTTACAACCTCTTCAGGAACCTCTTGACAGCACTCCGCTTCATGGACGGAATCATTGGCCAATTCGCTACAACCATTTTCTTCGGTAACATGAGAACCATTTGTAACAGTTTTATCACCTTCCTCATTATTTTCTACTAGCTTCTTTTTCGAATTCGGCCCCTGCAATTCAAGCAAGTAGAATCAGTATATTAGAAATCCGCTGATTTTTTATTTGTATAATATGATACTCATCATCTAATTGGTGCATAGGATAATGTTTCAAGCACATTGTTTTATATTATTGATTTATGAAGCTGCAATGTCCTTGTACAATTCTAACCCTCTCCAACAACTACTGAAAAAAGTGGAAGCAAGGGGGAGTAAGGAATCTGCTTCTACTATAAATCCAAGAAGTTTGAGCTGAGCATCTGCCTTGGGGAACTTCATTTAATTGTTTTTCCATAAAAGTTTCTGGACATCTTTCTTCAACACATTCACTTCAGTGTTCTTCCCAACTTCCAAAGTTCCAGACTCAACATCATTTTCATGTGTGCCTGAATATCTACACGACATGCCATAGGGGCATGGTCCTTCTTCACCAAGAAACGGACAGTTTCCCTCCAAATCAGCAGGTTTCGCATTTAAAAACATATAACCTCATCATAAACGGTTGACCAATCGGACAACTACAAAACACCATGCGGCGGAATAGGCATAAAGAGTGGTATCAATAGTTTACACGATCCTTGTATGCTTCTACATCATGGCTGCACCGACACTTTTCATTATAAAAACGAGGAATCAACCTTTCCGAGTTTTTTGCTACTTGGGGACAAAGATGAAGTACGAGATTTCTTTTCCTAAGATAAGGACACATCTGAATTGGGTTAGTTAATAATTCAAAAATGATTTACAAACCAGTATCTTGTGATAAGAAGAAGAACATGATTTCAGCATTGATCAACCGAGAGTACAATTTCTTACAAATATAATTATTTATATCAAGTTTTCATCCAAAATAATAACATACTCCCTCCGTCCCGGAGAAATATACACTTTTTGTGGTGACGCGAGAATTAAGGTAAAAGGTGAAAAAGGTGATGTGTTGTGAGCGTAGATGGTTGGGTAGGAGAGAGAAAGTGGAGTAAGTGGGTAATCGTTGTGAGTAGAGAGAAGTGGCCCCATTTCCATTTTAGGAAAGTGCAGATTATTGTGGGACGTCCAAAAGGGGTCTTTTTGAAGATCATCGGGACGGAGGGAGTACAGTATATGTATAGATGCCGATAATTATTATTATTACTCCCACTGTAATCCTTCCGCCATCCTCGAATGAATGTCCATTTTCAAGATATTTTTGTCCCAAAATGAATGTCTTTTAAAAAAAAACTGTCCCTAAATATTTTTAATCAATTGTTTTTCACTAGTAATTTTATACCTCCAAAGCTAAATGTTTAAAAAGTGGATAACAAAGACTATCTAAGAATTTTGTTATTTAATTGTGTGAAAATTAATCATTTTAAGAAATTCCCCTAAATATGAAATTTGGACATTCGTTTGGGACATATGGATTAATAGATTACTGGGTAATGTACGTACCTGATTGCGTTCTCTTTTGAGTTGTCTTTTAGATTTCCTCTCCTTATAATGAGGGACAGTGGACTTGGCGCTGTTGTTGGTTACGGCGTCGTCGTTTGAGCCGTTATTATTGGAAGCCCTAACTGGAATAGGACGGAGGAACTCCTTCTTCACCGGAGCTATTGATTTCGCCACCAGCTCTTCCGCTGTTCTTTCGTCCACTCCACCGCCTCCTATCGCAACCGCTGGCTCCATCGGAATGTTCGGTTCTTCCACAATTAATTCCGCCTCCGAGACCTCCATCCCGCGGTTTAACCACGCAACCGTTCCGACCACCGTCTCCGTCTATGTGTGTGAAAGAGATTTTTAGGGTTTTGTGTAGTGTGCTTTTGCAACGACATCGTTTCGGACATTTTAATAACTACAGGAGTTTGTCCAGCCAAACGGCCCGGAACCTTCGGCCCATGCGAGCTTTGGGCTTGAAATATACTTCCTCCCTCCGTCAAGGATCTGCTACTGAGTTTTTAAGGGAAAAAAGAGAAAAGAAGAAAAGGGGAGGAAATTCAATTTCTCTCTTAATTGCTCCCGAATTTAGAAAGAAAAAGAAAAAAACAAAATTTAAATTACATGTTTATCCTTGATAAAAGAAGAAGAGTGTTTTATTTTAAAGATTAAATAGGTATATCAGAAAATTTCTTTAATGAAATTTTCTTTCCTTCCACTTTTGGAAGGAATTGAAATGAAGGAAAATTTTAAAAAAATTTCCCTCCTTTCCTTCAACTTCTCTCCAAGAAAAACTCGGGAGTGATGCTGTCCAAAAATAAGAATTGGACCTATATAAATCTGCAAGCGAGAAAGGGGAAGGCAAGGCCCAAATCGAGATAAGGCCCAAGAAGAAATTAACGACAAAGGTAGCCCAGGGGTATCCCGCCAAAAGTATGCCCGGGGTTATCCCGCCAATTTCACTAAAAAGGTAAACACAAGTTAACAAAGGCGAGATAGTACTAAATGAGTGGCGAGATAATAGAAGCGAGATAATGTGAGATGAACGGCGATATAACGATATGAGACGGAGAGATAATGGGATGAGGCGACATGGTACTTGGTTAGCTTTATTCGGCGATAGAGGGGTTCTAGTGAACGCGACACATAAGAGGCGGCATATAAATATTTACGAAATGGGACCCACTGGAACGGTTTGACATTGGGAAAAGTGACGTGTGTCAGAGAAAGGCATCACATGTATTGAGTTTATTCTCTTGATTGCCCAATTAAACAATGACACGTGGAATTAGAAGCTAACTGTCGCACGAGATAGTCACGTGACAATGGCATGTGCATAGCACGAGGGAAGGGGGTATATATATGAGGGATCATCATCCCTATCAAGGTACGTTCACCCACATACTTGCACACACGATCACCTCCTTCCGTATTGATTTCCTTTGTTGAGCAGAGACTTATCCTCACGCCGGAGGGGCTTACGCCGGAGCCGCTCCCGGATTAGTTACTTTGCTTTGGTGTGCAGGCGAGAAGAAGAAGCCGGAGATATCCAATTTGGGCTACAACGGTCCGTGTTGCTTTTGAGGAAATTCCTGGCAACATCTTTTACATATGAGAGAGAAGAGGTTGAAACTCAGGGGGTTAAGAAGAGAAAAGCTAAGTCGCAAGATCCAGAAATTGAAGAAGAACGAGAAAGGCCAGCGAGATGTTGGGAGCTTTATATAGATGATTCATCCGCCAAAGATAAAGGAGGAGCGGGAATATCATTGAGTTCACCTGAGGAGGATTGTAAATATGAGAAGGCTTTGAGGTTCAAATTCAATATGTCGAATAATCAGGCGGAATATGAAGCATTGGTGGCAGGATTGGAGTTATGCCGAGATATTGGGGTCAAGCAGGTAATAGTACACTCCGATTCCCAGTTAATAGTTAGTCAGGTGAAAGGTAGATATGGGGTGGTTAATCCAATATTGACCAAGTATTGTGATATGGCGAGACAAATTTTGCAAAGTTTCAGTTATTGGGAATTAGTGCAGATAGATAGAGAGAAGAATGAGCGGGCTGATATGTTGAGTAAGGCCGCCTGCGACAAAATAGAGAGTTGCCAAAGAAGATTGTGGTGGAGTTTGTGGAGGAGCCAGCGTATGATAGGCCGCTAATTATGGAGGTTGAAGTGAGCGAGAAAGATTGGGTTAGCGAGATGAGGGATTATTTGGAGAAAGAAGAGTTGCCCCCAGATGAAGACAAGACAAAAATTGTTAAAAGAATGTCGCCAAGATTTACCGTGCAAGATGGAATTCTATACCGCAAGTCTTTCTCGCGGCCTTTGATGAGGTGTGTGGAGCCAGGTAAAGTGGATGAGGTTTTATTTGAAGTACATGAGGGGGTATGTGGTGGTCATCCAGAAGCAAGAACCTTGGCCAATAAAATTATGTTTCATGGGTATTATTGGCCAACTTTGAAGAAGGATGCTGAGGAGTATGTTAGGAGATGCGACCAATGCCAGCGACATGCCAATATCCCAGAAACTGACCCGCGCGAGCAGACACCTATTGTAGCGGCTTGGCCTTTCCATATGTGGGGGATTGATCTCATAGGGCCTTTCCCCAAAGCCAAAGGAGGAACTCAGATGGTTGTGGTAGCGGTAGATTATTTCACGAAGTGGACAAAGGCTAGAGTATTAACTTCCACTACTGAGGACCAGATCATAAGGTTTGTGACTGAAGAGATCCTTTGTCGCCATGGAATGCCGCGAGCCATCATTTCTGATCATGGGCCGCAGTTTAGGAAAAAGTTTCATGGTTTTTGCTCGAACTTGAATATCAACACTCGGATCTGCGGTTCTGACCGCAATGTAATGGGCAAGTAGAAATCGCCAACAAGCAAGTTTTGGAAATTTTATGCAAAAATATAGAGAAGAGGGGAGGTGCTTGGTTGGAGGAGTTATCCACGGCTTTATGGTATGTCAGGACGATAGTAAAAGGGTCAACAGGCGAGACGGCATTTGCATTGACTTATGGCTCTGAAGCAATGGCTCCTGCAGAGATGGGGTTACTTGACTCATAGGGTGACTTATTATGATGAGGTAATGAATGGTGATAGAAGATGCAATGAAGTTAGACTTATGTGACGAGAAAAGGCTCATAGCAAGATTGAGAATGATTAACTATAAGCAAAGGATGAAGGCACAACACGACAAAAGGGTGAACAAAAGGTCATTCAGCGTGGGAGATTGGGTTTTGAGGAGTCGCCAGATTAAGGGCGCCACGGCGGGATTTGCCAAGTTAGATCCAAAATGGGAGGGTCCCTTTCAGATTGCTAAAGTTGTGCGAGAGGGACATATCATTTGAAGGAAAGAAGGCGGCAAAGACATCCCTAACGCTTGGAGTGTTGACCACCTCAGCGATATTATCATTGAAGAGATAAGGGTAATTTATTTATTTAATGTTATGCTTATTAGAACCTTTTCAATATTGACTATCACGAATATATGGAGATTTTCCTTATGATTTAAAGTTATACATGTCTTGAAAATATTGAATGAAATGAAAGTATGAAATTTTATGATTTAAATTTGACTTGTTTTAAGTGTATTTTGTTTTACATATAAGTAATGATGTTAAATGAATAAGAAATATGAGATAAAGTTCAAGGCAGGCAAAAAATAAAGTTTGTGAAGTAAGCCGCTAAAAGCAAAGCAAGTAAGTCGCTGAGAGTAAAGTTGCCTAAAGACAACTTCACTTTTTCGATGGGAGTATAAGTATATGATGTTATCTCGACATAAAGAAAAGAAGGTAAAGAGTTTTTTGATGAATTATCAAAACAATTTTGGCAGAGAAAGAGAGGAAAGAAAGATAAGTCGCATGGAGTTAAGAAGAAAGAAAGTCCACGTGACTATAAACAAGAAAGTCCACGTGACTATAAACAAGAAAGTCTATCTCGCCTTTATGGCATGTAAAGATATGACTGTAAACAAGAAAGTCTATCTCGCCTTTATGGCATGTAAAGATATGACTATAAACAAGAAAGTCCATCTCGCCTTTATGGCATGTAAAGATGAGACTATAAACGAGAAAGTCTATCTCGCCTGAATGGCATGTAAAGATTGTTTTGGTCAAATTTCAACAAGTATATTTCGAAGGAATGAAAAATGACTAAAGTGATAAGAATCTAGGTACAATGATTATCAAGTTGAATGGAGACGGACACAAGATGTTTGTTGACTAGGGAAAGCCCTTGAACAACTTGTTCGCCGGCATAAAACCCCGGGAGGATTTGGTACCTGCCTTGACCGTAAGTTTACTATGTGTTCTTGATGATTACAATGCTAAGAGCGTATTCAAAGGGAGTTTAGGCTAGAGTGAAAGTGTGTGAAAATACAGTGTGTGTTTCCCTTTTATACCTCAAATAAAACTAATTTAACAAAAAGAAAAGATGGTCCTCAAAATTCGGGATTAAGGCTGATCTTGTGGAGATATATCCGCATCTGTTTGTTGAGGAGAAGATAAGAATCCGTTGCTGAGGAAACGTGGTTGAATCAGTCTTCACCTCCTTTGGCACATTCCCTAAAAAATAGGACCAACGTAACAAAGAGCTCAACCTGCAAATAACCAAGATGTAAAATAGGACAACTCAAGTTGTTAGTACCAAGTTGTGGTATGCAAGTTGTAAACATGTTGACTGAAAATGTAGGGCCCAACAATTGCCCCCAAACTTTTTGAATTTTAAAATGTAGAATATAAAGAGACAAAAAAAATTTCAAAAAGTTTGCTAAAAATGGAAGAAAGGAATGACGGTTTCTTAAATGAGAGAAAGGGACGCGATGGGACGGTTTTAAACAGTTTCCCAAGACAAAAAGGTATGAGTCCCAACCACCTTAAATCTCCTTAAATAAAAGACTCATGTTCCAACTCTCCCTTTCACTAAATCAAAACGTAGCTTTCGTGAGGTTTCTAGAGGAAGAACCAAGGAAGACGGTCGGAGAGGAAAATCAGGTGGAAATTTACGGTGAGTTTCTTGTTTTCCTTTCAATTTCACCTTCGATTTTTTGCTTAAGCTTGTAAAAATGGGGAAGAAAAAGACGATGGTTTTAATCGAGAGTGGTGAGGGTTTGCCTGGGTTTTTTGACCCAAAACATGTTGAAGAACCCCGACAAAGAAAAGTGTAAAATCCCCGCTACCAACTTAGAAATTATCAAAAAGAATCACGCCATGGCATACGAAATCGAGTTTTTCACACACCCCGACCTAACCCCGTAATGCTACTCTCCCGAATGGGTATGCTTCCCGAATACCCTTTCACTATTGGCTTGAAATTTCCTTTCCCAACTTTAATCACCAAGTTTTTCGTTTCCACAAAACTTAAATATGACCAACTTATGCCCCAAGGTTGGAGAAGTCTTCAAACCCTAGTAAGATTGAATGCGGAAACAGAGTTGGTAATTGGTTTAGAAGAATTTGCTTTTACAACCGAAATTAGGAGTTTTGGTTTAGGGAGATATGGGTTTAGGGTTAGGTCTGGGAGGATGTCTTTCTTGAATGACAACATTGATCCCGGTGATAGAGGATGGAAGAATAAGTTCTTTTTCGCAAAGAAGAATACCCTGGTGTCGGATGAGGGTTCCAACTTCAAATGGAGGTCTCACGGTAGTAGAGACAATTTTTCTTATTCTAATGATGTTCCTTAATAGTCCACTAACTAATTCCTTGAATCTCTTTTGGCTTAGTTGCGAAACTGGATGTGCTCTTTGCCTATAAGGACAATACAGAAGGGAATGTGAACAGGATTTATGAGTTAGATTTATTAGTGAGGACTTTTAAAGCACTGCCAGTCCAATTTGTTGCAGATCCTGAGGGAGAAGTTGATCCTGAAGAAGCCCGAGAAACAAACCTTGAAGAAGCCTCATCTGAGCCTATCCAAATGTCTACAGGTTAACCAAACACCTTAAGTCTTTGCCTATCTCCAACTTGTTCTAGTTCATTTGCTCTGTTCTAATTTTACACCTTTCTTTGCAGCCACTCGTTCTAAGGACACCGTTAGTGACTTTGGCCTATCGTCAGCGGCTAGAGCAAAAGCTTGGCAAGGAAAGACAAGAAACCCCACCCCCCGTGTGCATGTGGCTAGCTCCAATGTGACTGCATCCAAGTTGAAGGGGGATGCGAAGAAGAGGAAGTTGGTGGAAGCTGAAGCCACTGATACAAATGGTGACATGGATACAGAGAAGTTAGGAGAGAGGGTTAGAGCTGCTATACCAAGTTTTGTTGAGAAGGTAAAAAATGGAGAAACCTTTTACCGACGAGTTTGATAAAATATTAATGTTCTCTTTTAAGCAGGAAATTATGATCCCCATTTTGGCCCATATTGATGCACTGAAGATCAAAGCGGTGAGGTGCGGCTATGAAGCCGCAGAGTCGAAGAAGGAGGCCACAAAGAGTGCAAAGGAAGTAGAAAAATTGAAGAAGGAGGCGAACAAACATGCTGGTGAAGTGGAAAATTTGAAGAAGGATTTTGAACGTTTGGGAAAGGAAGTGGAAGCTGTCCGCGCTGAGAACAAGGCCCACATGAAAGAGCTTGAAGTTGCAGAGGGGAACTTCACGTTTAATGCTACCAAGACTCTGCTAGAGGCCCGAATTCAAATGATGGAGGAATATCAGAATGGACAAGCCGCAACTTGGAACTTGGAGGAGGAAAGAAGAGTTTTAAAGGACCATCTGGGGGAACCAGCGGATGCAGAAGAAGTGAACTTCGCGGCCCTTGAAGCCTTGATTGATGATACTGACAAAGCCCTGAGTACCATAGTGGTAGCTCAAAATGATCAAGGGGAGAATACAACACCGGCGGCAGCAGGCCAAGTTTAAAAACAGTTTAAAACTTTGTTGGGTATTTTGGATGAACAAAAAACAATTTTTTGCTTTTATTTGTCGTACCTCTGTTGGTACGCACAACAAATGGGGGGAATGTCCCCAAAATAAGTTTTTATTTTGTAATGGCTCATAAGAGCCGAGACAATCTATTTGGGAGTACTAGGTTGGTTTAGTACTCCACGCTTTCCTTAGGTTTTTAAGGGATTTGGTTGGATTACCCAACTTGTCCCCTGACTGCAAAAATCTTTTGAAAATATTTTAAGGTTTTTTATGAAAGTGCTTTAAGCCTTTAGGAAATACTTGTTTGTTTTTTGGATAACATGTTGATGCTATAAACCTTAGGTAACATGATAATGTTACAACCAGTAGTTCACAACTTGAATAAGTGTGAAAACGTGCGCCCAGGCGAAGGTGTCAAAACCTTAATTTGTAAGAAAAGATGAATATCTTTTAACCATATGTACCTTTGATCAGAGGTAAATCGTTTGAAGAGATAGAACAAGTATCAGCCGTCCTGGCGTGTCAACAAGTTCCATCCCTCTCCAGCTAAAGTTTCAACATGTATCAGTCGTACTAGCGTGTCAACATGTTGAACTTTTCTTCCTTAGGCTCAAACATGTATCAGCCGTACTGGCGTGTCAACATGTTTGTCCTGTTCCAGCTTAGGTCTCAACAAGTATCAGCCGTACTGGCGTGTCAACATGTTGAGCCTACTCCGTTTGCTCAAGTTGCACCTCGCAAACAGATTTATGTTAGGGTTGGGCGTTAGCGTAGCTAACGCCCCTCCGATGCTTAAGTTAGTAAGGATTCTCAACAAAAATTAACAACTTGAAATATACGAATGAACTTGACAACTTAAAATAAATCGTACCTGAGAAGTCTAGTTGCAAATAACTGGACTTACATGAAATAAAGTTTTAAGTGGATAGCGTTCCAACTTCTAGGGATTACTCTCGTCTCCACTTGGGGTCGACAACCAATATGCACCTTTGCCGGCTTCGGCATCGATGAGATATGGTCCTTCCCACTGGGGCTAACTTACCCGCATTCAATTCTCTTGTATTTTGAAATACTTTTCTCAAGACTAAATCACCAACCCGGAACCTTCGACTACGATATTTTTGTTGTAGGATCTTGCAATTCGTTGTTGATAAGCGGCCATCCTTATCTTGGCTAAATCCACCGATCTCATCAATTGTATCTAAATCTTGAGTTAGCAAGAGATTATTTTCATCTTGAGTTAATAAGCCATACCTTCTGTGTTGGGATTGTTACTTCAATTGGAATTACAGCCTTCCGCCCCATATACCAATGAATATAGAGTTCTACCTGTGGCTCCTTTTGTGGTAGTCCTATCTTCCCAGAGTACAAGTGGTAACTCTTCAGCCCATTTTCCCTTCTTTTGATCTAGACGCTTCTTCAAGTTGTTGATGATCAACTTGTTGCTTGATCAGCTTGGCCATTGGCTTGAGGGTGGACAGTGTAGACATGATCAACTTGATGCCCCAACGAGTACAAAAATCCCTGGTCTTCTTACTTATAAATTGTGACCCGTTGTCACATATAATCTCCCGATGGCACACCAAACCTCGCTAATTATATTTTTCTTCAGAAATGAGATTACCTCCTTATCTCTCACCTGTACATAAGCTTCTGCTTCGATCCACTTTGAGAAATAATCGGTTAATGCCAACATGAACACTTTTCCTCCGGGAGACTTAGGAAACTTGCCTACAATGTCCATGCCCCACTGCATGAAAGGCCAAGATGAGACTATAGAATGTAGAGGCTCAGCAGGTTGATGCAAGAGGTTCTTTGTGTCTTTGGCGCAGCGTCATATTTTTGTACATAGCTCATAGCATCTTGACGCATGGTTGGCCAATAGTATCCTGTCTTGAGGGCCTTCAACGCCAGTGCTTTCCCACCAGAATGGTTCCCACAAATTCCTTCGTGGATTTCTTTGAGTACTAGTTCAACTTGCTCGTTATCGACACATCTCAAATAATGTCCTGCAAAAGACTTCTTGAATAGCACATTATCTATCAAAACGAAAGTTGAAGTACGAATCTTAAAAGATCTAACATTCTTAACATCCGGTGGAATAGTTCCAAGTTGAAGGAACTCAATCACAGGTTGGGTCCAAGAAGGTTTAGCATCTTGTGCCCCAGTAGGTTGAGTAACAACTTGAGTTTCTTCAACTTGGTCTATTACCGGGTATTTAACATAAATGATAGGGATATTAGTATGCAACATTGATTTGCAAGTTGAACCCAAGTTGGCCAGGGCGTCTGCTTCTGAGTTCTCCTCTCTAGGGACCTGTTCCAAAGAGAATGATAGGAATTTCGAGGCTAAAGCCTTAACATGTTGGAGATACAGAGTCATCTTGGAATGCTTCGCCATATAACTGCCACTAAAATGGTTAGCTAGCAATTGAGAGTCAACAAATACATTTATATGTGTAACATTTAAACTTAAAGCTGTAGTTAAACCCATGATTAAAGCTTCATACTCAGCTTCATTATTAGTTGCACTGAATTCACAAGATACAGCTTGAGGTATGATATCACCTTGAGGGGATTTTAGGACTATTCCCAAGCCAATTCCTTTTGAATTTGAAGCTCCATCTGTAAACAATGTCCAAAATCTGGGAATAGTTTTACCTTCAAGTTGTTGTACTTCTAGTTCTGTGAGCACCCCAACCCGGGACCTAACACGTATCCCGAGCTAAGGGAGCTCAATCTAAGAAAAACCATCTCAATTTTTCAAAACATTTATTTGCCTTTAAAAGAAAACCACCTTTCAAACTTACAATTTTAAAATCAATTAGTAATATCTCTACTTAGAGGAAATCCAACCATAACTTTAATAAACCGATATCTGATCAAATACATTGAAAACCTTAATTAACATCTGTTTAACAAAAGGGTTTTCCATACAAAATATAAAAGAGGAATACTTAACAAATACTCCTAACAACCCACTCCTATACTTAACTTGTCAAACCCCAAGAGCAAAGTCCACAATGAAATCCCCGGCCTCACGGGTTCGGGTCACCTGTCTCGGAATCTAAAACAAGAAAGGGAGAGGGGTGAGAATAAATCTCAATGAGCTATTATGATATGCGACAAGATGCCATACAAGATGCAACACGTAGCATGGCGGCACTTAACACATTATGAAAGCGGTAAACACCTTACGTTACCTCATTTTACCTTTTCCCGTCTCGAACAATAAGTCGTACAACGTGGGAGTAAAACTCCACTCTTTGGTGAATCGCCCCCACGCACATTCACCGCTTATAGGTCTCATACCCCCGAGATCCATATAAAAAAAACGGGATACATATATGACCCCTATATTTAGAGTATCATATACTATCATCGCCATTGCAGAGAGCCGTTGGCTTCATACGAGCATTCCCCCGGTTTCTCCTAATCGCAGCGGTATGTAAAGGCTACTTATCACTCAAGACAAGAGCCGCACGTGCCCCCACCCTGTGGCCACAGAGTGGGGAAGGGTCACCGATATGATGAACCTTCAATCACTTATTGAACAAATCAATAATTGATTGACTTCCATCATACCCACCCGAACATATACACATTCAAGCACATAATAGATACTTGAATTATAATCCACAAAATGGGATAATCATATAATAACATGGTAATGTATACTCATGCCAATCAATACCATAATGCAACATTTAAGTAATACACTATGCATAGTATCATCAATAAATATGAATGATAACAAATAAATCCACGATTGGGATAACCATACAACCACATAATAAACATATCCACATATTGGGATAACAATATAATCAACATGCCACATAATCCACAATTGGGATGTCACACCACCATATAACACATAATCCACACAATGGGATACCACATAACAACTTACCACATAGTCCATACTTTAGGATATTAAGATAACCATAATATCAATAATTCCATAACTTGGACACAATGCCACAAGTGATACCTACCCATTACCAATTAGCTCAATAGTGAAACCTATGGCTTCTACACCATTGCAACTATTCACTAAAGATAGGGAGTGAGGCTACTATATATCATAAACCACTCTTACATAGTCATTATACGACCTTGAATAACATTTATTAAAGTTCAAGTTCTATTTCCCAAATTGGAACTATTTTGGTGAAGTCACAAATCAAGCCTATCAACCATTTCTAGGCAATATTTAAACTACTTCCACAATTCCATTTTGATCACTTAAGATGTCATTGAGTAGCCAAAGTATTCTACTTTAATCTAGGTTAAAGAGATTTCATTTTGGTTCTAGTTCGATTAGGTTTAAACGGCTTCAAAGTTGACCCAATGTCACTGTGCCGTGGCACGACTCGTGCCCAGGGCACGACTCGTGCCCCTTTGGCCTTCCCTAAACAAAGGCGTCCCCACTAGGCACGACTTCCCTTTAATCCTTGTCACGACTCGTCCCCATCCAAGGCACGACTCGTGCCACAGGCACGACTCGTGCCCCGAACCCCGAAATTCGAACGAGAATAAAATCCTTTAGTAACCACTAACCAAAATTGTCCCAAACCGATTTTCCCTTGTTTGTGAACTTAGAAGGACTTCCTAACTTCATACACATTATATTAATTTATTTAAATCCCAAGATAACCTAAACCCAAATCATTTACCACTTGATTTCCAACCCATTTTTACTTCCATATTTCATGATTAACCATCTTAATACAACTCAACCAATTTTATTACACTTTTAATCATTTCTTATGAACAACAACAATGTTCCATAATATTAACTAATTCCTCAACTCCAAGAAGGTTTCTAAGGCCCCAAATAACCATTATATCAATAATAACAACATCAATTAATTCATGAGCATATAGAGGAAGGAAAGTCATAATAACTCACTTTAGATTTTTAGAATGAAAAGATGATCTTCTAAGCTTGATTTGATCCTCTTGATGATCCAACTTCAAAATTGCTTTTAGACTTGAAAATGGTTGGAAGATGAGCTAGCTCCAAGACTTCAAAGGGAGCTTCCATGGATTTGAGAGAGAAAGTGAAGGAGTAGAAAATGAGAAGGATGAAGGAGGGAGATGGGGTAAATGGATGGTAAAGGGGGAAGGGGGGGGCCGGCTACTAGAGGGAGGGTTTTGGGGGATTTTGTCCCCACTCAAAAATCCCCTACAACTATCCTTTCATCAAATTAAAATATCTTCCCAACCCACAACATTTTATTTGTCCATTTTATTACCACACCAATCTATTACTTTATTTATTTCTAATTATTATTTTTCTCTAGAACATTATTTATTTCCTTATCATTTTATCCTAATATAAGAATTTAAAGATATAAAGGAACACATAAAATAAATATAAATATTAAAAGCATCTAATATAATATTAAAAATAAATGCCTAGGGTCAGTCGTTACACTCACTCCTTAAAGAAAATTCGTCCCGAATTTGACTGTCGCTTACCCTAAGGAT
This sequence comes from Adenophora triphylla var. japonica, assembly GCA_022495995.1. NCBI lineage: Eukaryota > Viridiplantae > Streptophyta > Magnoliopsida > Asterales > Campanulaceae > Adenophora > Adenophora triphylla. Next base: position 188,235 of record JAFEMH010001678.1, read on the forward strand.
CAGATAGCAAAGGTTACCTTTCACACATTCCAACTTAACATTTTCAATTAGATTTCTCAATTGCATGATTCCACTATACACTTTCACAACTCGAATACTCTAAGACTTCAATTCTCAATTAGTCTTATCAATGCTATGATTCCCTCCAAGATTCTACTTTCATTAATAATATGATATTACAACTTAATATTCCGAGAATATCATGCCATCACCACTAATCCGAATTTTCACGACCTCAAAGAAAGTATATTAAAATAAAAAGTATTACATCTTATGTCTCCCAATACATTACGATATCACATTTAAACTTCAAATACTCTATAAGCTGCCCCAAATCGGTCTATAAGTCGACTCACCAACATTTCCTAAAACTTCAAATGGATTAACAAACTTTGGCGCTAAATTACCTTAGACCTTGCTTCCCCAATTTCATCCCAACAAATTAGAGATCGATATTTTCTTTCCTAACAACGTCTCATACGGTTTTATCTTAATGCTAGAATGATAACTGTCATAATACGCAAACCCGCTAAGGTTAATTAAACTTCTCAAGTCGAAGGAAAAATCCGTCACACAACACAACCTATTCTTCCAGAATTTGGGTAGTCTTCAAATCTCTTCCTTTCGACTAACTAAATCCTCCAACTCTTAGGATCGGTAACAACTCTCGAAGGAAACTTCAAAAGATAAGGTTCCTATTTAAATGACGCAACACAAGTGTAGCTACTCCCGAGTAGAGGATAAGAAAATCCCACTTATCTAAGTTAAATTCCCCAAAGCACACATTATCACTTTCCCATTTCGCATAACACTACACCCTGATCTTCCTTTAAATATACACTTAAAATTTCACAAGATTCTCACGTCCACTAGGTAAGGTAAGAGTCAACCTATTTTCCATCACTAACAATATGATTCATCCTCATCACAACCTACACCCTTTATACGCCCTTTAGATTCAACCAAAGTAATGACTTTACAATTCTTAAGGGTTCATTAAATTTCTTAGGTAGTACTTGCTAACTCAAAGATCACGGACTCAACCTCACAAGATCCTTGGCAACACCCGAGTTTAAGACTATAGAACCCAAAATTTGTAATCCTCTCGAGCTAACTCATACTAGCTAAACTTTGCATACAAGGATTCTTCACAAGGAATAATTAACCCAATTCTCAAATTATTTTTACGATCTTCCCTAACCTTAATTAACAAAGAGATCATCAATTCTAATTACCCTAAAGCCATCAAAATAAGAATTATAATTCTGCTTATCCTACTCAGAACCAACACACGAAATATACCGACGGGAGCACATTTACCAATTACTCACAGTTAGCACATAAAATGTTGGAAAAGACTCCCTATGCAGGTCTAGCATATACCAATTACTCTTCACATCTTAATTCAAAACTTTCACTTTATATACCCACATGTAACCAGAATTTCACATTTAAGGTTCACCTATAACAAATACCAATATAAGCAATTTAGGCATGGAAAAAGGAGACTCACCTATTAGGATAGTCTATCATTATACAACAACTACTTAACCCTCCAGGTCAAGTATATCTCAAAATCATAAATTGATAATTATACTAATTCAACTGGCAATACATGCTCAGCCATAACCACATCACCATCGTGGTAAACCAAAGAAGGTTCGAGGTACTCTCTCATAAGAGCAGAATCCTCTAACAATAAAACAAATTTTCAACAATGTATGTCACATATAAGCAAAATGTGATGCCAAATATAAATGATATGCAACAGGATCTATAAAACATGACCCCTAACCTTTCGAGACAGAAATATACCTCTAGTGACCTCTCGAGGATCTATCTCTCCCTGAACCCGAAACGCACACTCGACCACATGCACCCTCTCTTTCGGTTCCCCTTGTTATCTCTTTTGATACCACCTCTTTGACCCTTTCGACCGGCACCCGAAGCTAACCTCTCGACGAAATGCAGACAATTTTTCTTGTAGTGCCCCGCTCCTCCACAATTCAAACATTTTCCTTGCTTACTCCAACACCCGTCTTCGTGTGACCCATCTTCTTGCAATATTTACACATCATCCCATACCGTTTGGGTACCGCCTAGACGAAGAAGCTACCACAAGTTTCTCTCTCATCCTTCCCGAAGTTAAAGCCCTTGGCCGATCTCCAATCTCACCTTCCAATTTCCCACTATTTTCCTCAATATTTTTCTCGATCTTATAAGCTCTCTCTAAGGTCAGTTCGATAATTGGTGAAGCTATCAATCCCAAATTTCTTCCTAAACTCATCCTCAAACCTTTTATAAACCTATGAACTCTTTTCGCTTCATACGATACCAAATGAGGGCAACTTCTAGCTAATTCCTCAAACCCGATTACATACCGATTCACCGTCATGATCCCTTGTTCTAGTCCTAAGAATTTGATCTCCTTCTTGTCCCTTGTAACCATCGAAACGAAATAATCCTCGAAATGTTTGGTGAAATTATCCCAAGTCCAGGGCGTATGATCCCGCTCCCAACTTCCCTTCAATATTTGCCACCACCGATCGCCTAAACCTTCACATTTAAACACAAAGATACCTAACTTTCTCCTTGTTGGGACTTCCTATAACCTCAAAAATCCTATTCATTTCTCGCTAACCATTTTTCTCGCCTTTAACGGGTTCGGACCTCCGTCAAAGCTCTGGGGTTCATCTTCACAAATCTTTCCAATCCACCACTTTGACATCCTTCATGTTGATTCGGAACCGATCCTCTAGTCTCCATATCCCGTACAAACTTCCCGAATAATTTCATCATCCCTTCATTCTGAATTTCACCTATATCCATATCTCCTTCAATTTCTAGAACCTTCCGATCATCCTTGCTTCCAAACCATTAGAACGAACTCCCGCATAAAACACTCGACGTCAATTTCCACACATTCCCCTTAGTTTAGACATCTACCCCGACCTCTAAACTAAGCTCGATATTAACCGTGAGCACCCCAACCCGGACCTAACACGTATCCCGAGCTAAGGGAGCTCAATCTAAGAAAAACCATCTCAATTTTTCAAAACATTTATTTGCCTTTAAAAGAAAACCACCTTTCAAACTTACAATTTTAAAATCAATTAGTAATATCTCTACTTAGAGGAAATCCAACCATAACTTTAATAAACCGATATCTGATCAAATACATTGAAAACCTTAATTAACATCTCGTTTAACAAAAGGGTTTTCCATACAAAATATAAAAGAGGAATACTTAACAAATACTTCCTAACAACCCACTCCTATACTTAACTTGTCAAACCCCAAGAGCAAAGTCCACAATGAAATCCCGCCTCACTGTTCGGGTCACCCGTCTCTAATCTAAAACAAGAAAGTGGAGAGGGGTGAGAATAAATCTCAATGAGCTATTATGATATGCGGCAAGATGCCATACAAGATGCAACACGTAGCATGGCAAAGACTTAACACATTATGAAAGCGGTAAACACCTTACGTTACCTCATTTTACCTTTTCCCGTCTCGAACAATAAGTCGTACAACGTGGGAGTAAAACTCCACTCTTTCGTGAACCGCCCTACGCACATTCACCGCTTATAGGTCTCATACCCCTGAGATCCATATAAAAAAATAGGATACATATATGACCCCTATATTTAGAGTATCATATACTATCATCGCCACTGCAGAGAGCCGTTGGCTTCATACGCAGCATTCCCCGGTTTCTCCTAATCGCGGCAGATGTAAAGGCTACTTATCACTCAAGACAAGAAGCCGCACGCCCCACCCTGTGGCCACAGAGTGGGGAAGGGTCACCGATATGATGAACCTTCAATCACTTATTGAACAAATCAATAATTGATTGACTTCCATCATACCCACCCGAACATATACACATTCAAGCACATAATAGATACTTGAATTATAATCCACAAAATGGGATAATCATATAATAACATGGTAATGTATACTCATGCCAATCAATACCATAATGCAACATTTAAGTAATACACTATGCATAGTATCATCAATAAATATGAATGATAACAAATAAATCCACGATTGGGATAACCATACAACCACATAATAAACATATCCACATATTGGGATAACAATATAATCAACATGCCACATAATCCACAATTGGGATGTCACACCACCATATAACACATAATCCACACAATGGGATACCACATAACAACTTACCACATAGTCCATACTTTAGGATATTAAGATAACCATAATATCAATAATTCCATAACTTGGACACAATGCCACAAGTGATACCTACCCATTACCAATTAGCTCAATAGTGAAACCTATGGCTTCTACACCATTGCAACTATTCACTAAAGATAGGGAGTGAGGCTACTATATATCATAAACCACTCTTACATAGTCATTATACGACCTTGAATAACATTTATTAAAGTTCAAGTTCTATTTCCCAAATTGGAACTATTTTGGTGAAGTCACAAATCAAGCCTATCAACCATTTCGGGGCAATATTTAAACTACTTCCACAATTCCATTTTGATCACTTAAGATGTCATTGAGTAGCCAAAGTATTCTACTTTAATCTAGGTTAAAGAGATTTCATTTTGGTTCTAGTTCGATTAGGTTTAAACAGCTTCAAAGTTGACCCAATGTCACTGTGCCAGGGCACGACTCGTGCCCCAGGGCACGACTCGTGCCCCTTTCGCCTTCCCCGAAACGGCGTCCCCACTAGGCACGACTTCCCTTTAATCCTTGTCACGACTCGTCCCCATCCAAGGCACGACTCGTGCCACAGGCACGACTCGTGCCCCTGAACCCGAAATTGAAACGTAATAAAATCCTTTAGTAACCCTAACCAAAATTGTCCCAAACCGATTTTCCCTTGTTTGTGAACTTAGAAGGACTTCCTAACTTCATACACATTATATTAATTTATTTAAATCCCAAGATAACCTAAACCCAAATCATTTACCACTTGATTTCCAACCCATTTTTACTTCCATATTTCATGATTAACCATCTTAATACAACTCAACCAATTTTATTACACTTTTAATCATTTCTTATGAACAACAACAATGTTCCATAATATTAACTAATTCCTCAACTCCAAGAAGGTTTCTAAGGCCCCAAATAACCATTATATCAATAATAACAACATCAATTAATTCATGAGCATATAGAGGAAGGAAAGTCATAATAACTCACTTTAGATTTTTAGAATGAAAAGATGATCTTCTAAGCTTGATTTGATCCTCTTGATGATCCAACTTCAAAATTGCTTTTAGACTTGAAAATGGTTGGAAGATGAGCTAGCTCCAAGACTTCAAAGGGAGCTTCCATGGATTTGAGAGAGAAAGTGAAGGAGTAGAAAATGAGAAGGATGAAGGAGGGAGATGGGGTAAATGGATGGTAAAGGGGGAAGGGGGGGGCCGGCTACTAGGGGGAGGGTTTTGGGGGATTTTGTCCCCACTCAAAAATCCCCTACAACTATCCTTTCATCAAATTAAAATATCTTCCCAACCCACAACATTTTATTTGTCCATTTTATTACCACACCAATCTATTACTTTATTTATTTCTAATTATTATTTTTCTCTAGAACATTATTTATTTCCTTATCATTTTATCCTAATATAAGAATTTAAAGATATAAAGGAACACATAAAATAAATATAAATATTAAAAGCATCTAATATAATATTAAAAATAAATGCCTAGGGTTGGGGTCGTTACAAGTTCCACCTCGGGTTGTAAACTGGGACTGAAGTCGGCTACGAAATCGGCTAGGGCCTGAGATTTGATGGCTGTTCTTGGCTCATACTAAATATCATAAGTGCTCAACTTGACCGACCACTTGGCCAATCTGCCCGACATCTCTGGAGTTCTCAACACATTCCTTACAGGATAATTAGTTCTAACAGTTATAGAATGTGTTTCGAAATAATGACGCAATTTTGTAGCAGCCCAGAGTTAAGGCTAATATCGGCTTTTCAAGATGAGAGTACCTTGTTTTTACGTCCAATAGAGACTTACTTACATAGTATACAGGATGCTGTTCACCTTGGATTTCCTTCACCAATACTGCACTAACAACATTTTCAGATACAGGCAAGTATAAATAAAGGTGCTCACCATGCTCTGGTTTGGCAAGTAGGGGTGACGTCACCAAGTATTCTTTAAGTTGCTTAAAAGGTCGCCTCATGTTGGTCGATCCATTGAAAGAGTTTGTTCTTTCTTAGCACTTCATAGAATAACCCGCACTTATCGATGATTTAGATATGAACCTATTCAAAGCAAATACTCTACTGTTAACCTTTGGACGTCTTTGATGTTCTTGGGAGATTCCAGGTTGAGAATAGCCTTGATCTGCTCGGGACTGTCTTCAATCCCTCTTTTGGTCACCATATATCCCAAGAATTTACCTGCCCTAACACCAAAGTTGCACTTTCAGATTGAGCTTCATGTTGAAAGCTTTTAAGATGTTGAACGCCTCAGCGAGATGCTCAACATGATCCTCCATATGCTTGGATTTTACCACCATGTCATCTATGTAAACTTCCATCGTCTTGCCAAGTTGATCTTTGAACATCTTGTTCACCAGCCTTTGATAGGTTGCCCCTGCATTTTTAAGACCAAATGGCATAGAAATGTAACAATATATACCTTCTGGAGTCATGAACGCCGTATCTTCTTGGTCTGACGGCTCCATTTGAATTTGTTGATACCCTGAAGACGCATCCATGAATGTTAAGATGTCGTGGCCAGCTGTCTCATAAACTAGGGAATCGATATGAGGAAGAGGGAATGGGTCTTTCGGACAGGCTTTGTTCAAGTCTGTAAAGTCTACGCACACTCGCCACTTGCCATTTCTTTTCTCTACCACCACAACATTAGCTAACCACCTTGGGTACTGAACTTCCCTGATCATCTTGGACTTCAAAAGCCTCTCAACTTCATCTTTTATGATCTGGTTCCTCTCCTGAGCAAACTTCCTTCTTTTCTGATGAACAGGACGGATGGTGGGATCTATGTTCAACTTGTGAGTAATGACGTCCTTACTTATCCCCGTCATGTCCTAGTGTTTCCATGCAAAACAACATTTCTGGCTTTTTAGGAACTCAATCAGTTCCTCCTCAACTTCAGATGGAAGGTTTGTTCCAATTTGCACTTGGGCCTCAGGATTCGATGCATCAACAGGAACACTCTTTGTCTCATGCTCCACTGCTTCAAGAACATCCTGGGCCTTCTTCTTTAATTGCTATGCTTGCCGAGGGGCTGAACTTGCTTTCATGTTGACCTTGTAGCATTCTTTGGAAACTTGCTGGTTTCCCTTCAACTTGGCCACACCCCAAGGTGTTGGAAACTTGACGCACTGGTGATAAGTTGACGGCACGGCCTTCATGTTGTGTATCCAAGGCCTCCCCAAAATGACATTGTACGAGGAGGAGCACTCGATCACGCAGAATCTTTCCATAGCATTCATACCCTCCAAATAGATGGGCAACTTGATCTCCCCGACTGTTTGCTTTATCTCCCCACTGAACCCTACCAGCACGGATGAATTCTTCACAACTTCAGACAAAGGAATACCCATATCTTCAAGAGCATGAGTGAAAATTATGTTGACTGAGCTCCCACCATCAATAAGGATTCTCTTGACCACACAGTTGGCAATCTGCACTTGAACAACTAGACCATCATGATGAGGATCCAACGTGTTGTCCTTATCTTCATCTTCAAAGGAAATAACATGACCATCTGTGAAGTCCCGGCATCTTGAAGGCAATTCTGAGTGATCCTCCTTGGAACTTTTGGCATGACGCTTGGCTGCAGAGTAAGTTGTTCCACAAATATGAGATCCACCTGAAATGACATTTACCACCTTGGTAGCCGGAGGCGGTGCAACTTTCTCGGGTGCAGGTGCTCCCCGAATCGTGCTCTTTAGACTCGATTCGACCCTCTTCTTGCCCAAGAAATCCTTAAGAAGACCCTTGGACAATAAGTGAGCGATTTCCTTCCTCAAGGCAAAACAATTCTCGGTAGTATGCCCAAAATCCTCATGAAATGCGCACCACTTGGACTTGTCCTTCCAAGTTGTAGACTGGTCGTTCTTCTTAGGCCACCTTGCTTTATCTCCAAGATTTCCCATGGCGCACAAGATTCTGCAATATCCACGAAGCGGTATTCGAAATTTTTGGATAATCATTATCATCTTCCTCTTGATCATCATCTATAACATGAATTCTAGAAGATTCGGATTTAACAGGGGTTTGCCTGTTGGACTTATAGTGATGGGAATCCGATTTTCGTCGAAGGCTCAAATAGAGGAGTAGGAGTCCTCCCAGTTGACTTCCCCATTGCCAAGTTATCTTCCTCCAATCTGATGAAAGGCAAGGCCCTGGTTCTGATTTCTTCAAGTTGTTTCGCAGGGGTCATCACCAACTCATTGTAGAACAATGAGCTCTTCTTCAAGCCTATGCGGAATGCTTCCGTAGCGGTGGACACATCCAGGTTGGGTATAGTTACTGCCTCTTTGTTAAACCTGTGCAAATACTCTTTAAGATTTTCGTTAGGTACATTTGCACAATTCTATAGAGATCACTAGTCAACTTGTCAAATGCCCTATTGCATGAAAATTGGTTAATGAACATATTAACAAGTTGAGCATAAGATGAAATAGAGTTTAGAGGGAGCCCTGTTAGCCATTTTAAGGCCTGGTCACGACAAAGTAGAGCCAAAGACCTGCAAAACACGCTTCTTTAAACATAGGGGGATACTTATGATATCCATTGATTCTCGATACAACAACACATGCTCTGCGGGGTCGGTGCTTCCATCATACTTCTTCACGTGAGGGATCGAGAATTTCTTTGGGATCTCCACACTAGCTATTCTTTGGAACGAAACGAGATTCATTATAGCATGTTGGAGAAACTTGGTGGTACGGCATGTTGACTCCGGGTATGCTTCGAAGCAAATCCTTGATAGTCTGCATTTCCTTAACAAGTTGACTCTCTGCAAAAAGAGGATTGTTATTAAACTGAGATGCAGAAGTATCAAAAGCATTAAAGAAACTCCCTGCTTGCCCCATTGGGGGTGTAGCATAGGTGTAGCAAGATGACAGCGCAGGTTGGCCAGCTGGTATGCTGAATCTCGGTTGTTCGATTGGAATGGACGCCACGATCGTGCTCTCTGCTGGCAAGGTATTAGTCATAGGAATATCCCAGGCATGGCTTGGTCTGTACTGCACCAAACAAAGATCTAGGAAGTAAAGGTGAAAATGGAGTAGATACTTGAGTTTCAACTTGCTTCCCTTTACGCAGGCTATCAATGGCGCTGAATATCATGGCATTCGTATGCTCCTGGCCATCCAACCGATCGCCTATTTTCTTCAACATGTCCGCCATGTTGGACATTATCTCCAAATTGACAGCTTCTGCACTTGGAGGAGGGTTGCCTTGGGCATTGGAAACAGGAAGTGGACGACTCCCAGCTTGACTGCCGGACGACGGATTAGCCATTTCTACTTGAATAATCAAAGTTTCCCACGGACGGCGCCAAATTGTTTTGGTCAAATTTCAACAAGTATATTTCGAAGGAATGAAAAATGACTAAAGTGATAAGAATCTAGGTACAATGATTATCAAGTTGAATGGAGACGAACACAAGATGTTTGTTGACTAGGGAAAGCCCTTGAACAACTTGTTCGCCGGCATAAAACCCCGGGAGGATTTGGTACCTGCCTTGACCGTAAGTTTACTATGTGTTCTTGATGATTACAATGCTAAGAGCGTATTCAAAGGGAGTTTAGGCTAGAGTGAAAGTGTGTGAAAATACAGTGTGTGTTTCCCTTTTATACCTCAAATAAAACTAATTTAACAAAAAGAAAAGATGGTCCTCAAAATTCGGGATTAAGGCTGATCTTGTGGAGATATATCCGCATCTGTTTGTTGAGGAGAAGATAAGGATCCGTTGCTGAGGAAACGTGGTTGAATCAGTCTTCACCTCATTTGGCACATTCCCTAAAAAATAGGACCAACGTAACAAAGAGCTCAACCTGCAAATAACCAAGATGTAAAATAGGACAACTCAAGTTGTTAGTACCAAGTTGTGGTATGCAAGTTGTAAACATGTTGAATGAAAATGTAGGGCCCAACAAAGATGTTGCTAGAGGAAAGAGAGTACATCTCGCCTGAATGGCATGTAAAGATGCTGCTAGAGGAAAGAGAAGCACATCTCGCCTGAATGGCATGTAAAGATGTTGCTGGAGGAAAGGAAAGCACGTCTCGCCTGAATGGCATGTAAAGATGTTGCTCAAGAAAAAAAAAGCATATCTCGCCTCTAAGGCATGTAAAGATATTGGGGCATAAAAGAAAGAAATTATTCTAAGTAAGAATCATGAAGAAAGCAAGGATGAAGTTAAGAAAAAACAAAGGTCAGTAGCAATGCAAGCCGCGACATGTGCACTATAAGTAAAGTCGCCTAAAGACGACTTCACTTTTTCGATGAGAGTATAAGTATGGGGTACTTGTTATGCAAAATAAAGATTTTTGATGAACTATCAAAACAAAGTAGCAAAGGCGATATATGATAAACAAGCAAGGCATAAAGTTAAAGGGGCAAGCTCAAGGGCCGCGAATAACATTGTTTGAAGGCACGCAGGCCCAATAAAAAGAAGTAAATTGTTTAGCCATCCAGGCAACTTACAAAAGTTATTCAGAAGAAACAAAATACAAACACAAGTAAAATTCAAGCTTCAGGTTCAGGTAAGGGAGTCTGTTGGGTTGAGCTCGAAGCCGCCAAAGCGAGATTCTTCGCGTCATCCAGAAGTTTGTGTTTGTGTTCAAGTTGATCGTTCCATAAAGCTAGGACATTTGGAACCTAGATAGGAGCGGGATTACAAGGCACCTTACCCAATAATGTATCTTCCGCTGCAAGATCAGCCAGTTCATCCGGAGAGAAAGGAACCAGAGGATGTCCACGGCGACAAACCTCACTGAAGATTGACTCCGATACCCACTTGGCAAGTCGCTCTATGGTGATAGCTGGAATTTCGGCGACATCAGCGGCTGCAGGTCGCATAACCTGTAGAGAAGATTGATCCCAAATATCAAGGAGATCCTCTTGAAGCTTAGCTACGTCGTTCTTTAAGGAAGTAATCTCAGCAATTTTCCCAGTAACTTCTTCTCGCAGCTTAGCTATCTCGCTTTGGAAGAATTGAACATCGGCGGCATGGGTCTTTTTTAATGTCTCGCTCTCGCTCTTCATGTTCGCGGCATCCTCTTTGGCGGTAATGAGCTCAGCTTTAAAATTGTCAAGTTGAGTTTGGGAAGCGGCCAAGTCAGCTTTTAAAGTATCTCGCTCTCTCTCCAAATCAGTTATGGTAGCATCCCGCCTGCCCACTCGGCCGCGAAGGACATCCTTGTCTCTCCTCAAAATTTGGTTGGAAATGTCCAAAGTTTTTACTTCTTTGCTGAGGCGAGTGTTTTTCTCGCCAATATCCAAAATTGAAGCCCCAAGCTGAAAAAAGAAGTAAGATATAAATAGATGATGAAATGGGCAAAAGTTAAAAAAGACTAAGGAAAGAATAAGCGAAACACCAAGGAATAATAATGCCCAGCTTGGCAAACCGCATGATCAGAATCCATTTGAGCGACATGTCGCACTTGAACTGGGTCGCTAGCTCTGATAAAGGCAGAACTACCCAACAGACACTCTTCCACATTGCGAGTTTCATTAATAAGCCCCTTCAAGCGGGGAATTTTAGCAGTTTCTTGGCTCAGTTCATAGAGCCCCTCAAAGTCAGTAGGCTTGATAAAATCATCTTGAAGCCAACTTGAGGTAGGAAGGCCAGTGGAGGAGCCAGGGGCTTGAGTGTTGGGAGGCGAGTTAGTGAGATCAGTAAGGTCGCAAAAGTTTGCATCGCGAGATGGAGGAGGAGGAGGGATCACAGTTTGAAGCGGCTCAATAAAGTCGGCTTAGAGAGATGGAGAAGAATTAATTTGAACAGAGGTTAACGAAGAAACCTCAATGTGTTCTTCCACAGTGGAAGCATTGGAAGGCGGGACAGTGTTGGGCGAGACATCAACAATGGTAGCTTGAGTTATGGAAGGAGCGACATTACCGACAACGACAGCAACATTGGTAGTAACTTGGGTCGCGGCAGGAGTAGAGGAAGTCGCAACCGCATCAATTCTTTTCTGTCGCTTGGAGCGACTATCTGGATTTGTGGGCTTAGCCCTTGCCTTGGGGTTAGAAGGACCCTGGGACTTTTCTAGAGCGATCTCCTCAGCATCTGTACCGTCGCGGGATAACGGTAGAGGTAAATCAGCGGGAAGAGCCTTGAGGGCGGTATCGCGGGCACTAGCCACCCTTTTCCTTCTGTTATCCGTCTCAAGATTAGCGATTTGGCAAAGATCCATTGATTTGACCCTGTGAGCTGAAAATAAAGAAGAAGAAAATTACCAAAGGTAAGAATTTTCATAAGTATAAGCAAAGGTAGAAGTAGAAAGAGGAATAAAAGTAAGGTACATACAAAAGACTTCACTCTGAGCGGGACACCTATGATTACCATGGCACAGCGAGCATTCATGAGCGTATTTGTCGCCGGTGTGATGCTCCCAGCCGTTAAAGAAAGTATGAACCATAGGAACTCACGGCGGATGAAGAGGTAGATCGTCTGCAATTCCGACTTGGTCAAGGAGCTCTCTGTTTTGCAAAATACCTCTCCAAGAGATGAGAGGTTGAGGTGTATTTTCGGGAGAATTGGTGGGAATAGCTACCACGGCACGGATGGCGGCATAGAGGGAATTATCTCCCACAACTGTGGCATTGCGGGTTTCAATATGGGGTTTGATGGGGAGAAGGCCAGCGGGATGAGACCATCCAACGCGAGATACAATGAATAGCGGGTCATTTAACCAATCATGTACTTTGGCGGGTAAGGGAGTTAGAATTTTGGGACCCCGTTGGTATTGAAGGGAAAGCCTAGTTTCCTCCGTCCCATCGTCAAACTTGGTTGTTTGTTTGTAACCTTTGAATAGGCTAACAAGGGAAGTAACAGAGGGCTCCTTCCTAAGGGGGGGAATATTGTTATGAAACTGATAATGAACCTAATTGCGTTGGGATGGATCTCAGTGATCATGGCTTGGGCTTTGTATAGGACTTCACAGAGGAAAGGGTCTAATGGGATCCTAAGGCTAGCTTTTAGTTGGGCGGGAAAGACAACTATTCCATCTCGCATTTCCCTTAAATGTGCGAGAGAGGTGCTCCCTTGGTAATCAGAAATGTGGCAATTGAGATGGTCAATATTATAGAGGGTATGCCAAGAAGTAATGGGGTTTGAGACAATGGATCCAGCATCAGATTCAGGAGGAGCGAGAGAGGATCCCGCCTCAGCATGCAAAGGATTAGTAAAAAGGTTACCTTCACTTAGAGATATGCTCTGTACCCCTGAAGAAGGGGGATCGTTGGATGTCGCGGCGATAGAAGAAGTCACTTCACCAGCCATCTCGATGAGTTCACTGGAAGAAGAAGAAGAAATGATAGATTTATAATGCATCCTACGCTTTGAATAAGGGTCAGCGACACAGTGGGAGTCAGATGAGTCACTCAAGTTGGGATCATATTTGTCTTTTAAATATCTAACTAGCTCTAAGTTAGAGGTGAAAATGTGGGACATAGGGGCTGAAGTAGGGAGAAAGGAGCGGCCTTGAATTACAAGGGAATTAACCACGGCGGGATCAACCCAGTTTTCAACAAGCAATCGAACTATGTCCGCCTTGGGCAATCTCGCCCAAGTAGTCCGCAATCGTCTATATAAGTCGCCTGTGACTTGACATCTACCATACTTAACCCGCCTAGCACAAGTCTTGTATCTCGCCATATATGGGGATTTGGGAAAAATTAAAGATTCAAAAGGGAAAAGGGAATAACAACAGATCTAAAATAGTTGGGAAAAAATGAAAGATCAAGGATTGAGGGTTTAAAGAATATGAAGGGTTTTAAAGAAGAATTACATGGTAAAGAGGAAGATCTTGGTCGGAAAAGACGATGAACCACCGGAAAGGACGAAGAATCGCCGGAGGTGAGGTACCAATTTCTGGGAAACGAAGAAAAAGGGTTCCAAATCAACTTCAAAATAGCAACTAACAGACGGAATGGAATTCAAGAAACAAATTTATGGTGAAATCAGAAAAAGAACGATGGAAAAGGGAGAGAAGCTCGTCGGAATTGAAGGTTCAAGTGGCCAGAAATTGGGGTGTCTGAATAAGAAACAAGAAAGTTAAAAGTGAAATTAAGGAGAAGAAAGAGGTATTTATATGAGAGGGGAAATAAGAGATGAATTGATTGATGGGACGGTTAAGGTGAAAATTTAAATTTTCCCTCTCATTATTTGGCACGGTTCCCAAATGACGGCACATTAAATTTTGGAGGCCCGCTAGAAATGTGACACGTGTATGGATAGGGATAACCAACGTTTGGGCTTCTTAGGGAAGGAACTACGTGTCGCAGAGTTTTGAGACTGTAAACTTCAAGTTTTTGGCGAGACCATAAATGAATCTCGTCTCAAACTTAGGGGCTTCTGATGCTGCCCAAAAATAAGAATTGGGCCTATATAAATCTGCAAGCGAGAAAGGGGAAGGCAAGGCCCAAATCGAGATAAGGCCCAAGAAGAAAATAGCGACAAAGGTAGCCCAGAGGTATCCCGCCAAAAGTATGCCCGGGGTTATCCCGCCAATTTCACTAAAAAGGTAAACACAAGTTAACAAAGGCGAGATAGTACTAAATGAGTGGCGAGATAATAGAAGCGAGATAATGTGAGATGAACGGCGATATTACGATATGAGATGGAGAGATAATGGGATGAGGCGACATGGTACTTGGTTAGCCTTATTCGGCGATAGAGGGGTTCTAGTGAACGCGACACATAAGAGACGACATATAAATATCTATGAAATGGGACCCACTGAAACGGTTTGACATTGGGAAAAGTGACGTGTGTCAGAGAAAGGCATCACATGTATTGAGTTTATTCTCTTGATTGCCCAATTAAACAATGACATGTGGAATTAGAAGCTAACTATTGCACGAGATAGTCACGTGACAATGGCATGTGCATAGCACGAGGGAAGGGGGTATATATATGAGGGATCGTCATCCATATCAAGGTACGTTCACCCACACACACAGATCACCTCCTTCCAGATTCAGATTTCCTTTGTTGAGCAGAGAGTTATCCTCACGCCGGAGGGGCTTACGTCGGAGCCGCCCCCGGATTAGTTACTTTTCTTTGGTGTGCAGGCGAGAAGAAGGAGCCGGAGATAACCAATTTGGGCTACAACGGTCCGTGTTGCTGTTGAGGAAATTCCTGGCAACATCAGGAAGCACAATCAGGAAGGAAAATATTTTAAATTTCCTCCAACTTCCTTTTCTTTATCTCCTAATTTAAACTCGGGAGCACACCCTAAATAATCTTCATACTCTTTCTTTTTGTTAAAACGGAGCTACTTTTAACAATAATTTTAATTTTAATTAATTATTCTAATAAATTTTTTAAAAAAATCTAACAATATTTATAACCTTGTATTATTACAACTTTTAAATTTCATTACTACGATGACTAAATGAATCTGAATTTACCGTTAAAATTACTTTTGCACTAACAATAAAAAAATTTAAAAAATTGGAAAGATAATATCGGGAGGAAGGGAATATAAACAATTGTGTACTAACGGAATTACAATAAAGTGGAAAACTTATAATACATTTTCCGAAAAGTTTGTTATATTTCAATTTTCATAGTCAACTCAATCAAATTTTGATCATAATTTTATTATCAAAATTTAATCAGAGAAACAAGCTCATAAAACTTTAATTGCAAATTCTTCCAAGTTTTATTTCCTCGTGGCGTAGGGGAATAATATGCTTGAAAGTCATTAAGTTAAAATGTAACATATCAACCTAATTACAAAAACACAATACATAAATTTGACTAGTCAAAATTAATGGGTGAATTATTTACATCCAATCATAATGTCTAGAAAGATGAAAAATAATATGGCCGACCTCAACTAAATTTAAGGATGACAAAAACATGTTATATTAAGGAGAAAAAAGTGAACATACACAATTAAAGTACAAAAATTGGATATCATCAACTTTTTATGAGAAACCTTTCAACCTCTTATGAGAAACCCTTGAAAGTACTTTGTTACGTACTATTCGAAAAGGCACAAAGTTAATTTTATACGAGAATTAAGGAGAGTGTATAGTAAGTGTTGTGAGTATGAAATGTGAGGTATGAGAGAAAAAATGGGATAAGAAATAATTAGTGGATAGTTATTGTAAGTATAACAAGTGTATCCCACAAATAAAAAAGTATTAAAAAATTTTTATTTTGGGAGTGTGTCTTTTTAAATAGGACATCCAAAATGAAAATTTATACATTTTCGGGTGGGACGCAGGGAGGGAGTGCAATTTTTTCACATAAGCCACATACTTGCACTTGTACAACCTCAATAGTTTATAACTGGATTCGATTCTGAGCATGATTAACCTCGTCAACTTCGAATCGGTTGGTATTTTTTATAACGGTTGAAACTTTCACCTTTGATTCAAAATAAATTATCACCCTTATCTTAGGATTTGCACCACCGAAACCTTTGACTCCACAAATCCCTTTGAGGTGATTGTATTGGCTACATCTTCGGGTTCAAATATGAAGCTTAGCGCGGGCTAGCCTGGTTGTTATCACTAAAATTAGTGGGTAGTCCGTGCTCTGCACGAAAAATTAATTTGTCATTTTTTTTGTATTTTGCATATAATTTTATGTTTTTATTTGGTAAAGTAGCATATCATTTTTTTGGTGATTTAAATCTATTTTATATCAATCAAAATATTTACATTTATAAATTCAGGAGAATTTTTTTATTGTAACTTTTGTTGTATATAGTTTTTACTTATTATAACAATTGAAATTTGAATAATAACAATGAGTTATTGTTGTTGTTATTAGTTAACTTCTAATTTTTTAGATGATTGAATTAATAATATTAAATATCTTTGATATTAATGATTTTATACTATATACATACACATATTATGATTAGTAAATATAATTAGCGAAAATCATTATTTACATTTAATGTATTAGTAGAATAATATTTTTATTATGTTTTAAAAAAATATTTTTTATAGTTATGATTAACTAATATAGTAATCATCATCTTAAATAGAAAGCTATATGGGAATATTGATCTAATATAGTAAGTTTAACATCTAATATTTATCAAATACGAAGTATAATAGTAACTAATATTGAAGCATTATCTAAGATATTCTAATATATTAAAAATTAATGTTTCTATTTATATTTTACTATAATGATATCTACTTCTTAAATAATAAGTTTAAGAGTCACCATATATAGTAATTGTTATATTTAACTAATAATATTAGCTTATATTAAACTAAATGATAATATTTACTAATAATAGTTATTATTATAATTAACTAATACTATTAATAATAATAGTTAGCATATATAGTCACTATTATAATTAACTAATAATAGTACTAATAGTAATGGTTAATCTATATAGTAATTATTATAATTAACTAATAATAGTAACAGTGATAATTAACATATATAGTAGTTATTATGATTAACTAATAATATTAATAGTAATGTTAACATATACTCCCTCCGTCCAAGTACATACTTCACGGTTACTGTTCACGCGTGGATTAAGGAAAAAAATAAATGATATAATGTTGTGAGTGTAAAAGTAAAATAGGAGAGAGAATGAGTGGAGGGAATAGTAAATTATAATGGCGTTGTGAGTATTAAAATAATGTAGGAGACAAAGTGTGAAGTATGTAATTGGACGCCCAAAATAGAAAGTGTGAAGTATGTAACTGGACGGAGGGAGTATATATTAACTATTATGATTAATTAATACCATTAACAGTAATAGTTAACATATATTGACTATCATGATTAACTAATACTATTTATAGTAATAATTAACATATATAGTAACTATTATAGTTAACTAATACAATTAATATTATTAGTTAACTTATATAATAAATATTATAGTTAACTAATACTATTAATAGTAATAGTTAACTATAACAGTTATTATATAAGCTAACTAATACTATTAATAGTAATAGTTAACATATACATTACTATTATAGTTAACTAATACAATTTGATGATGCATGAATGTGTTTGGGCTCAGTTATTGTTGTCCAGCGAGTGATTGAGCTGACTTGGGATCTGCACAACACAAGAAAGCAACAGCGAACTGCGCCGGGGCTCCTCCGGCAAGGCCCTCCGGCGTGAGAATCAGAATATGGACTGGAAGATGGTAGAAATAATATGGTGGGTGTGTGTATATGTGAACATGCAAATAAGCATTACCTTAGTCCATGATTCTGTTCCCATATTTATAGTGGATGAAGTGGTGTTAGGGTTTTCATCTGAATCGTTGGATTGGGTTGTTGCCCAGCGTTGGATCAGCTTGGTTCCCTAGACGTACACGTGGCGTGTTGGGATTGCTTCGCCTATGTAAGGACGCTGCTGTGTCTGACACGGATAAGTGGTTTACCTTATAATGGAAAGTCAACCTGTACACCTTTTGGCTTTATTACTAATTTCGTGATTGCACGTGCAGAATGTCCCAGTGGTAGGTCTGACTTTATCCCAAAGAAGCTAACTAATCAATCTTATTGAGGAAGCTAAATGGAGACGACCTGGAGCTGTATGTCCAGGAAGGTCGTCGCCTTATCAAGACTCGACGAGCGAGTGGACGAGTGAGTTGCCTCTTTCTCCAGGTGAGTTAGGTCGCTCAATGGCGACGACCGTCATTCTATGTTGAATGGGCCCTGGCTTGTGGTGGGAAGGCTCGTCGTTAGATGGGCTTAGTCGCTCGTTGGCGACGACCGCCACCTAGTGTGTCGACGGGCCATGATCCAAACCTTGATGGGCTCCATTGGTCTTGATTCATTAATGAGCTTGTTGGGCTTCAGTCTCGTAGAGATATACGGGGCCCGGCCCATCACGGAATATTCCGTTCAGTGGCCCCCAAATCATGGGTCGTCTTGACGGGCCAGGAGTTTGCGTTTTGCCTTGGGGTTGTCCGTACGACCGTCAGATTTGAAATTTGAATTGTGGTGACGTCAGCATTGATAACGTGGGCGGCTAGGATTCCTTCATTAATTGATACGCGTCCCATGATGGGACATTCTCCTCGGAAATCACAGAGAGTATTTAATGCCCCCATCATTTCATCGTTTGGGTTTCCTAGGCCAAAACCCTTCATCTTCTCTGAGTATAAAAACCTCCTCCCTCCTCCATTTCAAACTTTTCACAACCTTGGTTATTGGGAGCAAATAGCAAAGAGCGATTTCCGGCAACCAGCAAGAAGAATTTCAGCGAGCAAGAACCACCGACTCCGGTGACCTGAATTGTTCTGGGTACTACGTTCGTAAGGTATCTGGGAGCTTGGATAAGGGACTTCTTTGATCTCCCACCGGAAAATTCATCGGAAAACTCACCGGCAAACCCTTCACCAGGTATTATCCTTTGATTGTTCTTCATTTTCTGGGTTTTTCTTGGGGTTTAAGAATTTGTTTAATGGGGCCCAAAACTATAAGCTTTGAGAGAGGGGTTAAGTTTGGATTTGGGCTTAACCAAAGGGTTTATAAGTGTGCTAGGGGCATTTGGAGAGAAATCCCTTTAGCTGAATGTTCCTCAATATTGGTAAAATTTAGTTTTGAAAGTGAGAGATTGGGGTTCCCCTCTGATGAGGTCCTTGGGGAATTTGAGGAGGATGACCCAAGGGTAACACTTTTCAGGTCAATGAACGACCTACCCAATCATATCCGAACTCACTACTCCTTGTCCCGTCGTGATTCACTTAGGGATTTGGTTTCAGGGGAATCTAGGTTGCACTTAGATATGTCGTCGCCCATTTATACTAGGACTGATTCCCTTGTTCTTTCCCCCTGTTTTGTAGACATGGATCACGACGGCCGTCCTAATAAACCAAACCAAGAAGTGAACGAGGCCAGCACAAGTGTCGGAGGCACTCAAATTATTGACGCCTTTCATACTAGTGTACGAGCTGGGAGGAATGAACGAGGCTTTGGAGCCGGGGCGCAAGGGGACTGGGCCATTACCTAGGTCAGTACGAGGAAGGGAGATGTTGTGAAACTGATAATCGATTCCCTACGAGGGTCTTTCAGAGTCCAGGCCTCGACGTACAGGCTTGAGTATCTCAGTCAGAAAGAGTATGAGCCCCGTAGACAGACCCTCCTTGCCAGCAAAGAGAAGGTGGCCTTCTTTTATAAACAATTCGAGCTCGGCTTGAGGTTTCCCCTTGACCATTTCATCAACGAGTTCTTAGAGGACTCAGCTTGTGTGCCAATGGAGCTAAGTGCCAATGCCGTCAGAATCCTGTCCGCCTTTATCATAGTCTGTAGATTCCTTGGCTACGAGCCATGCAACAAAGTATTTCGTCAATACTACGGATGACTCGATCCACTGTGAAAGGAAAATCCATAGTGAGCGTAGCCTCAATTAGGAATATACGAGGTTTGTTCTTGGACACGCAGAATAAAGTGTACAGTTGGGATAACCATATGATCCTGGTGGAGAGCAGGGTAGGTTGGCAATTTCCTTTCCCGGAGGAAAATAAGATGGTTGCTGATGAGCATGTGTGGGCAGCTCCGTGGGCCAAAGACTTGAAAAAGAAGATTGATGACTTATTAGACCTCGGATGGGTGTCGTATAAGGACATCGAGGCCTCACATTGGAGATACATAAGGGTCGGCATAATGTCTAAGCCGTCGAAAGGGCCAGAACCCTTAGTGAAGATTAATCTCGACACCCGCTATCCAGATTGGGTCGTTCATGACAACTTGACTTGGGCTGAAAATTGCGTCAAGTGCATGGGGGCATGCGCCGATCATCCCGAAGAGCGTTGCGCTGACCTTGAGATGATTGGGGGTTGAATTTTTATAACTTATCTTTCTCTTTGTGATCACTCGTCTTTTTTGTCTCGTTGATAATGACTTAATCTTTATTTTTGTCTTGCGCTTCTTTCGAGAGGGATATTGAACGCATTGAATGAGACATCATGAGTGGAGTAATCGTGCCCAATGAAAAGAGGGTTGCAAAGAGGAACAGGGCCGCATCCAATGCAATCTATGATCGTCAGGAGAACATGACGAAGAGAAACGATGAGCTTCCCAAGGAAGCTTCTGGTGCCATCCCCCTTATCGAGATGGAGCCCGTCGCCGAGGGGATAAATACTGGAGGCCGTCAAGCACGCGTAGACGCGCTTGAGATGGTCGCTGATGCTGAGAATGAGGCAGGAGTTGAGACAAGTATTGTAGCTGCCAATGAGGATACCCAACTGGTCGTCATCGACGAGGGTGAGCACATTAACCCCGAGGCCGTTGGGAGCTCTGATTCAAAACGCGAACATCTGGAGGCTGGCAGTCAGGCCGGTCAGAAAAGAAAGGATCGTTCTGTAGGCTCAGGGGGAGAGAGGGAGAGAAGCAAGAAAGCCAACAACGACCCTCTTAGCTCTTCCGAACCTTCAACTCCGCAGACTGAAACTTCTGGCTCGTCATCAGGGGTTCTGACTAAAGAGAGGGCCAAAGAGCTGGCAACTTTGTTTGCCCAGGCTTCTCCAATAGCCGGGGTTCCCTATCTGGCGAGGCGTGGTAACCCCCTCATGCTGGGGACGGCCTTGACCAGACGAGCCAGGGACCTTGATCTTACCCGCCAGATGAGGAATGCCAAGTTCACCCCTGAGACTTACCACGCCCGTTTTGGGCTGATTCAAACTGAGGTAATTCAGACTTGCATTTTTTATGACTCTCTCGTCGTCTTACACTTGTAATAATAATTCTATTGTTGCAGATGTCGTCGATGATGGATGCTATGGCATCAGATTTTAGAGCATGTATCGACGCCGTGCAAAGGGGTAGTGAGCAACTGGTTCAGTCTGTTGGGGCCAAGGAGACTGCGGAGCAAAAACTCAAACAGGCTGAGACCAACGTCGGTGAGCTGACTGCTGCCTACGAGTCCCTAATGGCTCAGAAGAACGAGGCTTTGAAGGAGATCGGCCTCTTAAAGAATGATAAAACCAAGATGAAAAAGGATGCAGATATCTTGACCACCGGCCTTCGTGCCGCCGAGACCAAATTTGATAAGATGAAGGCTGACTACGAGGCTGCTCGGGGTCAGATCGAGGCGATGAGGGTTGATCACCAGGCTGCCTTGGACGAGGCAAAATTGGACGCCATCGAAGAGTTTAAGGGAGGCGCTGATTATCTTTTGACTGTCACCGAGAAGGCCAAGGGTTTCTTCAGGGTTGGGGCCAAGCATCTAGCCAGACGGATCATCGTAGATCCGGAGACTAAAGACTTAATTTCTGTGAGGAAGTTGGCCGACCTTTGTGCTGAGGATCCCTACGACCATGATGCTCGTTTGGCCCACCATCTTGTTCCCTATAATGATAACGATCTGGCCATCATCAAGGAAGATGATGAGAAAGCGGGGTTAGACGAGTGGCCTGTGCCGACCCTGGACTCCCGCAACTTTGATGCTTATTATGCATCTTTCATGGGAAATGGTCCTGATCCAGACGAGCCTACGACCGATGCTAATGATCAACCGTAATCATTTGTAACTTGTGATCTTGCAAACAATGCCTTCACCTTGGTTGTCTGGTTTTAAACATTCCTTTAAAAAAAATTTATTTTGTAATGTAAGTGACCCGTTTCCTCGTTGTTTAGAGGGGGTCGTAAAATATTTTGCTTGGTTGATGTTTTAGTTATTCAATGCCTTTGTTTTCTGTTCGTTAATCTGCATGTTAACTAACGTAGATAGCATGTGATAACTTATTAAATGAGTAAGTTTGAGGACAAGTGTATATGGTCGTCGTAAGTGATGACCAGAACATGGGTCGTCCTAATGTGACTGACCCTTGTTCATACTTGTGTTTTCTCAACTTCTCAATGGCTCGTAGGAATAGTACGAAGGTTCGTAGATCTTTGCTCATAGGCAAAATTCTATAGACGAGTCATCTTATTCCGTTATAGCAATCGACGAAGTCTGGCTTCGCCTAACCTTTATACTTGGCTAAAGTGGGTGTAAGTGTCGAGGTCTTGGCTTCGACTGATCTTTATACTTGATCAAAGTGATTGTAGGGGTCGAAGTCTGGCTTCAACCGATCTAAATCTCTTGGGTTTGTAGTGAATGTTTAACAAAGCGACGAGTTTTCATTGATAACTTTTGGTTGATAACGACCTTACATTGACTTTACTCCTAACCGCTTTTTAAACTACTGGGATTTATAGTCTATCCCTTACAAACTTCCAAAAAATTTCAAAAATTTCCTTTGACAAAGTTACATAAAGAACCACGAGTGAGGTGCCCTGAGGGCGCTGAGGGTTGACGACGATCTCAAAAATAATACTTCGTGAGATGATTGGCGTGCCATGGATGTTTGAGTTATTCACCATTTGTCCTATCAAGACGATATGTCCCTTCTCTAACCACACTGGTGACGATGTAAGGCCCCTCCCAATTGGGGGAGAGTTTGTTCTGACGGGCCTTGAGTCCTGTTGCTTCAATTTTTCTCAGAATGTGATCTCCGACCTTGAAAATTCTTTTCTTCACCCTCTTGTCGTGGTATGCCTTGGTCCTCTTTTTGTAATTCGCCATCCTTAATTGAGCGTCCAATCGTCGCTCGTCCACGAGGTCAAGGTCGACCTGTCTGTTGTGGATATTCTTCTCAATGTCGTAGAAAGCCACCCGATCAGTTGGAAGTTGAAGCTCGGTGGGAGCCATGGCCTCAGAGCCATAGGCCAAAGTGAAGGGGGTTTCCCCCGTAGGCCCCCGGGTGGTCAGCAAGCGGACTCGCCCAGAGTCAAGGGAGTTCATCCAACCATCTTGTATCCCGTCCTTCAAGATTTTTCACAAAGCTGACAAGACGAGCTTATTTGCTGCTTCAGCTTGCCCATTGCCTTGGGGATAGGCAACAGACGACTTGGAATGCTTGACGCCCATTCTGTTCAAATCTTGTTCAAATTTCCGTGAAAACTGTAGGTCGTTGTCAGAAACAATTACCCTTGGATCCCAAAGCGGCACCATATTGAATCGTGGATAAAGCTTAGGGCATTGTTTTCTGTGATCTTGTTTAAAGCTTTGGCTTCGACCCACTTTGAGAAATAATCCACTGCCACTATCACATATTTCACTCCTCCTTTGGCCTGTGGAAAAGGCCCAATCAAGTTAACACCCCACATGTCAAATGGCCAAGCTGCCATAACTGGGGTCTGTTCTATCGTCGGGAGTTTTGGGAGGTCGGCGAACCGTTGGCAGGTATCACACTTCTTCATGAATTGCTTTGCGTCCTCTTGTAGATGGGGCCAGTAATATCCCATGGTGATCAACTTATCTGCCAATGTACGGGCCCCAGGATGGCCCCCACACTCACCTTGGTGCACTTCAAAAAGCGGCTTTACCACTTTGTCAGGGTGGACACACTTCAGCAGTGGTCTGGTGATGGATCGTCTGTAAAGTTCACCCTCTACGACCGAGAAACGGGCGGCCTTCCTCTTGATTTGTCGCGCCAACACTTCATCAGATGGTAGCTCGTCTTTTTCAATAAAGGCCTTCAGCTCGTCAATCCAACACCTTGGGCCGTCTCCGACGCACATAACCTTTACTCGATCGTAAGCTGGTTGCTCCAAGTAGGCCATGCTCGTCCTCTGGTAGTTGATCTGTTGCCAGCTCTGAAAGTAAGTCGGCATGTTCATTGTCTTCTCCGGCAATTCTCTGGATGACCCAAAATTCTAGCCCCCGAATTAACTCGCCGACTAAGGTATGATACTTATGCAAAGTTGGAGTCAACGACCTGATAATCTCCACGAACTTGGTTTACAATTAATTTAGAATCGCAGAAGGCTGCAATCTTAGTTGCCCCGAAACACTTAGCGTACTCAATCGCTGCTACAAGTGCTTCATATTCCGCCTGGTTGTTTGATGCTTGAAATTTGAACCTCAAAACTTCCTCAAAACCGTGTTACTTTCCTCGGTTCGACGAGCACAATTCCTGCCCCACTAAGATCTCTCATTGTCGACCCATCTCGAAAAACCTTCCAACATCCAACAGGCAAAACTAACTCCTCTGGTTTGTCGTCGACCTGTTTACCCTTGCTCATTTTTTGAGGCGGCCTCTGATCATCGTCAATGCTGAACGACGCCTCAACCAGGAAATCTGCCAAGGCCTGGGCTTGTAGGGTCTTTCTTGCTCTGTATTGGATGTCAAACTCAATTAACTCAATGCTCCGGTTAAGTAGACGACCAGAGCTCTCGGGACGATGCAATATCTTCCGTAGCGGGGCATTTGTATATACAACAATGGGGTGGGCTGAGAAATAAGCTCGTAGCTTTCGTGCTGCAATGACGAGGGCATAAGCTATTTTCTCAGCATTGAAGTAACGGGTTTCCACGTCTGACAAAGCCTTGCCTACATAGTACACTGGCCTCTGTATCCCACCCTCCTCCCTAACCATCACGGCGGCGATGGCCTTGTCACTCGCCGAGAGGTATACATATAGGTCTTCCCCTGCAACGGGGCTGCTGAGGAGTGGTGGGGACCCAAGTTACTCTTTAATCTGACTGAACGACTGAGAGCATTCTTCTGTCCATTCAAAGTTTTTGGCATCACAGAGAGCTTTGAAAAAGGGAAGTGATCTCTCGGCGGACTTTGAAATGAAACGACCCAAGGCCGCCACTCGACCATTCAGCCATTGGACTTCCTTGATGTTCGTCGGTTTAGCCATGTCAATCAGAGCCTTAATCTTTTCGGGGTTGGCCTCAATTCTCCGTTGTGAAAGCATGAATCCCAAGAATTTTCATGCGGCAACTCCAAACACACACTTGGCCGGGTTGAGCACCATATTATTTGCTCGTAGGTTAGTGAAGGTTTGCTGGAGGTCGTATACATGCTTCCTCTTTCTTGACTTGACGACCATGTCGTCAATATACGCCTCCAAGTTGTCACCGAGCTGTCCCTTGAATACCTTGTTGATCATCCTTTGATAAGTCACCCCGGCATTTTTAAGCCCAAAAGGCATCTTTGTATAGCAATAGGTTCCCCCTGCGACTTGGAAGACCGTCTTAGGAATGTCTTCTTCGGCCATCTTGATTTGGTGATAGCCGGAATACGCGTCCAGAAAGCTTAGGGTCGTATGACCAGCCACGGAATCGACGAGCTTGTCGATTCTGGGCAAGGGGTAACTGTCTTTAGGGCATGCTAAATTCAAGTCGGTGAAATCAACGCATAACCTCCACTTTCCATTGGGTTTTTTGACCAGAACCACATTAGCCAACCACGTCGTGAACCCAGCATCCACGATAATCCCAACACTCAACAGCTTCTCAATCTCTTGCTTTATAGCAACCTCCTTCTCCGTTGAAAAAATTCTTAACCTTTGCTCCTTGAATTTCATTGTGGGGTTCATCCGAGCCTATGGACGGCCACATCCTCTCTAATGCCCTTCATGTCTTCAACTCTCAAGGCAAAGACGTCAAGGTTTTGTTTAAGTAGGGAGATTATCTCTTCCCTCTCCTCAGCAGATAACTGAGACCCCAGTTTAATCTTTTGCTCTGGATAGTTTGGGTTGCTGATTAGCTCAGTTAGCTCGTCGGCCGGCTTCATTTCAGGAGCATCGTCTCTAAAATCCATGGATTCAATCACAATTTCTTTGATTTTCTTTTTTGCTTCGGGGGTGAGGTCTGGGACCTCGTCTTCAATCGGCTTATCTAGCTCGGCCCCCGATTCATAGGTGACCAAAAGTTGTGGAGTTGCAGCTTGGTTGTCCATGAATTTTTCAGCAAAGGCTTCTGTGTCATCCACACACTTGATGGTGGAAACATTGGAATAAGAGGTCATCGTTTGTTTGACCGACTTAGAGAGCTTCACGATTTGGTCAGGGTCATCTATTTCAACAGTCCGCTTTGCCTTCAAAACATGCTCCAAGAATTCTGGGGCCGTCCCAGCACACATCCAATTCCCGAGCGCGTAGGAAATTTAATTCGTTGATGAGGGACTGAAGCGACGATCCCTAAGGCTGCTTGGCCAAGTTGGCCGAGGATCGCATGGTAGTCACTGACAACATCAATCACAATAAAAGTCACGGTCCGAATGGTTCTCAACGGGTGGTCTCCGATGTCGACGGGAAGATCAATATGACCTTTTGCGTCTACCCTGTGGTTGGTGAATCCCTCTAGATGACCTAAGTAGGGACTTAGGCGACTATCGGGTAGACCCATCCGCTGATAGACATTATAGAACAAGATATCTTTGGCTGCCCCAGTATCAATTAATATCCGCCTTGATTCACAATTGTCAATGAATCCAGGGACGATCAGTGTTTGTTGACGAGCTAAAGGATTGGCTGATAGCTCGTAAGGATAGAAACTTATCACATCATTTGGAATCTCAGATTTTTGGGGAACATGTGGTGCTTTTTTCAGGTGGTAAATGGCACTCTTGATTTGATTTTTACTTGTTTCCTCAGAGATGACCAAGACCATCCTTGGTTGTCTCTCCGGGGGGTCGTTGTTAGCAGCTCGAGTGTTGGCTGCTTGACGATCCTCCTTACGTATTGTTCAAGGCGACCATCATCAATCCATCTTTGAATAATTTTCTTCAAACTGAAACATTCTTCCGTGTCATGTCCCTTATCACGATGATATTCACAATATTTGTTTAAATTCTTCTTCCCCTTGTCGTTGGGGTTCATCTTCGGCGCCGGCCAAAGTCCACATTACTTAAAATCTCTGCCCGCGACACGGTCAGAGGAGTATACGAGTCAGGTACCTTTTCCGCCTTGCCTTGCTTGTTTTTCCCTTTCTCTCCAGCCTTATCCTTTTTTGACTTTGCGGTCTCACCATCGTCGATGGCCTTTCCTTCTCTCTTCAATTTTCTTTCTTCAGCCTCGGCTACATCATATGTCTTGGCGTAGAGATCCTTTCGGGATTTGGATGGATGGACTTGTAGCTCGTAGTCCAAGGTGGAAGAAACAACACCGTGCCTGAAACAGTTGATAATCTCTCTATCCGTCAGATCTTCGTCGATCTGATCCACCAACTTTTTGAACCTTTTGAAGTAACTCATGGAGCTTTCATTGGCTCCCTGGGTGATATTACTGAGGTCGTTGACAATTTTACGATGGTCTCCCGCTGTTGCAAATCTTCCCAAGAATTTTTTCCTCATCTGCTTCCATGAATCGATGCTTCCTTTTGGAAGGCCTCTGAACCACCGTAGAGCAGCGTCAGTCAGCGTGCTCGTAAGTGCTTTACACATTACGTCGTCGTGTCCTGAAGCTCTAGATACCACGTACATCTGAGCTTCAAGATGCTGCATGTGATCCAACGCGCTCGTCGAACCGTCATATTGTTTTAAATCAGGAAGTTTAAACCCTGGTTCCGATGGTCCTGTCTCCAACATCCATGGGGCCAATGGCTTCATCGTGCCTACATCATCTTCTGAATCGTCGCTATCCACCTTGTTTCTTTTAGTCGTCAATTCCTCCACTTGACGTTTGAGTCTTAGAAATTCTCTCATATCGACCTCGCCTGCTGGGCCGGCGGGAGGGATCCTATCTCTACGAGGCTCCCGGGTTACGGTATTAGACCATTGCCTCTCGGTGGGAGTGGGTCTTCGGGAAATGGATCTCTCTCTCCTATAGCTTGGTGGTGGAGACGGCCTATAGGATCTTGATTGCTCCCGTTCACGACGAGGGGGAGTTTGTGTTCTTTCCCTATAACTTGGGGATCGTTCATTTCTCAACGACGGAGTCATTTGACAACCGCGAGGAATTTGGTTCTGCACAGGGTTCTCATTGGCTAAAGAACGACGAGGCTCACCATCTGCCTCAACCCGTCGTCGCTGCGATGGGATTCCCTCACTTCGTCTTTGGTTGAGATGTTCTCTGAGATCAAGTTGCGGCACAATTCGTTCATTTTCAGCGGCAGTTCCTTCACGACGACCGTTGTTCCCTCACTGGTTTCTCCTTCTTCCAGACGAGACAATATTTTGGGACGCTTGCGGGGGCTGGTCTTCAGCCATTTGTATTAGCTCGTTCTGGATTCGTAGGAGCTCGTGGAGAGCATTGGCTCTCTCGATGAGGAAAGCGGTTCTGTCGAGATGTGGGTTCGATGGACCACCCAAATTTCGTACAGTAGCTCCCTCGGGTCTCCTCTCCAGTGGGGGTCGTCTGTGACGCTCAGGGGCAGGTCTTTTCTCTCTCCTCCTTGCCGTTTGAAGGCCTGTGTCATCAACCATCCCTTGTGACCTGGTAACCCTTAGATTAGGGTTCCTAGGTGGTGAGGGAGGTCTGGGGTTTTCTTGTTGGCCTTGTTGGGGGGAAGGAGGTCTGCCTCCATCTCCGGTGGATTTGCTAGCAGTGTGCCCGTCTGACTCCATTTTCCAGGTATTTTCCGGCTGTTACTCTTTTGTTGAAGATCACTGACAAACGATTCCCGGCAATGGAACCAATCTGATGATGCAGGAATGCGTTTGGGCTCAGTTATTGTTGTCCAGCGAGTGATTGAGCTGACTTGGGATCTGCACAACACAAGAAAGCAACCTTGAACTACGCTGGGATCCTCCGTGAGGCCCCGGCGTGAGAATCGAATATGGGTCGGAAGATGGTAGAAATAATATGGTGGGTGTGTGTATATGTGAACATGAAAATAAGCATTACCTTAGTCCATGATTCTGTTCTCATATTTATAGTGGATGAAGTGGTGTTAGGGTTTTCATCTGAACCGTTGGATTGGGTTGTTGCCCACCGTTGGATCAACTTGGTTCCCTAGACGTACACGTGGCGTGTTGGGATCGCTCCGCCTATGTAAGGACACTGCTGTGTCTGACACGGATAAGTGGTTTGCCTTATAATGGAAAGTCAACCTGCACACCTTTTGGCGTTATTACAGATTTCGTGATTGCACGTGCAGAATGTCCCAGTGGTAGGTCTGACTTTATCCCAAAGTAGATAACTAATCAATCTTATTGAGGAAGCTAAATGGAGAGATGACCTGGAGTTGTATGTCCAGGAAGGTCGTCGCCTTATCAAGACTCGACGAGCGAGTGGACGAGTGAGTTGCCTCGTTCTCCAGGTGAGTTAGGTCGCTCAATGGCGACGACCGTCATTCTATGTTGAATGGGCCCTGGCTTGTGGTGGGAAGGCTCGTCGTTAGATGGGCTTGGTCGCTCGTTGGCGACGATCGCCACCTAGTGTGTCGACGGGTCATGACCTAAACCTTGATGGGCTCCATTGGTCTTGATTCATTAATGAGCTTGTTGGGCCTCAGTCTCGTAGAGATATACGGGGCCCGGCCCATCACGAAATATTACGTTCACAATTAATAGTATAAGTTAACTTATATATTAACTATTATAGTTAACTAATACTATTAGTAGTAATAGTTAGCCTATATAATAACTATTATTATTGACTAATAATATTAGCTAATAAGGAGAATATCAAAAGTCATATAGATTTTGGGATAGTGATGAGGTGGCGTCTCCATAATCAAGCTTCTACCAAAACATGTCCACATGTCAAATTCATAGGCATGCTCACCAACTTTAATATATATATATATATATAGATTTACCATTGCTTCTTATACTTGATCCTTCCATGTGAAGCTGCACAGTCAAATTTCATCTTCAACTTACATGATTTCAAAATTGTATCCATAGCCAAGAAGAAGAAGATGAACATAGCTCCTCCCAATATATAAATTATCTTCTTTCTTCAAATTGTTATTAGATTTCTTAAGGCTGAAATGGTATACTCTCTCTAAACCATCCAACTTATGATTTTCTCTCCCGACAAGAGGATTAAGAAATACTAATATAATAAGAATAGAGAGAATAATTGGAGGAGTTATTGTGAGTACGAAAAGTAAAATAAAAGAGAGAATGAATGATAAGAATAGTAAGGGGATTGTTGTTATTTGTATGATAAGTGGGTCTCATCAAATATAAAAATAACATAAACTTGTCATTTTGTAACGTTGTTCTAAGTCGAATGAAACGCCCAAAATAACAAATTGCCCTAAATCGGATAGATAGGATGGGGAGAGTATAATGTGTTGGTCTTGCAAATCCCCTTATATAGGCCTTGTTTATTATGATTCCTAGGCTGAGAAAATAACATGTACTTTTTCTGTCAAATCTGAAAACGCACAAGTTTTTAATTTTTAATACTAAGACTAGCCTCAATGGGGATTAAAATGGGGGATGAAATGGGGTTTAAGCTAGCTGAATAGGTGCAATGGGGGGTTGAAAATGGGGTGGATGAAATGAGGGATTGGAAAATTTCATTCGGGTTGAATTTTTTTTTTTTCCTTTATCCGCCACATGTCAGCGTGGCATTGGAGGAGGCCAAGGCGCGTGCGCCTCACGCCCCGGATAGGCGCGTGAGGCGAAGCGGATTTTTTTCCTGGGTTTGACAAGTGTCAACTTCTTATTGGTCTGTTGGATTTTCGAAATTTTTTTTTATCCAAAATCTTTGAGCTTAATTATCACCTAGTATATTAATTTTAAAAAAAAAATTCACCAAAATTCATCATTTTTTTTCCCTACAAATTGATAAATTTCATTTGATTTGGACACAAAAAAAAAACACTCATTTTTCAATTTGTGCTTAATTATAACCTAGTAAATTAATTTGTTTTTAATTTTTTTTCACCAAAATTCATCATTTTTTTCCTACAAATTGATATAAGTTTCATTTGATTTGGATAAAAAAAAACACTCACTTTCAAAAACAGAGAATATAAATAAAATAAAAGTGGTGGGATATAGAATGATGAGTTGGAGGGAGTTGAAATATAATTTAAGTTAGCCATTGTAGGGGGTAAATGAAATGGGTAGATGAAATATTAGGTGGATGAAAAAAAGTGTAAAAAGTGTTAGATGAAATGGGAGAAGGGGATGAAACCATTGTACTTAGTCTAACAATAATTATCTATTTATTATCATCTACCTCACTTTCTTTTTCCTATCAAGCTTTTCATACTCAAAACAATTATTTGACTATACATTTTTTTTAATTTTCATACAAATTCAGTATCCCTTTTTCGGATAAAACGGAAACAGAGAGTAGGTACATTAAAGTGCTACTTAGTTGGTGATATTACATTAAATTCTATATACAAGGCATCTTACATACAAGGCACCAATAATTTCCAAACTATCCTTCGTGTGTCGTGCTCGAAAGGACGACATGAAGCCTTCATGTCGTGTACTTTTACACGACATCAACTAATTGGGTTAAATATTAGGTCGTATGAAATTATACGAAATTTAAATTTACTCTGTCATAAATGTCGTACAAAACAACACGATATAATGTCCTAATATCGTGTATATCCATACGACATATCAAAATGAAGGTGTTCTTCGATGATTTGCAACACGATGTTAATGATACGCATATGCTATGTTATATTATTGAATTGTGTCATTAATTGAGCAAAATTTATACACTTATACATGACAAGGAACAAACGTCATATTGGATCATACAATATCATATAACCTATCATATTTAAGTGATACCACTTTATTTATTTGGAGGAAACTCATGTAGATGAAAAACACTTTAAATGTCATTTAGAATGTAGAAAAAAACAAAAAAAAACGAGGTAGCCGTATACCATTTTTCACAAGATCGGGATACATAAAACCCTAAAAACCCTAAATAATGGCACATATTTGTAACTCAATTTCCATTTTGATTTGGAGGAAACTCATGTAGATGAAAAACACTTTAAATGTCATTTAGAATGTAGAAAAAAATTAAAAAAAATAAACGAGGTAGCCGTATACCATTTTTCACAAGATCGGGACACATAAAACCCTAAATAATGGCACATATTTGTAACTCAATTTCCATTTGGATTTGGAGGAAACTCATGTAGATGAAAAACACTTTAAATGTCATCTAGAATGTAGAAAAAAATTAAAAAAAAATAAACGAGGTAGACGTATACCATTTTTCACAAGATCGGGACACATAAAACCCTAAAAACCCTAAATAATGGCACATATTTGTAACTCAATTTCCATTTGGATTTGGAGGAAACTCATGTAGATGAAAAACACTTTAAATGTCATTTAGAATGTAGAAAAAAAATTAAAAAAAAATAAACGAGGTAGCCGTATACCATTTTTTCACAAGATCGGGACACATAAAACCCTAAAAATCCTAAATAATGGCACATATTTGTAACTCAATTTCCATTTGGATTTGGAGGAAACTCATGTAGATGAAAAACACTTTAAATGTCATCTACATTTCGTGTTACAATACCCGAAATGTTGGTGACATTTCGTATGTGTTCATACGAATGGTCACCAACATTTCGGGTATTGGCATACGAAATGTAAACGGATGAATCAGTTTACATTTCGTATTCCAATACCCGAAATGTTGGTGACCATTCGTATGAACACATACGAAATGTCACCAACATTTCGGGTATTGGCATACGAAATGTAAACTGATTCATCAGTTTACATTTCGTATGCCAATACCCGAAATGTTTGTGACATTTCGTATGTGTTCATACGAAAAACACGCCGACAATTTCAAATTTTAGGCACACGAATTCGTATCCGATTCAAACAAAAAACCCAAATTAATGTTACGAAATCACAATTAGAACCATTTAGGATACGTTTAAAACAACATTAAGCATTATATAATAGGTTTTAGGCATAAATTTGTTGTTGGGTTTTCAAATTTAAAATCTAGGTTAAAAAGAATTACTTTTGGTGCGGAGGGAGAAGAGGCGGACTTTCCACCGGTTTTAGGGAGGTTTGTCTTCATTTTTCCGGTGGTGGTGATCGGCGGCGTTCATCGAGTTAGAGAGAGAAGAGAGAGCGCCGTTGGGTTTTTTACGTTTTGAGAGAGAGAGAGAGAGAACAGCGTAGGGGTGGAAGGAATAGAACGACGTTTGAAATGGGGGGAGGGAAGGAATTTTTTTTTTTTAGTATATATATGAGGGTATTTTGGTCATTTGTACGTGCCTTGTAAATTTCATGCCTTGTATATAGTACTACCCTGGTTATAGGTATGAGGTGTTCAATAAACTTCAACAACTTTGTTTGTAGTGTCCAACTACAACCATAACGCCTAGCAAATTATTAAATTATTCGGTCATTGCCCTATAATTTTTTTTTTTAATTTATGTTTAATAAGTTTTTTTTTAAATCAGTGTATTAATTTTTTTGTCATTTTGGATGAAAATATCCCCCCCCCCAAATGTTGTATTATATTTTCATAAAATAAAAATAAAATCAAAATGTTGTATTATATTTCTAGAATGTTGTATTATATTCAGAATGTTGTATTATATTTTCAGAATATTGTTTTATATTTTCAAAAAAAAAAAAATTAAAAAAATTAAAAATTTAAAAATTAGAATGTTGCATTATATTTTCAGAATGTTGTATTATATTCAGAATGTTGTATTATATTTTCAGAGTGTTGTTTTATATTTTCAAAAAAAATAAAAAATCAGAATGTTGTATTATATTTTCAGAATGTTGTATTATATTTTCAGAATTTTGTGAGGGCAAAATTGAAAGTTCACTTGTAAAAAAAACTTCCCGGTCATTTTAATACGATGAGGAACTTAGTGTGAAGTGATTTGTTCCAAAAGAAACTTATGGGGCAAATTCCCCAAATTATTAGCTCAGTTTGTTTCGCGTAAAACGATTTTAAAAAAATAATTTTCTGTAAAAAATTTATGAAAAATGAAAATATTTTTTAGAAAATAACATAAACATATTTTCGGGTGTTTGTTAAATCTAAAAAAAATCTGAGATAAATTGAAAAAGATAGGGTGGGAATTAGTATGGGTGAAGTGGGTGGGTGTGGGGTAGGGTAGGGATAGAGTAGGGTGGTGAGGAAAATATAAAGAGTAAGCTGATAGTAGGATAGGGTGGTGATAGAAGAGGGGTGGGTAGCCGAGAGTGAGGGAGTTGTTAAAAATAATTTTAAATTAAAAAAAAAAATTGACCTCTGGTTGATGGGGGTTGAAGTGAGTGGGGGGGGAGTTGTTAAAAAATAAATTTAAAATAAGTAAAGAAAATATATAAATTCTTTAAACAGGGGGTGGAGAGTCGTAAAAAATAATTTTAATACAAGTAATTTTGTTACGAGGGGGTGGGATAGGGGGTGGTTGATGTGAGGTGGGTAACGTGGGGGTTTCAGGGTGTTTAACATTTTTCGAAAAATAAAATATCGAAGAAAAATCTGTAAGCTATATTACTTAGAAAAGTAGGAGAAATATTTTTCGAAAAACATTTTCTCCATTTTTTGGTGCTTACCAAACACCGAAAAATGCGGAAAACGTTTTTCAAAAAAATATTTTCCACTAAACAAACGGAGCCTTAGTCTGAAAAGAATTTTGGATCTGCTAATAAGAATCTTTATAATTCATCGTGTGAAAGAAAATTTATAATTCATCGTGTGAAAGAAAAGATGCAAGAAAAAAGTAAGTTAAAAGAACAAATAGGTGAGAATAAAATTTAGAAAAGGAAAAGAAGAGAAATAATGTAGTGATAGTAAAAAGAATATACTCCCTCCGTTCCATTTGAATAAAGACTTATTTTCTTTTTTGTCTGTCTCACGTAAGTGAAAACCGTCTAAATGGCAAAAAAATTACACTATTTCTTGCGCTCATTTTCTCTTCTATTTTACTTTTATACCTACAACATCAATCAACTTACTATTCATGCACTTATTCTATCATATTTTATTTTTCATACTCACAAACACTTTCTTCCATTAATTATGTCTGGTACTTTTTCTTAATTTTTGTGTTCAATTTTTTTGGTGTATATATATATATATATATATATATATATATATATATATATATATATATATATATAACGGTATAGCGAAAAAATATCGAAGCGTGAACAATATTTATATCGAATGTGATCACCCTTACTTTCAACTACGATAAATTTGCACTTCAAATATTTATTCTTGTTTCGCTCCCATTAAAAAAAAAAAAAAAAAAAAAACTAAACAAATGCACACACATCTCTGATCATTTGTCACGTGTTTTGTTTATGAACATTTGTCTGCATTTGTCATGTGTTTTTCATATTTGTCTTGTTTTTTAATACACTTGGGACACTTAGAAATTTGCCATTTAAATGGTCATGGTGTGAAGATGATGCTGAGGTTCCTACATAAGTGGGCGACCGTCCAGGTCTTATGGGCGACAGTCCAGCACCAGTTTCAAGCAACGTCAATTCTTCTGTACAAGTGGGCGACCGCCAACCAAGTGGGCGACTTATGGGCGACCGCCCAGCACCAGTTTCAAGCAACGTCAATTCTTCTATACAAGTGGGCGACCGCCCAAGTGCAAAAACCAACGACGCTGAACTTTCTATACAAGTGGGCGACCGCCCAAGCCAAGTGGGCGTCCGCCCAGGATCAACACCAAACAAACGTTGAAGCCTCTGTTCAAGTGGGCGACCGCCCAAGTCCTAGTGGGCGATCGCCCAGGACCAAAATATGATGAGATTTAGTTCCCAATTTCCGCCAGATTCCTTTAATTCCTTTGATTTCTTTCTTTGTTTTAATCTTTCCTTTTCAGATTAGGACTCTCTTTTGTATTTCATATATATTCAGAGGTTCATCAATAATAAACACAAGTTTTGGAAAAATCATAATTTGTTTTCCTACATGGTATCAGAGCGGCATCATACACAAGTTTGAATCAATGGCGGGGAACGATGCTATCGTCAATAATCCCCCTAAAATCGAATATAATTCTCCGTTTTACCTTGGTCCTCAGGATAGGCCAGGAGATTTTATTACTCCTACTCGTTTCAATGGTGAAAATTATGATGATTGGACTAGTGATATGCAGACGGCTCTTGAAGCTCGCCGGAAATTTGGTTTTCTAGATGGTACGATTACTCAACCTATTCTTTCCTGCACCACCTCTGATTGGAATACTATTCATGCTATGTTGATTTCTTGGATCATGAATACTATTGAATCCAACGTTAAAAGCACTCTCTCGAAATTTAGAGATGCTAAACGTTTGTGGGACTCTCTTAAAAATCGATAGCTGTGGTTGACGGTCCACGCATTCAACAATTAAAGGTTTCTATTGCTCGTTGTGAGCAAACTAAGGGCATGTCGGTGGCCACATAGTTTGGTAAATTGACTGGGTTGTGGGAAGAACTCCATAGTCATGAACCTTTGATCAATTGTACTTGTTGTGACAACTGCTCTGCTGCTCAACAACATGCGGATCGCAGAGAGATAGGCAAGCTTCATCAATTTCTTATGGGCTTGAATTCTGAATATCATGCCAATACTTGCACCAATATTTTATCTATGGATCCTCTCCCTGATCTTGATAGGGCATATAAATTGGTGGTTCAGGATGAGCGGGTTCGTCTTGCCAAACCTGTTCTTGAAGATGTGGTTAGTTTTGCTGTTCGTACTGGTGGAGCCCGTGGTCGTGACAAACCTGATAAATCTCATCTCACATGTACTCATTGTAAGAAGACGGGTCATGATAGTACCACATGTTTTGAATTACATGGATATCCAGATTGGTGGCTTGAGCAACGCAAATCTAATGCTCGCGGCGGTGATCGTCCGCAAAATGGGTGAGGTAGGGGTTCTCCTCGCGGAAGCATCGGATCTACAACGACATCGGATCGTGGGCCTGTTAATGTTGGTGCAGCTGTTGTAGGAGCTCCATCTGTGGCTTCCTCTTCATCGTTTACAACTGAGCAATGGCAGGCTTTGGCAAGCCTTGTCGGTAATTCCCAAATCTCAAATGATCGTCTTCATGGTAAGTTTGATTCAACTTCATGGGTAATTGATACAGGTGCTTCAAATCATGTAACCAGAAATGCCTCGTATCTTCTTAATTCTCGGACTATACCGGCCTGTCCTATTGGTTTGCCTAATGGGTCATCAGTTTTGGCTCATACGGAGGGATCCGTTCGTCTGACGGACACCATTACTCTCTCTCATGTTCTTTTTATTCCAAATTCAAGCTACAATTGAATTTCAGTATCTCAATTGTCTAACGATATTCATTGCACTGTCCAATTTAACTCATCTATGTGTGCTATACAGGACATGTCGAGGAACCTGATTGGAATGGGTGTTAGGCGGGATGGACTCTACTACTTTCGTGGCACATCTTCAGCATATAATGTCTCTGTTACCGGATCGCCTTCTGTGTTGGAGTTGTGGCACAATCGCTTGGGCACCCTTCCGAGAATGTAGTAAAGCTTCTTCCCTCTGTTTGTGGTACTTCTGGCAGTTTACTTAAACCTTGTGATACTTGTTTTAGGGCTAAACAATCTAGAGATAGTTTTTCGGTTAGTGACCATAAGTCTACTAGAATTTTTGAGAAAGTTCATTGTGATTTGTGGGGTGCATACACTCATTCTTCTTCTTGTGGTGCACGGTATTTTTTAACTTTAGTAGATGATTTTTCCCGAGCTGTTTGGGTTTATTTGTTGGTCGATAAAATCGAAGTTTTTCGTATGTTTATGGCTTTTATTGCAATGGTTGAACGTCAGTTTTCTCAAAAAATTAAGGTTGTCCAATCTAATAATGGGACTGAATTTAATTGCATGCTTGATTATTTCTTCTCCACTGGCATTACTTTTCAAACATCTTGTGTTAGTACCCCTCAACAAAATGGTCGAGTCGAGCGGAAACATTGTCACATTCTGAATGTTGCTAGAGCGCTTAGATTTCAGGATCATTTACCAATTTTCTTTTGGGGAGAAGCAGTTCTTACTGCTGCTCATTTGATTAACCGAACTCCCACTCCCCTCTTAGGCAATAAGACTCCCTATGAGGTTTTGTTCGGAAAATTACCTTTCTTTGACTCTCTTCGGGTTTTTGGTTCCTTGTGTTATGCTCATAATCAGAAAGCGAAGGGAGATAAGTTTGCCAGTCGTAGCCGAAAATATATTTTTATGGGCTATCCTCTTAGCAAAGAGGGGTGGAAGTTGTTCGATATAGAGACAAAGAAATTTTTTGTCTCCCGGGATGTGAAATTTTTTGAGAACAATTTTCCTAACAGTGATTTGTCGTATGTGAAATTACCCGGGATCCGGCTCGCGCGCGGAGCCCCCGGCGTCTCGCATTCGTCGCTGTTCGGGAAGTCGCCCGGATCCGAGAGGCAGCGCAATCGCGCCCCGGCATCTGGCTTATTCCGTTTTAGCGTTGCGTGTTGGAGGTGTCTCGCTGTGTTTTGCTTTGTAGAGTCGCCACGCCGTTTTTATTAAGCCCAAAACATTGAAAAAGGGCATCAGTTTAAAGATAATTTTAAACTGTTTTTGTGTGATGAGATTTTTGAGTTCGGAGGTCAGATGACTCCCCGGGAAGAGAATATTAGAATATTAGAGCTCACCCGAGTAGCCTCGTAAAACGAGTCTTTCGGATACCCCTAATATCCTTTAACTGTTGTGTGTGTGCGTGTGCTTTTAAAAATGCATGCTGTATCGGATGTCTACATTGTATGCTATGTATGGAAATGTATTGAAATAGTGTAGGAAGGAAGCCTTACCAATGTTGGTTCGTGTCTGTCTTCTGCTGGGGAATAGTGTTTGAGGTCGGAGTAGCGTTAGGTACGGATCGGGATTGCTTCGGGAGGGCCGGTTGTACGCGGACGGAGTTTCGGCGTGAGTTGAGGTTGTAGGCTGCGTTCGGGCGAGAGGTTCGGCGTGCGTGGGGATCGTCGGGATCACTCGGGCGAGGGTTCGGCGTGCGTTGTGGTGGCGAGTCACTCGGGCGGGGTTTCGGCGTGGTTTGGGATCGTCGGTTTGACTCGGAAAGAGCCGGGACACCGTGGAAAGACCGAGGCAAGGCCTCGGAGTACCACGAGGGGCCTCGAGTACCTCGAGAGTGCCTCGGGGCAGCGCGGGAGCGTCTCGGGAGCGCTCGGGGAGGCCGGAGCACCACGAGGGGGCTCGAAAGGCCTCGGAAGGATCAGAAAGGGCGGGAATGCCTCGGAAGGACTTAGAGGGGAAGCCGGAAGGCCTAGGGAGGAAGAGAGAAGTGGGAG
Organism: Adenophora triphylla var. japonica; assembly: GCA_022495995.1. NCBI lineage: Eukaryota > Viridiplantae > Streptophyta > Magnoliopsida > Asterales > Campanulaceae > Adenophora > Adenophora triphylla. The sequence goes on from JAFEMH010001678.1 coordinate 228,421, forward strand.
GAGTGTGAAAATGAGGAGGGGAGCCCTCTATTTATAGTGCCGGATTAGGTGCAAGAGGTCCGTACGGACCTCCACAGTAATCCGGTATTTTGGTTTTCCTCGATTTGAGGGAATGCGTGATGATGGAGGAATATTTGCAATTATGGTGTCCCCTGAGCAATAAGGTCCGTACGGACCATCTTGCATGCAAAGAGGTCGTACGGACCAACTCTGCGAGGAGTAATCATTTTCCCAGGATTTGAGGAATATTGTGGACTTTAAGGAGATTCGGTAATTATGACAACAAAGAGGTCCGTGCGGACCAATATTGCTTTCCCAATTTCTGAAAATTCCCGAAAGGTCCTTTTATCCCTTTTTATCCCGCAAAGGCTCCTCCACTTGGTTTGGTTGGGGGTTTAGAGAGGGTTTTGAGTGAGAGGGGTCGTCGAGGCTGCGTTGATGAGTGCGGTGCTTCCGTGTGTTTGAAAGGGTGTGATCCAGTTGGGGTACTTACGAAGCCCCTCGACGACGTCACTTATGAAAGAAGTGGGGTCGCCCAGATAAGATAAGGGTCCTGTCTGGATCGCGTGCGGGGAGAGGAAGTGGCCGTGGAGGTCAGTGTGAGGACGTGGTGGTGTCCTTTTGTGTGACCGCATAGGTCAGTAGGCTGGACCCTGTGATAGGATTCCTACGTATCCCTGGCGAGAATCAAGCCTGATTGTAGTTCGTGTGTGGGGTGAGTATTTGTGGTGCACGAGGATGGAAGAGGTCCTCTGACTGAAACTCTGTGTGTGGACGTGGTAGTGTCCCTGGGTGGCCGCGTAGGTCGATGGCTGGACCCTGTGATAGGATTCCTACGTATCCACGGCGGGAATCAAGCACAGTCGTAGTTCGGAGGTCGTGAATTTGTGAGTGCGGGCGTGGTGGTGCCACGAAGTGTTGTGTGACCGCCGAGGTCAATTGTGAGGACGTGGTGGTGTCTGGGATGGAAATTTTACAATTTTCCTAATCGGGTGGTTTAAGGCCTTAGAGGCCGGGGATAGGCTGTGAGGACTTGAATCGTCTTCGATTGCGGTTGGTGCCACGTTGGAGGACTTTGAATCGTCTTACGCGGCGGTTGGTGCCACGTTGGAGGACTTTGAATCGTCTTACGCGGCGGTTGGTGCCACTGGCCAGAGACTTTGCATCGTCTTCGCGGCGGTTGGTGCCACGGCAGAGGACTTTGAATCGTCTTACGCGGCGGTTGGTGCCACGGCGGAGGACTTTGAATCGTCTTACGGCGGCGGTTGATGTAATGCGCGAGGACTTTGAATCGTCTTCTAGCCGCAGTTGATGTAATGCGCGAGACTTTGAATCGTCTTCTAGCCCTTGATTGATATATGCGCGAGACTTTGAATCGTCTTCTAACCGCAGATCGATGTAATGCGCGAGACTTTGAATCGTCTTCTAGCCGCGATTGATGTAATGCGTGAGGACTTTGAATCGTCTTCTAGCCGCAGTTGATGTTATGCGCGAGACTTTGAATCGTCTTCTAGCCGCATTTGTGGAGCGTGGCTGCCTTGTGCTTTGATAGCGAGAGGCGTAGATGCCTTTGTGTTTTTGCATGTTGAGTAGAAGGTTGGACTTACGATGACTGCCGGTGCTTGCGTTGCCGTTGAAGTGGGCAAGGATGACGGCGGTGATTGCTTCACCATTTGGCATTTTGGAGCGCTTTATGCCTTGGGACTTGTACTAGGAGGTGTTGGCTCCTTCTTGTGCTTGTTTTGCCGTTTGAGTGGGCAAGGATGATGGTCGGTCTTTGAGGATATGCGATCTTGTATGACTTCCCTTTGACTTGTTGGGGAGGAGCTCGGGCTTACTTTGATGGCGGTGCTTGCGTTGCCGTTGAAGTGGGCGAGGTTCGGGCTTACACGGCTAGGTGCTTGAATTGTTGGGGATGCGTGACCTTGTAGGGGCCCTTTTACATTGGGAAGATGACTTCGGACCTCTTTTGAGGGCCGATGGTTGAGATTGTCGTTGAGCGTTTGGAGGCGTCTTGTGCCTTGATATTCGTCTTTGGGAGGTGTTGGCTCCTTCTTGAATTGCCGTTGAGCGGGCGGTGGTTGGATTGCCGTTGAGCGTTTGGAGGCGTCTTGTGCCTTGGGATTCGTCTTTGGGAGGTGTTGGCTCCTTCTTGAATTGCCGTCGGGCGTTTTGGTGGCGGCTCGTGCCTTGATATTCGTGCTGGGAGGCGTTGGCTCCTTCTTGAATTGCCGTTGAGCGGGCGGTGGTTGAATTGCCGTTGAAGTGGGCGAGTCAGGGCTTACGTTGGCCGGGGATTGAATTGCCGTTGAAGTGGCGAGGACCGGTCGTACGTTGGCGGCCGGGGATTGAATTGCCGTTGAAGTGGGCGAGGACCGGTCTTACGTTGACGGTCGGTGGTTGAATTGCCGTTGAAGTGGCGAGACCGGTCTTACTGTGGCCGGGGATTGGAATTGCCGTTAGGTGGCGAGACCGGTCTTACGGCGGCGAGGGATTGAATTGCCGTTGGAGTGGCGAGACCGGTCTTACGTTGATGGCGGGGATTGAATTGCCGTTGGAGTGGCGAGGACCGGTCTTACGTTGATGGCGGGATTGGAATTGCCGTTGAAGTGGGCGAGGCTCGGGCTTACTGTGCTGCCGGTGCTTGCGTTGATGGGTTAAGGACCAAAGCGCATCGAATTTCTTTGAAGTAGGCCTTTAGACAACCGAGGCAAAGATTATAAGGGCAAAGATAGCCGGCGGAGTTTGATCTGTACCCACAGGCTCAGGTATGAGGCGTGATTTCGAGGTGCTCCGTGGTGACGGCGCAGCGGAAGATGCTTTGCGGGGCTTGACTGCGATGTTATGTACACGGGAGCGGGTCTTGGCGGCATGGCCGGTGTGCTTCCCGTGGCTCCAAGGACCCTCCCTTTGGGATGCTTGATTCCGGGACATGGGCGTGCTCGATTTTGAGAGGTACCTTGGCGGTGTCGGCGCAGAGGAGTTCATTTTGTATGGAGAGGAGTACGGGGCCTTCGTGAGGAGGAAGGCGAGGAGCCGCGGAAGTGCGGCGCGGGAGAGAGGGCGGCCGCGAGGCTCCCAGAGGTTCCGTCGGGGCCGGATTTCACGTATGTCAGGGGACGGATCGAGAGGAGGTGTATGCATGCCGTTCGGAGCGAGCTCTGCTTTGCCATCTGAAGTGGACCCCAGATAGATCGGTGAGTGTCTTGACTCTTTTCCATCTTGGCATCTTTTACGTATTTTTCTCTTTTTGTTGTTGAGTATAAGCTGTATTCTTGAGTGTTTCCTTGGCTGCTTGTTGGTGCGAGTCCGGGAGAGCCTATGATATCTTGACTCGCCGTTATGTGGCGATGAGGTCGTTTGCGAAGAAGATGGCGTCGAAGATATCTTGTCGGTCTTCGCGACGCGTGCCGGCGTACGATCCTATGCCTTTGAGGCATTCCGTAGACGTTCCTCCGCCTAGAAGCCGGCGGAGCCGCAGCGAGGGACCTTCGAGGGCGGCTTAGTATGGATGCCGGGACATCTTCGGGAGCTCCGGGGCGCGGGCCCCTTTTATCGATTCTTCCCTCCTCGGGATGCGCCGGGGCGAGGGTTCCGTCGAGCCTTCCTTCTTTGATCCTTTCGCCGGATTTGATCCTTCAGATTTCTTTCAGTGGCAGCCTCCGGCGGGGGATCGGTACTCTGATGACGAGGATGTGGCGGGTGCGTTCACAGGGATGCCCGACTTCTCTCTGGAGGACCTCGCGAGATGATGATGATCTTGAAGAAGTCTGATTAGTATTCATTTGCTTTCCCTCTTTCCATATCTTCTCTTTTTTTGTTTAGCAACAGACATTTGATATTCCTGTAATAAAACACTCATATTTGCACGGCAAACAGCATTTTATTTTAAGATGTAATGTCATTTTTGTGATTCCCGGGATTTGTCCTAGAAATTGTTGCTATTATTATTATATTTTTGTACATGCCACGTGAGCTGAGAGTGCGTTTGTGGGTAGTGTATGCTTGCCGGGAATGGCTTTGGCCAGTGTTTGGGCAGTTTGGAGCAAGGTCCTGCTGAGGACAGTGGTTGTTGTACTGTTTGCTGGGGAAAATGGGTTCTTTTTGCAAGGAGGTCCGTACGGACATACCTAGCATGCAAAGAGGTCCGTACGGACCAACCTTGCTTTTGGGAAGGAGATAAATGCTTTCCAGTGTCTGGTTCTTCCTCATTTCCCCATTTGCAGCCATTTTCGAGCTTTCTTCCCCATTTTCTCTAGGAACCTCCATTTTTGCCATGGATTCTTCGTACGTTCCTAGAATTTTGCCGAGGCTTTCGCAGGAGAGGCAGGCACACTTCCTTGAGCAGTTGAAAACGTGGATGCGGCGCCGTATGAGGCATCAGAGACGGGCTTTCGAGGTAAGGTTTCGTCTTTGCTTGATTTGGTCTTTTAAGGAGTTGGTTCCTGACTGGGATTTGTTGCGGGCTGCGCGAAGTTACAGGATGTTAGGAGGCACGTGTCTTGTTTCTCCTACAATGAAATGGTGCCCACTTTTGAGGATTTTCGGGCTTTGATTGGAGGACCGGAGGTGGAGGCCATCTCGCTTCCTTTGATTGGTGGTCTTTGCGGTGAGCGTGAAGCTTGCAGGCTTTCTTCGTACTTCATTGGAAGAAGTGCAGGGCATGATCCTTGATTCGGGTCATATCGACATTTCTGAGCTGCCGGAGCGGTTCGTGGTTGATGATGAGAGTGACGTCTCTTGGGATGCATTTGCCTTGTGCGCGATGGCGGCAGCTCTTCATAGTCGGCTCCGCAGCATTTGTGATGGCGCTTTGCTAGATGTGGTAGGGCCTTTGCGGAAGTGGAGAAGATATTGTCCCGTTGGTCTTTGGGGAGACTGCTTCGTAGGTATTCGACCGTACGCGGCTGGGGATCGGTTCATGAGAGGGGAAGCCGCTTTGCTCACCTTGTAGGCTGCGAGAGAGACTTCGAGGCCATGCCGAGGCTCAGCGTCGTTTAGCCCGTGGTCATTTGCTCAGCTGACCTCTTGTGTTGGATATGGATCGGCCGCTTGGGAGAGATGGATGGCACGGCTTAGTACGCATCGAGATCCATTGGTGGGTTCCGCCTTTGGAGGATTGAGACTAGGAGGATCTTGCAGGAAGGGTCCCTACGTTGTCGAGTTCCAGGTTTGTCTTGGTCCTCCTTCTATATTCCGTCGCTTGTTTCCGGCGGTTTGGGATGAAGCAGGAGCCTTTGTTGGGCTGGGATGACCTTGCTCTGCGGAGGTAGTTCCTGCTTTGTATGGCGGCTTCGGGTGCCTTCTTGTATTTTAGGGTATGGAAGTATTCCGCTTTCCCTCTGTGGTACTCCTTAGACGTCGGGAGAGTGTCGTGTTGGCAACTGATGCTGGCCTGGTATGAGCGGCGTGTTGGGCGTCCCAAGTGGTCTTGGAGAGCGGGCGTGTAGCGATCTGGGACCCGTTTGCCGTAGTAGCTATTGCCTTAGGAGTTCCGAAGCACTGGTCGACCCTTTGGATGTGACGGGAGACACTTTGTTTGACTACGAGACTAGAGTTGACCGGCGGCGGGCGGGGGTCCTCTTTTGCGGACTCGCGGGGAGGAGATCAGAGCCGAAGCACGGGCGAATGAAGCCACGAGAGCTCTTGGATTGTTTGACTCTACGGGAGGACCCCAGATCTCGGGCGAGAGACGCGAGTTGGTTCACGTGGAGCGAAAGAAGACTTCAGGCCGGGACGAGGGAAGAAAGGAAAGAATGGCGAGGGACAAGCGCAGACGGCGCGGAATGACCTCCTAGGTATCCATTCATTGCATTGCAAACACATTATTAGTTAAATGTATTAAATGTCTTTTAGCATGTTGTGAACTTGAGAGTAGACCGTGCTTGAACTCATCAAGAAATGTTGTAAGCCGTTAGTGATTTGTGATTTACTTTTAAAGCTTTGTCGAGGCGCAGGATCTCTTGTTTGCCTTTGCTTTTGTTGTGCACTTTGTCGGCGTCCATCTTTGGACTTTTACGTGCATTTGCGGGCTGAAGCGATGCAGGCTATGACGGCAATCCCCTTTTGCTTAGGCTTTGTGCTTGGTGAGAGGTTGAATGCTCCCTTGACAAGTCGTTTTGACGGTCTTTTCAGTAGCTTCCTTGCCTCTTTGTTGGCGTCGGGCTCTTGACCTCTTTTTGCGGCTTCTGCTTGAGCTTCTTTTTTGTGAGCCCTTGCTCGAGCTCTCTTTTTTTTTTTTGTGAGCCCTTGCTCGAGCTCTTTTTTTTGAAGCGCGTGAGGCGAAGACAAGCCCCTGGCTTGGAAGCAGACATGAGTCGGTCGTTTGATGCTTGAGTGACCCTCGGATGTCCTTTGATGTTGCCGCCGTCGTTTGACTTGGTCAAGGTGACCTGGGGCGTGTTCTTGAAAAGTGCGTAGCTTGATGGAAGGTCTTGATTGACATTCAAACTTTTGACTTTTTTTGTGTATTTTTAGACCAGGACCAATTAAGGTTGCCTGCGTTCCCCAACTAGAGGGCTCAGGTCTCCGTAGTTCGACACTTACATGGAGTGCCAAGAGATGCGCGATTGTTCTTCTTTAGGCGAAGTATCTGCGAAGTTTGCTTCCGTTGGCCTGGATTCATGAAGGGATTGCCGTCTAGGTCTGTCGGCTTCATGGCGCCTCAGGAGAAGATCTTTTGAACCACGAAAGGGCCGATCCATGTGGGTTCCTATTTTCCCAGTGGGTTGGTTCGAGTGGGAGGCTTTTCTTTGAGTACAAGGTCACCTTCCTGATGTCTCGGGATTTGACTTTCTTGTCGAAAGCTCAGCCATCACAGCTTTGATAGGCTCGGACGTGTTCCATGCGCCTTTAGTCGTCGCTCGTCTCAGCCAGAACGGCCAATTCGTCGTGTCGGCTTGAGCCATTCAACTTCGTTGATGTCATTTTCCAGCGGCGCTCGGAGTGAGGGAATTTCTGGCTCGATGGGAAGGACTCCTTCCATCCCGTATGTCAGGGCAAATGGGGTTTCTCCCGTGGGCTGTCTGGCTGTGTGCGGTAGCCCCAAAGTGCAAGGTGCGGCTTCTCGGGCCAATCTCGTCCTCGGGTGGTCATTTTCGGATGATCCGTTCGAGGTTTTGTTTGCTTTGCTTCCACGGCGCCGTTTGTTTGTGGCCGGTAGGGAGAAGATTTGTGGCGTGTGATCTTGAATTCAGCCAGGCGGTGCTGTCGAATTCCCCTTCGAAGTGTGAACCGTTTTCTGATATGACCTCATTCGGGATGCCTTATCGGCAAATGATGTTTTCCTTGAGGAAATGCGCGACCTTCTTGGAGGTGAGTACCTTGTAGGACTTGGCTTCGACCCATTTGGTGAAGTAGTCGATGGCTACTAAGATGAACTCGTGACCGTTCCTGCTCTGGCGGGCGATTTTCCCGATGGCGTCGATTCCCCAAGTGGCGAAGGGCCAAGGTGTAGTCATGCAGTAGAGATCGTGGGGCGCGGATGATTGAGGTTGGAGAACCGTTGGCACTTGTCGCGGCTTCGGACAAAGTGGATGCAATGCGCCTCCGGCTGGAGACCCGGTAGTAGCCACGTCCACGAGAATGATTTGCATCGGGGCTACGGCGTTTCGTATGGGGACATGAAGCCCCATTGTGGACTTCGTTCATGAACTTGTTTGCTTCTTCTTGGGCGATGCAGCGTAGGAGTAGCCCGTGGTATCGTTTCCTGTATAGCATGTCCCCGAGGATGACGAAGTGAGAGGCGAGGCGTTTTAGGGCCATGATGCTCTTGGTTTTGACCCCTTCTGTGTGTGGGTCTTCCTTGTTCATGAAGGTGGTTTCCCGTTCTTGAGGTATTAGAAGATCTAGTTTGTCTTTGGAAACGGCGTCGGACTTGCGTCTCTTTGGCTCTTCAGCAATCTTGCAAATCGTTGTGATTAAAACCTTCTCGGCAGCTTGGGCCCGGTTTTTCTCTCGTTTGACAACATGCTTAAATGTTTGCTTGATGCATTTATTTAATTAATGTGTTTGCCTTTTGTATAGATGAATTGTTATTAACTTGTTTTGATTAGTTAATATCATCATTTGTTAAAGATGCAATGAAATGGTTTTTTAGGAAGGTCGGACCTTTTATTGAAAGCGTGAAGACTGTACATTGTTGATCAAAGATTCACAATCGTCGGGCGTAAAGCCGTCAAAAGACTCAAAAGATGTGAATAGACAGACAACAAGACTCGAAGCTAGACTATAGGCGACGGGGGATTGGACCAAGCTTCATTACTCTCGGATGGCTGTAGCTCTAGAGGGAGTGGTGCTGGTTCGGGTGGCCAATCTTCCCTTGGCATGAGTCCCGGAAAGTAGCTTGCATGCGGTTCGATTTCAAACCAGATCGCGGAGGTTTTTGGCTGCTCCCCTGATGATGTCCCTCCATTAGTGTTGCCACCAGTCCTTGGGGGTTTTTGATGATAGAAGTCGCTGAGGGCTACTTCTAGGAGGGCGAAGCATTCGCTGATTCGGAGTGGATTCTTGCTGATGTTGATCACTTTCATAGAATCTGCCTCTTTATGCAGGATCTTTGCTTGGACGACATTTACAATGTCTGATTCGACGGGCATGCTATATCTCCTTCCCTGATTAAGCCTTGGAGGAGGTTGCGCCATTGTTCGTCCAGTCGGACAGGAATGTTGAATTGAACTAATTTGTGATGGCTGTCCCAGTAAGATCCAGAGTGTCGGCTAGAGGGTTGTCTTGTGCGGGGATCGGTGATGAGCCGGTTGCAAGAGGGTTTTCGGCGAGTAAGGGTCTACTCCTCGATCAATCTCCATTAGGGCATCCGTCTCTTGATCCTCTCTCAAGCATTCTTCACCGGTCGCATATGTCGAGTTGTCATCGACCCCATGAGTTCTTCGATTTCCGGCTCGTCGCGGCTTAGAGCGTGGATGTAAGGATCCACTTCGTAGCGGGACGGGGTAGGAGAATCATCTGGAGAAGAGTATTCGGTCATGTCGGGACCTTCTTCAGGTCATAGCTTGCTGGCCAAGCACTTGCCATTGCTGCTTCCGCGGATCACTTCGATCGCTCCATTAGCATTGATGAATTTCACGCATTGGTGAAGAGTAGATGATCTTGCTTTCATCGATGTATCGAAGGTCGCCCCAATAGCAGAGAAGGTGGGTTTGATTTCCACGACTTGGAACTCTACGGACTCCAGTTGTACGTCGGGTGGATCCTCAAATTGATGACTCCTACGATTGGTCGTGCGGTGGAATCGTAGGCTGGATTACCGAGGTGAAGGCCTTATCGAGAGAACGGTCGATGCGGAGTCGTTTCAGTGTGCTTAAAGCGATGATGTTGACTGCGGAGCCGTTATCAATCAAGGCGTTCGGGAGGAAGAACATCTCTATTTTTATGAGGATGAGGAGGGCTTCGTTGTGCCGATTCTCACATATTGGCAAGTCATCGTCTGTGAAGGCTAAACCGCTTCCCGTGCTACCGTTGGACTCGGTCTCTTTTACAGGGGAACGTTCGATCCATCCATTTGTATGCCTTGGCTGGGGCAAAGATCGTAGGGAGACGGTTGCCCTTGGCGTTCTTGTCGGAATTCCCGGTCACGAGATCTCTTGACTCTGGTTTCACGCTCCCGGTCGTAGCGGGACGGCATGCTGACGGTTTCGGAAATTGCGGGTCTGCTCTCGCTTGGAGTTTCGTCAAAGGCTATTGAGTTTACCACTGTCGTTAGGAATGGATTTCCGATGGTATTGGGACCACGAGGGCGTTCCAATTTTCCCTCCTCAATGAGCCTGGACCACCTGCTTGAGTACAAAGCAATTGTCGGTGGTGTGGCCGGGGTAGTTGTGGAAGCGCGCGGTGTTTGCTCATATCCATGTTGGGCTTGAGAGTCTTCGGTTGGAAATTCTCGAGTGGTTTGAGAAGATTTCGCTTCACCAAAGCCTCGAATACTTGACCCAAGGGCATTTCCAGGTTATCTAAATGCTGGAAATGTGGGAAGCGAGGGAGTTGTTATTCTTTGGGGCAGCTTGATCGCGGTTTACTTGAGCTCCGTTCTGAATGTAGTGCGCTTGTTAAATTTGCTTCCTTTCCTTTAGTCGGAGCGAGGAGTTGAAGTTGCCGGAGTTTGTTCGATAGCGGTAAGATGAGGCGGGGGTTCTTTGTTGCCTTTTGAAGACTCGAGAGTCTTTTCAAACTTTGTCCGGCGTTGACCATGGCACGGAGATCCGGGTAGAAATGGTGGCTGATCAAGGTTCTCAAAGATGGCTTGAGGCGGGAATGGAAGATGTCCATCTGCTCTTCTTTGGAAAGCGGATCCATTATCTCGCTTAGCTTCAGTTCCATCTTTTGTAGAACTTCGCCCAGGCTGATTCGTCATCCTTTTGTTCGGTAGCTTGCAGGTCATGACGGTTTGTTTCCCATTCAAGATTGGCGCGGTACTTCTCCAGGAAGATTTCAACGATCGATCCCACGTGGAGCGGTTTTACGCCTTCACATTGAGGAACCACCTTAGTCTTTGTGGATTTGAGGGAATGCTGAAAATGATCTGCCATCTGTTGAGGGTTGCCCCTTTGGCTCTCATACCCAGGGCGTAGGTGTCGATGTGGGTTTTTGGGCATTACATTCCGTCAAACTTTTCCATTTAGGCATCCTGAACTTTGGAGGGAGAGGGACCACTTTGTTCGGATCGGTAGGCGGGAGGAGTCCTTAGGAACTAGCTAGCTTGCCTTGCATGTCTTTCATTTGTTCGATCGGCCAAGCCATGTGAGGATCGAGTATGCGAGGTGGGTTACCGTTTTCGGGGACGGAAACCAAAGATGGAGGTGGATTGGCTGATGGGATCGCCATTTGGGAGTCTTGGGGAGGTAGTTGAGTGTATACCAACCCATACCCTGGGGTGTTGAAGTTGAGGGCGTGATTGCCAGGTCCGCTAAGGGTTGTGTTTGGGAGCTGGGGAAATGATTCGTTAGCCCCGATTAGCGAGACTAGCAGGTGGCAAACTGGAGATGTCGGGATATCCGCTCGGGATGCCTGTCCAAGAATGGGGACTTTTGATTGTGGTTGCGAGGCTCGTATAGAGGCAAAGGATTGAATCCTGGGGGATGCCGAGATGCATTGGGATACAGCGGGCGCAAGTATGTGCTCTGTTGGTGCAGCTTGATGTGCGGGCCAGGAAGCTGGCTGTCGAGGCGGGCATGTCGGGCTGCTTGGCCCCTGAGGAGCTTTGAGCGCTGCTTTGCGTTGCTGGGATCTCGTAGCTTGGCGGAGGCGGGACTGTGGTAGCTTTGAGAAACCGGGAGCGGTATATCTTCCTCTATGAGAACAAAGGTTCCGTCGGGTTGGGGAGCTGTTGTTCCTCGAAGGCGCAAGGTGTCGATCCAGGCTTCGTTCCTCTTGGCGCTTCTTGATAGTTTCGAAGGCTCGCGGCACCTCCTCCATTGTCTCCTTAGTGGCGGGGTTCCGTTTCCTCTCTGTGATCCCGTCATGGGGAGTAGCGGGCGTTGCGGGCGTTGGAAGGAGCTATCGGACCTTGTGACCTCGTATCTTTGAAAGGCGGCTTCAGTGTTCACCAGCCACTCTCGGTTGTGGAGGGTGATGGGCGGGGCCTAGACAGGGAATGGCCTAACGGGATAAAGGGGAAAGGCTCACGTGGCATGCGGTTTAGTTTCTCTTATAGATTTTTGTTGTTTTAATTTACTTGAACGTGTTTTCTCAGTCCTAGGTAGGTTGGAAAAGATTGCTCTTTGCTTTTTCGCAACTATGCTAGATCACAGGTCGGTGGAGGCCATGCGTGCGGCTATAAGCCTCGTTTGCACTGTGTTTCGACATCCCGGGGTGGACGGCGGGCGAGGTCACATAGTGCAAGCGGGCGCGGCCTAAAGAAAATCGAACCTAAGGACTTGAGCTTTGTCATGTTCGTTTTTGATACGTTAGCCACGTGAATAGTGAACAGCCGACGCTGGTAAAAAATCGGGTCAAGGGATTCGCGCAGCCTCTCTTCTTGCCCACGCAAGGGGATGCAGCAGCGTTAGCGTTAGGTAGGTCATATCGTCATAGGCCGGCGTATCAAAGCGTGATGACATGGTGTCATGCGGCATGGATGTATATCCGACGGAACATCGTCAGTGTAGCTTCGGAAATCAAGAGTCAAGATTTTAGCATGACCTTTCATCGCTTTGCTTGCGCAAGGGATCTTGAGTTAGAGCCTTGACTCAGAAAAATGGCCGGCATGGTATATGTATCCGGGCTGTATGACACGGGCTGGGTAAAAACCAGCAGAGTGCGGACGGAGTGTGACTCAAGACTCAAACGTGCGGGGTTGGCGCTTGGCTAGGATGGGATGTTTGGAATGATCCCGTGCGCGTCAGAGGCCTAGGAAGACCTAACGGACTGCAACTGAGACCACTCCGGGTTGAGGGTTGTAGTGTGCAGTGTATCCGAGGCAGCAGTGCGCGTAGCGTGCGGTGTAGCGAGCGGCGGTGTGAGTAGAGTGCGGTGTAACCGAGCGGCAGTGCGCGTAGTGTGCGGTCTCTAAAATTCTTTTTCTGAGTAAAACAGAAGTTTTTGAAGAATTTTAAATGTATGCACAGATGTATATTGATGCATTTTTTTTTTGTATTTTTATTTTTTTTGTAAAATAAAAACGAAGCACGTGCACACACACACACAACAGTTAAAGGAAGGGGTAAAATGAAAGTTTGACCCTCATCATCGTTTTAAAAATCTTTTGTTTTGTTTAAAAAGATTTTAAAACAAAAAGTCCCCAGCGGAGTCGCCAACTGAAATTACCCGGGATCCGGCTCGCGCGCGGAGCCCCGGCATCTCGCATTCGTCGCTGTTCGGGAAGTCGCCCGGATCCGAGAGGCAGCGCAATCGCGCCCCGGCATCTGGCTTATTCCGTTTTAGCGTTGCGTGTTGGAGGTGTCTCGCTGTGTTTTGCTTTGTAGAGTCGCCACGCCGTTTTTATTAAGCCCAAAACATTGAAAAAGGGCATCAGTTTAAAGATAATTTTAAACTGTTTTTGTGTGATGAGATTTTGAGTTCGGAGGTCAGATGACTCCCCGGGAAGAGAATATTAGAATATTAGAGCTCACCCGAGTAGCCTCGTAAAACGAGTCTTTCGGATACCCCTAATATCCTTTAAATGTTGTGTGTGTGTGTGTGTGCTTTTAAAAATGCATGCTGTATCGGATGTCTACATTGTATGCTATGTATGGAAATGTATTGAAATAGTGTAGGAAGGAAGCCTTACCAATGTTGGTTCGTGTCTGTCTTCCGCTGGGGAATAGTGTTTGAGGTCGGAGTAGCGTTCCGGTATGGATCGGGATTGCTTCGGGAGGGACCGGTTGTGCAACGGACAGAGATTTCGGCGTGAGTTGAGGTTGTAGGCTGCGTTCGGGCAGAGGTTCGGTGTGCGTGGGGATCGTCGGGATCACTCGGGCGAGAGGTTCGGCGTGCGTTGTGGTGGCGGGAGTCACTCGGGCGGGATTTCGGCGTGGTTTGGGATCGTCGGTTTGACTCGGAAAGAGCCGGGACACCGTAGAAAGATCGAGGCAAGGCCTCGGAGTACCACGAGGGGCCTCGGAGTACCTCGAGAGTGCCTCGGGCAGCGGGAGCATCTCGGGAGCGCTGGGAAGCTTCGGAGCACCACGAGGGGGCTCGGAAGGCCTCGGAAGGATCCGAAAGGGCGGGAATGCCTCGGAAGGACTTAGAGGGGAAGCCGGAAGGCACAGGGAGGAAGAGAGAAGTGGGAGGAGTGTGAAAATGAGGAGGGGAGCCCTCTATTTATAGTGCCGAGATTAGGTGCGAAGAGGTCCGTACGGACCTCCTTGGTAATCCGATATTTTGGTTTTCCTCGATTTGAGGAATGCGTGATGATGGAGGAATATTTGCAATTATGGTGTCCCCCTCGAGCAATAAGGTCCGTACGGACCATCTTGCATGCAAAAAGTCGTACGGACCAACTCTGCAGGGGAGTATCATTTTCCCCGGGATTTGAGGGAATATTGTGGACTTTAAGAAGATTCGGTAATTATGACAAGCAAAGAGGTCCGTACGGACCATTATTGCTTTCCCAATTTCCCTAAAATTCCCAAAAGGTCCTTTTGTCCCTTTTTATCCCGAGAAAGGCTCCTCCCTTGGTTTGGCTGGGGGTTTAGAGAGGGTTTTGAGTGAGAGGGGTCGTCGAGACTGCGTTGATGAGTCTGCGGTGCTTCCCGTGTGTTTGAAAGGGTGTGATCCAGATTGGGGTACTTACAGAGCCTTACGCATCGATGAAGGCCATATGATCCCATCTGCCCGAACTTTCAAAGCCTACGACAGTACGTCTCATCCCATTTTGGGAACGGTGACTCTGGAGCTCTGGTTCGAAACCCAAATGGTGCCAGTAAATTTCCACGTGATGGACATTCCGTTCGAATTTACAGCTCTGCTGGGACGCCCATGGCAACACCACATGAAGTCCATAGCCTCCACTCTCCATCAGTGTGTCAAGTTCATAAACCGACAAGGAGATCTCGAGGTCATCAGAGGTGACAGTTTTCTTCATAGGAAACAAAGTCGAAATGCCAATTAAGCGTGCCCGCAGCTAGGCATCGGGGCTACCTCCCGCAAACCAACCAAAGGACAACCGGGGAAAATCTCATCAGAATCCCTCAGAGTCCAGAGGTGCTAACTATGTCAACTTCCTCGAGCAGGAAGATCCTGAAGCAGTCAGATTCATCAAGTTCAACTGCATGTCCCAACTCCAGAAGGAGAGAAACGCAGTATACCGTGAAGAGATCAAAGAGACTGTTCGCTTGAACCAAGAACTCTCTAGCCTCCCCCGGAGGGTCAGCAATACACAGTTCAGTCCTGGAAACCACTGCTGCACACTGACGTTCGAACAACTGTGGCAAACCATAGGCTCCCTCCCTGCAGACGCACCTAAACCAGTATCTTGGGACATAATCCAGAAAGCTGCCGAAGCCCATGGGAAGACATCTACAGTCAACGAATTGAGAGAGGACATATGGCCCCGTGCTTCGAAAAATCCTCCTCTGCCTATGGCTCAGCTCAAAGCAACCTTTTCAAAAGGGACCAAGCCTGACGTCAACGTTTTGACCCGATCTGGTCAAATCCATGTGCTACCGCCCAAGGCCACCAAAAAGCCAACAGAGCCAGAACCGCAACCCGGTCTGCCCGAGGAAACAAGTTCCGGAAAGGAGGACCCTATCCTCCTCGGCTCAGCAAGCGACCCGGAGTGAACATTTCCGTTCCCTCTTCACATCTTCATACCCTCACAAGCTCAAGCTAGAGGAAAGCTTGGCCCGTACCATGGTCCCCGTGGGGCAACGACTCCGAGGGAAAAGTGATTCAGATGATCGGCAACATCCACTATGGAAACATCATCACCTTCACGGATTTGGACCTATCAAAATTTGGGGTTGATCACAATGAGCCGCTCTACATCACAGTTCAATTGGACGAGCGTCGCCTCCACGTGTACTTGTAGACGGAGGTTCTGGAATGAATGTCTTTCCCGCCAAGATGATGGACCTGCTCGACATCAAGCCCACAGACTTCAAGCCTTCAGTCCACACTGTCAAGGCTTATGACTCTACTTCCCGCACAGTTTTCGGAGTTACTACTCTAAACATCTGGTTTGGCAAGCGGATGATCCCCACCGAATTTCAAGTGTTGGACATTCCTATCACTTTCACAGCCATTGTAGGATGACCCTGGCTGCATCAAATGAACGGCGTGGCATCCGCCCTTCACCAATGTATCAAGTGCATGCAAGGCAATGAGGCGACAATGCGCCTATGACGACATCGTCACCACCCAAGGGGACCTGCGCAACTGGCCCCGCTTTCCAGTGTTAGAAATCAATCATGACGACGATATGGAATTAACTGGATTCACCTTGGAGACTTCCAAGATCCAAATATGCAGCGTGGACCTTCCACTATTCTGGGACAAAATCCCTCTAGCCATGAAGATGATGAAACTCATGAACTTCATCCCGGGACTGGGGCTCGGAAAAAGGTTACAAGTCCAACACCAAGTCATCGAAGTCAAGGACCATACTACAGTCCAGGGGCTCGGTTATGTGCCAACACCAGCTGTCGGGGAAAACAAAAGGCTCGCCAGCGCACTAAGGCGGCGCGGCGAGCCCGCAAAAGGGGAACCTACAGAGGCACACCCAACCTCCGACCTTATAGTTTCGACCTCACCCACTACTTCATCAAAGGAACCGATAGGCTGGGGGAGGCGATGAAGGAACCGATTGCGGGGCTGAGGGAACAGACGGATAAATGAAGTGAAGATGAGAAAGAAGCAAGAAAAGTCAGTACAGGGACTACAGAAAGGATGGGAAAGGTGGCATAGGAGCTCAAGCATTTCATAGGACTCAAAGCTAATCCGATAAGGGGAGCATTCCCCGACATCACTGCTCTACTTGGACCAATTGCCACCACAGTTCAGCATGAGTACTCATTCAAAGGAATCCTAGACATAGAAGAGCAGCTCGAGACACTGTTCATGGGAAGCAGACTGTTCGGGTCAGCCTCCAAGGCCACATTCGAAACAGTAACTCCAAAGCAGAAGGAACCAGAATTCTTGGAAGATGCTCTCAGTGGACCCGCTCTACAGAATCTTTTCGAGGAAGTCATGGAGGTGCCAAACCTGATTGACATGGCCT
Source organism: Adenophora triphylla var. japonica (assembly GCA_022495995.1). NCBI lineage: Eukaryota > Viridiplantae > Streptophyta > Magnoliopsida > Asterales > Campanulaceae > Adenophora > Adenophora triphylla. Next base: position 245,093 of record JAFEMH010001678.1, read on the forward strand.
CCGAGAACAGCATGATTGCCATGATCGGGACAGCAGAAGCCAAGCCTCTCAACCCCCGAACCCTCACCAAGCATCCAGTAATGCCACTGAAAAACTAGGTGACTTTCACCGGACAAGGGGCAAGCCAAACAGAAATGGAAGACAAACTAGGCCTGTACCCATATCTCCCTAAACCTAGTCTCAAACCCTCTGAGTCAGTCATTGTCAAAGTCCAGTCCTCTGAGTCGTCTGACGGCCTCACGCCAAAAGACTATGATAATGTAGCCAACAATGTATTCCTATTCGTATTAAATGAAAAGTTCGACCTTTCGGATTATCCCATCATTGCCACTTTAACAACTGATAAGATAACGAACAACTTAAAAGATGTTAATAATGACTCACTTGATAAAGAAGCAGACACACTAAACGAACAATACATTAAAGAAGTTCTCAAGCGTGTAGTTGACCAAGAGGACAATCGGGCCCAAGCTGTCGAAGAGGTTATGACTAAAGTGAACCTGGGTCAGTGCAAGAGCCTAAAGAGACACAAGTGGGCAGTTTCTTCACCGGTGCAGAAAAAGAAGCCCTAACTGATCTCCTCAAAAAATATGTTGACGTGATCGCCTGGTCATACCAAGACATGCCAGGACTCGATCCCTCAATCGTGGAGCACAGAATCCCTCTGGATCCAGAATCCAAGCCTGTCAAACAGAAACTGCGCAAGATCAAGCCAGAATGGTCCCTGCAAGTAAAAGAAGAAATTGAGAAGATGCTCCGCGTCGGCTTCATCAGAGTAATTGAGTACCCAACCTGGCTCTCCAACATTGTAACGGTCACCAAGGCCAATGGAAAGGTCAGATGTTGTGTGGATTTCCGAGATCTCAAAAAGGCCAGCCTTAAAGATGATTTCTCACTGCCCAACATCGACATGCTGGTCGATACCACGGCAAATTTTAAGTAAAGTCCTTTGTGGACGGGTTTGCTGGATACAATCAGATCAAGATGTCCGAGGAAGATCAAGCCAAGACTACTTTCACCACTTCGTGGGGGACATACTGTTACACAGGCATGCCGTTTGGTTTAAAGAATGCTGGGGCTACTTATCAACGTGCTGCAACAGCTCTCTTCCATGACATGACTCACAAAGAAATTGAAGTGTATATCGACGACGTGATCATCCACTCCAAAGGATCAGACAAGCAGCACATGACAGATTTGAGAAAGTTCTTCAACAGACTCAGAAAGTGCTCCATGAGATTGAACCCTGCAAAGTGCACCTTCGGCGTCAAGCGAGGTAAAGTACTGGGGTACATGGTTCCAGAAAGAGGCATCGAAGCAGATCCCAAGAAAATCAAGGCCATCATCGACATGAAGCCACCGCAGACACTAATAGAAGTGAAAAGTTTCATGGGAAGACATCAATACATCAGCCGCTTCATCAACCAGTTGACATCCCTCTGCGAGCCAATGTTCAAACTAATGAAGAAAAATGCTGACATCAAATGGAACTCCGAATGCCAGACAGCCTTCGAGAAAATCAAGACATACTTGGTGAATCCCCTAATCCTGTGCCCGGCACATGAAGATAAGCCACTCCTCCTGTACCTGACAGTGATAGATAGGTCAATTGGGACTATGCTGGGGCAAGAACAGAAGGATTCCCGAGTTGAGCATGCAATCTACTTCGTAAGCCAAAAGCTTCAGGGAAGTGAACTCAGCTAATCAGCATTAGAGAAAACTTGTACCGCCTTGGTATGGGTAGTCGGGAAACTGAAACACTACATGCAGTCACATTCAGTGCTCCTGGTCTCCAAGATGGACCCCGTCAGATATCTCTTCGACAAGCCATCTCTATCAATGAGATTAGCCAAGTGGTCATTCTTTCTGGCTGAATTCGACATCAAGTACATGACCAGAAAATCAATAAAGGGTCGAGTAATGGCAGATCAGTTGGCAGACTTCCCAAGCAGTGAACTCAAGGGTCCTGATCTGCAGTTTCCAGACGATGGGATTTTCTCACTCAACAGCGTAAACCGCTGGCAACTCTTCTTCAATGGGGCAGCCAACAAGAAGGGAAATGGTATTGGAATGCTCCTGGTCGATCCTAAAGACGAGCACACTCCCATAGCCATCAAACTGAATTTTGAAGCAACCAACAATGCAGCAGAATATGAAGCTTGCGCAGCCGGCCTAGAAGCCGCTCTTGAACGCAACATCACAGAACTGGAAGTATACGGAGACTCAGCATTGATCATCAATCAAGTATCCAACAAATGGAAGACAATAGATTCTGGCCTCCAGAAGTACCACACGTACATGGAGGAGCTCATTGCTCAGTTCAAGGACATCTCTTTCCACTACTTGCCAAGAGACAGAAACCGCTTCGCAGATGCCCTGGCCACCCTAGCCTCTCTTGTCGAAATTCCCGAAGGGAAATCAGTAAAACCCCTCAGAATAGGCAGACGGGAAACACCCGCCTATTGCTGTGAGATCGAAGTTGAACATGAACCGATCGACAAACCCTGGTACAATCAAATCTACCAGTACCTCCAAAATGGAGAAGCTTCCTTCACAAATGAAGATGGAAAATACAAAGAAGGGATCAAAGCCAAAAACTTGATGGCCCTAAAATGCCTGGCATCCCATTTCGTCATTATGGGGGGTATGTTATACAAGAAGCGCCACCAAAGACCACTCCTCCGATGTGTAAATAAAGAAAAAGCCAGCGAGATGATGAACAAAGTTCACAACGGAACCTGCGGTCCGCACATGAAAGCCAGAGCATTGACACAGATCATCCTCCGTATGGGTTACTATTGGGTATCAATGGAAACAGACTGCATCCAGTTCTTCAGAAGCTGCGACAAATGTAACGGTTCTCCAACCTCAATCACATTCCTCCTCACGAGCTCTACTGCATGACTACACCGTGGCCTTTCGCCACATGGGGAATCGACGTCATCGGAAAAAATTACTCCACTAGGGAGCAATGGTCACGAGTTCATATTAGTCACAGACGACTACTTCACCAAATGGGTAGAAGCCAGATCATACAAAGTATTGAATTCTAAAAAGGTGACCAAGTTCATCAAAAAGAACATCATGTACAGATACGGGGTACCCAACGAGACATATCCGATAATGGGACCCACTTTAAAGGAGATTGTGACCAACTGTTGACCGAGTTCAGAGTTACACGCCACAAGTCTTCTCTCTACAGAAAACAGACTAATGGTACAGTAGAGGCAGCAAACAAGACTCTTGCAAGAATAATCAGAAAGATGGTCGTCAGAGGTCGGGATTGGCCAGAAAAGCTACTAGCCCTTTGGAGATACAGAACATCAGTCAGAACCGCTACAGGGGTGACTCCTTTCGCACTCACATACGGAATGGAAGCGATGTTACCAGTTGAATTGGAAATTCCATCCCTCCGAGTCTTCTTGGAAAACGGAATCAATGAAGTCGAATGGCTCCAAAGCTGTCACGATGAACTAGCTCTACTCGACGAGCAAAGATTGAAAGCCATGGAACATACTCGTGCCTACCAAAGCAGAATGGCCCGAGCATTTGATAAGAAAGTCAAGATTCGAGACATCAGAGAAGGCGACTTGGTGCTTAAGAAAAAGCCTCCTATACAGACCAATCCCCTCGAAAAGTGGGAACCTACCGGGATAAGCCCGTTCGTGGTACAAAGAATCTTTTCCGGAGGAGCCATGAAGTAAGAAGATTTGGGCGAGAACCCTTTCGTTAACCCCATAAACGGAAGCAAGCTCCGCAGATACTTCGTTTGAGGAAGAACACAAGTCAACTCTCCTTCCTCATACACCACCCGTCAGTAAAATCAAAGTGCTAAAAGAGTAATATCCAACTAGATACATTCCCGAAAATGATCTAGGTAAAAAAAAAAAAGGTCGCACTTCTTTTGTCTTTTTCTCAAATTTCACCTAAAAGTGTCGAACTACGGTGACCTGAGCCCCTTAGTCCAATTGTAAAAGGGGAACGTAGGCAGCCATCATTAGTTCGGTCTCAAAAACAAATAAAATTTCAAATACAACATCAATCGCTTATGTTTCGACAAAATCTTAAATTTAACCTGCGGATTCATTACGGTTAAAACAATCTTTGATGAGTTCAAGCACGGTCTACTCTTGACTCGCTACACGCTAGCAAAACAACAATTAAACATTAATCAATTTAATGTGTCTGCAATGACAGTGGGTGGATATTCCGGACAGCAAGGTCAGCCTAGTTCCTCGTACTCGGTCGTTCGTCTTTCTTCCCCTTCCCTTTTCCACGATGGGTATTCTTTGTCGTCACAGGGAATATCCCCGTAGTCCTTCTACCTGGCTCCGGGACCCTTCCCGATGCCTCTGTCAAACATGCGGCCACCAACGCAACCCTTTCTCTAGCTCTATCATGAGCTGCCTTTCTTCGAGTCATCATATTCGTGCTCTGATTGGCCATCCGACTAGAATTGGCCTCATAGTCAACCATATCATCCCCGGTACAATCCTGAGGGTTAGCCATTGCTTTGGCCCTCCTCAAAGTCGAGCTGTCATGGCGGTCAAGGCCCAATAGCTCACTTCGTCTCCACAGAAGAGCCATTTGTGTCTCCCCTATACACTTCTCATACCAGTTCAAATACTGAGTGGATAGAACAGTACCCCCTCTCTGGTGAAAGAGAACCCTGGCAGGAAAAGATGCATATTGCCACAACCGCATGAAAAGCAATGACGTCGAAGGATCATCCATGAAGAGCGATCCCACCTCATAGGTAGTGGCATCGCTCAAGCCCGTCAATGGAACCTGCTCCAGTCCAAACTGCCGCAGCACCAAAGATGGAATATAGAAAGAAGACTGGGACAGCCCCAGAACTCTGACAATGAGATGACCCTCCTGAACGGTCCGACAAGTCTGCAACTTCCAGTGAGGAACCCACCATCGCAGACGATGCGTGCAGAGTTTGGACATCCAAAGCTCCAAGTCATCCTAAATGCCTCCTATCACCAAGGGTCGTCGAGAAAAAGACCAGGGATCACATGTCGCTAGTACCTCGGGCATCATTTGCAATCGCTCCCTCAACCACAAAGTAAGCATAGCGGGACTTTCTCCCAACATGTATCGGCTACCGGTCGCCATCCGACTTATGCCAAGGAATGTCTCGCCCAAGATCAAAGGCACGATGTCTCCTCCGCTTCGGCACTGCCTCACCAGGTCCAGCACACTGTGGTGGCACACCCCTAATGACGTGAATGTGAACAAAGTAGCAATTGCACACAGAGCAAAAGCGTCCCACGCAGCAATGCTCCCATCAACACCGGTAAACCTATCGGGCAGCCCCGAAATGTCAACATGATCAGTATTCGGTATCAGCATCCCGTATGCTTCTTCAGCCGAAACGCCAATGTCCCTCGACATTTCCAAAGAAATCCATATTCATGCCTTGACCAAAATTGACAACCCGTGATCAATTCACTTATTGCAAATACCACATCCGCCTCGGGCTTGTGCAACAGTGCAATTATTAAATAACAGTGCATATAGCTATAAATTTTGCCTGCTCAAATTTTATTATTCAATGCATTTCACGTTATTATTTATTTTTGATCAACCTACTTGCTTATTTGCCAAAAATAAGTAAATGTTGCCCCAAGGGCCTTCATGTACAAAACAATGTTCAGACGGTGCACACAATTGTTTAACAAAAGAAATCGATGGGACTACTCAGAGTCCTGATCGTCATCCGAGCACTCAAAATACTGCCCCGTAGCAGCCAGATCCGCTGTAGACAAATAATTCGTGAACTCATCAAGGCCAGAGTACGAAAAGCAACGGCTCCGGGCCTGTGCTCCCGAGGACTCTCCCTGCTCATATCCCGAATACGAGGAGTGGCGAGCTCCAAATCCAGCAGTATCGCCAGATAACTGGCTAAAGCCCCGCCTGGCATCAGTGCCACCAGCCGTGGAAGCAGATGAGTCTCTCGCAGCAGACGACCGGGAAGGCATCGACTCATGAACAGCCGCACTCCTCTGAGAACTGCACCGTAGGAAGTCCACAAGCCTCCTAGCATAGCTGGTCATCCTGTCCAGATGTCTTACGGCCTGATCGTAAGTACGGCCAGAAACCTGCAAACCAGAAAAGCCATCAAAAGACAAACAGTACAGCACAAATACAACATTTGTAGAATGCTACTACAAGTACAGGAAAGCAAAACAAAACACTCACCGAAGCACTAGGCTCAAATCTGTATTGAGGCCTCACCTGCTCCGGGATAGGGATCGTCAGCCGCCTACGAGAACCACCAACGTCCTCGAATGCCAACCGAGTGCGGGGGAGCAGGTAATCTCTGGGAATGCAGGGTCATCACCCTCTCTATCCATCACATGCAGGCTCCTCAACCTCGTCCTCCGAAAGACATCATAGTCGGCATCCTCTATGATGTTCTCGACATGAGGCACGCCCTGCCTGTATCGCTGCAACTCTTCCCCAACTATGGCCATAGGATACTGCATATGAAGAGGCGGATCCCTCGGAACCAAGGGACCAGATCCCGGAGCGTACTGGCAAGACACCCTCTCACCCAGGTATAAAACGTCACAATGAAGCCCCACTAGCAGCTTCCGCTGACGTGTCACCTCCCTAGCAGCCTGCACCACAAAATGATCAAACTGACTCCACCAAGTCAAGTTGATCCTCGGAGAGAAGTCTCTGTCCAGAGCCAAAGACACCTCCTCGTAAGTCACACGGGTGCTCTCCCTTGACTTCACCGGCTTCCTCCCCGTCTTCTGCCAAGTCAGCATGGCAGGAAATAAAAGAGTGTATGCCTCCCTGGTAGTCCACCTATGCGGGTGAAACACCTCAAAGCACCACACCTGTCAAATGCCAGGAAAGTTATATCAGCTACAAAGCAGATACATACAAGTACAAGCAAGACAAGGAAGAGAAAAAGAAGGAAACTCCCATCTAACGCAAACTGAGAGTAGCAGAACGAGCTGTCCTCCCCCCGAGAACACCTATCCAAGGTGAAGAAGAGCTCGGCCAGACCAGCTTCTCCCCAGGCAAAACCCCTCACGGCCTCCAGATTAGTCAAGGAGCCAAGCAAAGCAAACTGACACGTCGTGTCAGCATTGGGAAACAGGGTTGCTGACAGAGCAAACCACAAAAATCCCCTGGCCAAACACTCTGCTGTCATCCTCTCGGAGCCAGCCAGGTACTCCTCTATCCCCCTCCTCAAGTTTGCCTCCATTGGCCAGTACCAAATACCCAGGCCCCTGGCATCTGTAATGTCAAAACTAAGCAGTCCCAACAACTGCTCCATGGTAAAGCCATCGAACCACTCAATAGGGTTGCCTCGAAATGACAACCCGATAATCGCAGCGAAATCCATGGGAGTCACTGTTGCCTCCCCCCACCTAAAGTGAAATGTGTGGGTCGTATCCCACCAATACTCGCTCAAGGCAACGTGAAGCACCTTCACCCTCTGCGTCGAAGCCACCACGGCCACCGCACTGATAAAGCCGCCTAGGCCAGAGTCTATCACGAACTGTCGTGGACTCCTCTCCCCGTCACGAGCCTCATCCGAGAACATTTCCCATAGCTCATGGACTGCCTCAACGTCTCCCCTACTCTTTACGATGGACACATCAATCGGCCCTCGCCCTTGCAGGTGAACACGGCAAAATTATGTCACTACAAGATAACGTACACAAAATGCACATGCATATATCAAAATCGCAAGAAAGTATATCAACACAAAGATATAGTTCATTTTCCCTAAAGTATTTCAGTCCCAGTCGGAGTATTAACAGTCCAAAATCCCAAAACGTACAAGTCATTTCAAAAACTCCGTCAAACCCGGAACTTTCAAAACATTTTGAAAACTCTGTCAAACCCGGACATTTCTAACACCCCTCTCCAGAGGTTAAACCTCGGCCACCATAGTAAGCCCGAGTATCCTTTTCCCCCGCAGGTGAACAATCACTTCCTCGGCCGTCAATCGTAAGCCCGACCATCCCCTTCCAGCGGTAATCAATGTAAGCCCGCACAACAATCCCTCATCGGCCACCATAGTAATCCCGAGTATCCTTTTCCAACGCAGGTGAACAATCACTTCCTCGGCCATCAATCGTAAGCCCGACCATCTCCTTCTAGCGGCAATCAATGTAAGCTCGCACAACAATCCCTCTTCGGCCGCCGTCGTAAGCCCGAACATTTATCCCCAGCAGGATCCTAAGACACTCCTTCTCAAGGAACGTCAATCAATCTCCTTAGTTTCTAACCAGCTTTGTTAGAACTCTGGACGCTATTCCCCAGCAATGTGTCATTCTCTCCCAAGATCACATTCCGTTTCTGACCCCGATGTTGGAACGTCGATCTTTTCGTGTTGTTAAAAAATGCCAGTTTAACGCACCAGTCCCACCATCTCCACCGTATCCCCAGCAGGCAAACTCTGGCTGTCCTCATAAGTCCAGCACCCAAGGCACGAATGCCTTACAAATTTCAATCCCAAGGCACGAACGCCTTCCACTTAGGTTCAGACACCTCCAAACAGTCTCACTTAGGTTCAGACGCCTGTGAACAGTCTCACTTAGGTTCAAACGCCTCCAAATAGTCTCACTTAGGTTCAGACGCCTCCGAACAGTCTCACTTAGGTTCAGACACCTCCAAACAGTCTCACTTAGGTTCAGATGCCTCCGAACAGTCTCACTTAGGTTCAGACGCCTCCGAACACTCTCACTTAGGTCAAGACACCTCCGAACAGTCTCACTTAGGTTCAGACGCCTTCGAACAGTCTCACTTAGGTTAAGATGCCTCCAAACAGTCTCACTTAGGTTCAAACACCTCCAAACAGTCTCACTTAGGTTCAGACGCCTCCAAACAGTCTCACTTAGGTTCAGATGCCTCCGAACAGTCTCACTTAGGTTCAGACGCCTCCAAACAGTCTCACTTAGGTTAAGATGCCTCCAAACAGTCTCACTTAGGTTCAGACGCTTCCTAATAGTCTCACTCAGGTCTAGACACCTTCAAACCAGTCTCTACCAGGATGAACTCCTCCTAATCATTCCCCCAGAGGTCGAGGCCCCTACGAAAAACCCTCGCACCTACGAACTACGATCGACTTGATTCTCGCTCGGGATACGTAGGAATCCTTTCGCTAAGGGTCCAACCATCTGTCCGCTCAGGTCTCTCCAAGTAAGGCATCCCCCGATTTGAATCCTTATCTTTTTCAACGACCCCACTTCCTTCGAAAGTGACGTCGCTGAGGGGCTACTGTAAGTACCCAAATACGGATCATCAAAATTCGTTAAAAGTTAATCGAAATCCGTTAACTGGCCCTTTCTAGGTTAATGGGAACCCGCTAAACTCCCCATTCCCGAGTCAGCGAGACATCCCAGGACTGCCCCGTGCATCCCGACACCAAAGTGTACTTAACACACATTATCACATGTAAAAGTACAACTTTCCTCGAAAAATGCACTTTTCGAGACTTTCCGGGGGCATTTCGAACATTTTCCGGACAGTTATTTAGAAAACAGTCAAAACCGGGAATAACGGGACAAAAACCCTAGCTTCGATGACTCACAGGGACACATGGCATGCATGCATGGCCTCCCCCATCCCCATCAATCAAATTCAGGGGTGAAAAAACCAAAATACCCCTGAAATTGATAGTTAGGCCGTCCGGTCTGTTTTACTTGAAAAACCAGAATTCTCATCAAGTCCCTACAATATCCGAAATACCCAAAAACCTCCCAAAATGAAGGTTAGGCCGTCCGGCCTGTTTTACAAAATCACCCCTATAAATACAAGGGTTGTCATTTTGTTAAAAAGAGAAAAAAATATTACCCCTCTCCCAAAACCCCACGGTTCTAGGCATTCTACCCCCTCCCGAGCCTCGTTTCATCTCGATTTGTGTGAAAATCTCGTTTTTCAATCAAACACGAGCCAAACACTTTCAAAACACCTCCAAACACCAAATCGTATCCCGTATACGTCTTTCCGAGCCAAAGAGTCAATCCCTACCCATAGGTAACACACTCTCTCTCTCTCTCTCTAAAACTCCATTTCGCCTCGATTTACGGGCCAAACGATATTTTCGATCCGGTCAAAACTATCAAAATGTAGACGTAACATCGTCTACGGGGCTCGATACGTTTTACCCCCTAATCATCTTCTCTCCCGTAAGAGAAGTAATTTCGGGTTAAAGCGGCGTTCCATTCCCGTTTTTACGTTTCCGTCATTTACAGTCCTGATCGTTCGATCCGTTGATTCGTTCTTTACCGTCTGAACCGCTTGGTTTGTGATCGTCATTTACAAAGTCCGAATCGTTTGATCCGTTGATATTGCTATTAATTTACGCAACTTTACAAATCCGAGCCATTTGGCTCGTCGATCGTATCTTTACTGTCCGGATCGTTCGATTTCGTCGATACCGCACTTTTAAATACTATCATTTACAAGTCCAAGCCGTTTGGCTTGTGATAGTATTTACGTATAATTGTCTGAGTCACAAAATGACTCATCGATCGCATGTCATTTAATGCCTTTTTTCATGAAATTGGTAACAATGTAATGCCCGGTTCAAAATCGGAGTTCGTCATTCGAACTCCCTTTTCAAAACAACGTAAAACTCGACATTTGACATTCAAACGCTCTTTTCATTAAAATAAACGTTTTTCATTCAAACTAAAGATTTAATTTCGTCACTCGAACCCCATTTTCAAAACAACTCAAAATCAACGTTTGACATTCAAACGCTCATTTCCGACTCGAAACCCGACGTTTGACATTCAACTTTTCATTAAAATCAACGGTTGTCATTCAATCTAAAGATTTAAGTTCGTTACTCGAACCCCGTTTTCAAAACAACTCAAAATCGACGTTTGACATTCAAACGCTCATTTTCGACTCAAACCCGACGTTTGACATTCAAATGCTTTTTTCATTAAAATCAACGTTTTTCATTCAATCTAAAGAATTAAGTTCATCATTCGACCCCTCTTTTCAAACTCTAAAATCGACGTTTGTCATTCAAACGCTCGTTTTTACCACAAATCAACGTTTGTCATTCAAACCAAGATTAAAGCTTGTCATTCAAGCTCCTTTTCAAAATGCAACACACACACACACACAAAAAATTTCGAGAAAGATAGAAAGACTCATCATACGAGGCATTTCGGGTGATCTCAACATACTCTTTTCGAAACATAACGTGACCTCCGAACCTAACAATCTCTGGTCCTAAAAGCCTTTTTTGAAGTTTTGGCTACCAATCAAAACGTTCCATTTTTAAAGCCTTTTTTCAAGTTTTGGCTACCAATCAAAACGTCCCATTTTCAAAGCCTTTTCCATGTTTTGGATACCAATCAAAATGACCCCCTTTTCAAAACCAGTCATTTTCAAAGTTTGGGCTCATAATACAAAACGGCGTGGCGACTCTCCCTTTCATTCCGGCGAGGTCCCAAGTTGCGAAATGCCGCTCGCCGCATCCCCGCGCTCGATCCGGGTAATTTTAGTAAATTAAAGAAATCTCCAAGCACCAATTCAATGGTACAAGAAGTTTAAGCAAGAAATTCGAAAGTTTGGTTTTAAGAGTAGTAAAGTAGAAAGTTGTGTTTTTATTCCAGTTACTCTTAACTATAAAGTTGTTATAACTGTATATGTTGATGCCTTGCTAATATTTGATTCTGACATTAATGTATAAATGAAACAAAGAACTATTTAAAGCAAATGTTTGACATAAAGGACTTAGGTCCAGTAGATGTCATTTTAGGGGTTAAAGTGATCAAAAATGATAAAACTTACATATTTACTCAATCTCATTACATTGAGGAAATATTAAAGAAGTTTAACTATTTTGATTGTAAAATAAGTAAAAGTCCTGTTGACCCTCATATGAAGTTAGTTCCAAATAAAGGTGAGGCCGTAAATCAAGGAGAATATGCCAAATAATTGGTAGCATAATGTATGTGGTTAATCATACAAGATCTGATCTTGCATGAGAATTTGGCATACTTAGTAGATTTACAAGTAATCCAAGTGAAGAACATTGGACGGAACTAAAAAGAGTACTAAGGTACTTAAAATTCACAATAAACTATGGCTTACATTACAAGTGTAATTCACCTATACTTGAATGTTATAGTGATGCAAATTGGGCATCAGATGTAACCAACTCCAAATCAACGAGTGGTTGGTTATTTACCATTGGAGGAGCCATAATTGCTTGGTCTTCAAAAAGACAAACATGTGTTGCTTTGTCTTCTATGAAATCTGAGTACATAGCCATGTCAATGGCTAGTAAAGATTTAATATGGTTTAGAATATTTCTAAGAACCATACCATTTATTGATTCTAAGAAAGGAGCCACAACTTTGTATTGTGATAATCAAGCTGTAATATTCAATACAAAGAATGAGAGAATATCAAATCATAGCAAACACATTGCTATGAGATCTAATCATATTAGATATATGGTTAAAAAGGGAAAGATAGCACTTGAGTATCTTCCTACAAATCAGATGTTAGCTGATCAACTAACAAAATCTTTATCATGGGATAAAACTACAAAGGTCATGAGAGATATGAGACTGTTACCAGTCGAAACAAGGTCTTAATTGAAACCAACTTTATCTTAAGGTACAAGTCAAAGATTTGTCACCTTATGTTTAAAGTTAAAAGGAAATTCAATAATAGACATTGGTGAAATGGAAACTTGGATACATTTCGAGTGCATAACTTAAAAATAGTGGGGGTGTCACTATTTGAAAGTTTCATATCTAACCTATGCACTTTCATTACCACAACAAGATTTGGATGGATTCAAAATCCTTAATAATAGACTTATAGCTTTCGTAGAATGCGTTGTGGACATTCTTGATAAATCTAGCTATACAAGTAAAGAAGTGAGAGGCCTTTTCTTATGGATTACTACGGTAAAATTCCTAGAGTACTTATGAAAATCAGGATTAAGCACAAGGCCCAACTACAAGGTGCTGCCAAGATCAAAAGGAACATGAAATTAATCATACATGACGAGGATATGTCTCCCTAAAGGTTTCACATTCAACCATAAAGTTTAAGGCTCATCCACTTAATGGGCATTCGTTATGTAAAGAAGCTATAATTGTTTTGTGTTATTATATGTAAATAAGTAGGGGATTGTTATATGTAGTAGTATTCACATATAATACTTGGTCTTCTCCCATATTGAGTTTGTATAGCAACCTTTCATTCATGGTATAAAAGTCTTGTTTTCATTTCTTGTCTTCTTGTGTCTTTTTTATCCCACATGGGATTACTAATAAAACTTGTGGAGCTAAACTTGGTATATAATAGCTAAAGTTTGAAGAGTTCCTATGAGCTTGCTTGAGCTTCCCTTTATTATGAGAAAATGTCAAGTATGGCTCAAAGTTTTGAGTATTATATATATATATATATATATATATAAGAAAGAAATAAATAAATAAATTTAAATATTAATTGTCTTAATTCAGTGTGACTGGATTAGGAGAAATGGAGTGAATCAGTTTAAATCTTTTCGGGGAAGAGGTGTGACTCTTCGAATAGGCATCTGCTGAAGAAGAGTTGCACGGTCGTGCAAAAACAGAGAGCACGCCCGTGCAAGCATGGAGCGATCGTGCAAAAACAAAGAGCACGCCCGTGCAAGCATGGAGAGGCCGTGCAAATTTGTTCACCCGACCATGCACTGCTGAGGCACCAGTTCGGATAAGTTGTTCTGTTTAAGACCACAACACAAACTCTATAAATAGAGTTGCCTCTTCCGGAAAAAGATACTGAAATTACTGAACACAAATTACTTCCTGAGTCTTTCTTCTTATCAATTCTATCCTTCGAGTCAAACAATTAAAAGCTTCGATTATTGTTCCATAGTTATTCAAAGAGTTAAGTACCTATTTGGTCCCTGACGTTTAGCGTTTTTTACGGTTTCATCCCTATCTTATTTTTGTGAATGTTTCCGTCCTTGACCTACCTATATAATTTTCTTTGTAGTCCTTCCGTCCATTTTCCGTCTAATTTGCCGTTAAATTGTCTGAGCTAGCATGTGACGTCATTAAAAACATCCACGGTGGAAAAGTAAATCACAGACTTGGCACGTGATATCATTTAAGCGACCTATTTCCCCTAAAGTCAATCGTTTACCACAGTGAAGAACAAATCCAGTAGAAATCAAAATGAGTAGAAATCAAGTGAATGAATCTGGGGTTTGGGTTTGGGTGTGACTCATTGAAGAACAAATCGAGTAGAAATCGAGTGAATCTGACTCTATCAAGTAAGTAATTTGTAACCCTAATATGTTCTTAAGTGGTTTTTTGTTTATGTGAATATATATTGTTTGATATTTCTTAAAAAATCGTAATGTCTCCTTTTCTATTATTGTTGAAATTGTGTGTGTTGTTAACAATGCGATACTTGTTCATTATTATTGCAGTATGGTTGATGATGATGGACCAGTAATCGGGTGTAAAAAGACCAAGGTTGTTCCAACCCAATTTGAGTATTTTGACGTAGTCATACATCATGGAGGTAAAATTATAGAGCTTCCAAGCAAACAGTATGTAGGAGGTGACATAACTAGGCTAGATGAAGTAGATGAAGACTATGTTAGCCTCCGTGGAATGTGCAGTCAAGAAATTAGGGTATGTGGGTGAGGATACATTATTTTATGCATTACCAGGACTAGACTTGGATATGGGATTATGCTTAATAACTTGTGATGAAGATGTACGTGAGGTTTGTTCTATTGGTAAACAACATGGTGAGGTGCATTTATATGTTAAACACATTTCTGAGTCTGTGGCAATTGTTGAAGAACCTGAGGTTATGGTGTTAAGTTATCCAGATGCTACTCAAAATGTTGAGGGAGATAATGTTAATAGGGTTAATGTGGATGTGGGTAATGTTGATAGGGGTGATCTGGATGATAATGATGATTGGTGGGATTTTTGTGAAACTGAGCTTGAGCAGCTGGAGTTGTTGACGAAGAGTAAAAAAAATAATGATGGAAGTAAGAATAGTAAGAATGTGAAAGGGAATGAGGAGGATGAGATTAATGATGTTGTTTTTGAGGAGGAGAGTGATAGTGACAATAGTTTGCTAGGACTGGAACCAATGACAGATGATGAAGAGTTTTCGGAACATAGGGCTAAGGCTCAAACACTAATGAAGCTAAGAAAACCTAATGTTGATGGTGGCAGTAAAGAGAAAAATCTGGAAAATGGGGCTGAGAATGTTAATGTTGAGAATGTTAATGTTGAGAATGTAAGTGAGAATGTTAATGTTGAGAATGTAAGTGTGAATGTGACTGAGAGAGTTGGGAAAGTTCCAAGCTACATTGACAGTGATGTTGGCAGTGAGTTCAAAGCATGGGTTACTGATGATGATAAGAATTCTGATATTGAAGTGGATCCTAAAGAGTCAAGTGATGAAGAGGACTGGTTGAAAAGACCCAAATCAAACCAAAAATGGTGATCAAATTCAATCCCAATGTATCTATCAAGGAGATTGATTTATATGTGGACATGGTTTTTCTGCTATGCAATTGAAAGATCAGATTCGGTCAATTCTGCTGAAGGGGGTTTTGCAATTTTGTTCAAGAAAAATGACAAGGTCAGGATACAAGCAAAATGCACTGGATGTCGTTGGCAGTTATGGGCAAGTTGTGATGGGAAGGATGGCACATTCAAAGTAAAGTCTTATCAACCTAAGCATGTGTGCTCAATGAAGTTGAAACTTAGAACAGTTAATGCTGAATGGTTGACAAAGAAATTTAGTGATAAAATTAGAGGCAACCCATTTATGAAATTAATTGACATACATGAAGAGGTGAAAAATCTTGTGCGAGTGGAAGTGAATTTAAAGATGTGCAGAATGACCAAATTAAAGGCATTGGCTGGAGTTCGACAGACTGTGACTGAGCACTACTCTATGCTTTGGAACTATGTATATGAAATTGAGAAGTCAAATCCCGGGAGTACCATTGTTTTGAAAAGCAGAAATGAGAATTGGGGTGGCCCTCCAGAGTTTAGGAGATTCTATGTCTGTTTTGATGCAGTAAAAAAGGGTTTCATTAATGGGTGCAGAAGGTTCATTGGTGTAGATGGTTGTTTCTTGAAAACCTGGATAAAGGGTGAGTTGTTGATTGCAATGGGGAGGGATGCTAATAATCAAATGTATCCAATAGCATGGGCTGTCGTTGAAAAGGAGGATCAACATACATGGAGATGGTTTTTGAATCTTGTATCTAGGGACATTGCCATAGGAGAAGGAGCAGGTTGGACAATAATGTCAGATCAACAAAAGGTAAACTTTTAAAGTTCTATTTCTTTTAATTCATATGTTGTCTCAACTTTATGTAATTGTTTTCTATTTTGAATGTATAGGGCCTGGAGCTTGCTGTTAAAGAATTGTTTCCTCAAATTATGCATAGGAACTGTGCTAGGCACATTTATGCAAACTTCAGAAAGAGAGGATATACTGGACGTAACTTGAGAAAATATTTCTGGGCAGCTTCTAAGTCGACAACACCAGAGTACTTTAAGATGAACATGGAAAAGATAAAAAAATTTCTGAAGGGGGGTTCAAACATTTGATGGATAGGGATCCAAGTAGATGGAGTAGAGCTTTCTTTACAGTTGATAGCACTTGTGACTCTGTGGACAACAACATTTGTGAGTCTTTCAATTTCTGGATATTAGAGGCTAGGTACAAGCCCTTGATTCACATGCTAGAGGACATAAGGGAACAGGTGATGGTGAGATTGAGAACAAAAAAAAAAGACAATGCAAGACAGATTATTATTGGGAAGGAGATATGGAGCCAGAATAATTAAAAGTTTGGAGGATTCAATTATCAAGTCGAGGCAGTGTCATGCTATATGGAATGGTGACTCTTTGTATGAAATTAGAGGTACTAGGGGAGGAACAATAGTGGACCTGAGCTCAAGAACTTGTACATACAAGGCATGGCAACTATGTGGAATCCCATGTTGTCATGCAGTTTCAGCCATTACACTGATGAGAGAAGACCCAGATAATTTCATTTATGATTGTTTGCATGGTAAAACTTACCTCAGGTCATATAATATTATGATGAGTCCTTTGAATGGCCCTGAACTGTGGCCAGAGAGTGATAAGCCAGTGCTGCTGCCTCCACATGTAAGAGTGTTAAAGGGGAGACCAAAATGGAACAAGAGAAAGGATGCAACTGAGGATGCACCAGGTAATGCAAATGCTAATGCAAATGGTGATGGTAATGCACCTGTGGAAGAGGATCCTTTCAAGAGTGTCAAAAGTTCTAGAAAAGTGCAAGAAAGAGGGACACAACAAGAGAAAATGCCCAGATAAGCCATTAAATGGGGATGAATCTGTAAGTAATAAGATGTTTATGTACAAATTGTAAACAACTTTTCATACATTTTCAAGAACTACACATTTTTAATGCAGGTTAGGGGTAACAACACTGCTGCAAATGCTTCCACAACCCTTGGCAACGCATCTGGATCTGGAACTACAACAAAGAAGAGAGGAAGAAGAAATGTAATTGTAAGTTTGGATCTAGATCTAAATCTTGAACATTTGTGAGGCTTTTAATTTCTTTTCTGAATGTCATTGGTTCCCATGCCTTTACCTTATCATGGGAGTGGGTTAGACATTGGTACTTCAAGTCAAGCTCAAAGACAAGAATTTGGAAATGCTCATAATGGGGTAAACTTTTAAGCTTTTTTCAAGATTCTCTCTCCTTTTGATTTTTCTTTATGGCTCCCCACCCATGTGCTATGTGCTATGAGACAACCTTATCCTTATCTTTGTTTTTTAATTTAGGTGAACACTACCTCCAACAATATTGGTCCTACCAATGGACAAGCTGGCATTCAAGCATCATTTACTAGGAGTGGAAGAAGCTACATCACTCATGATGCATTGCAGAAGCATGCAAAGTCCAAGAACAGTCCAAGGCAGTAAATTTGGTCTTCTTTGTTTTGTAAATATTAATACAATGGTTGTTTGTTATTTGGTAGATATTTATGGGGGTTGTTTGATGTTTTGGTGAATATTCATGGTGGTAGGTTATGTGTTCTTGTTGGTTAACATTTATGGTGGTGGCCATATATTTTTGATAGAATGCAAAGGTTCATGTCCTCTGTTTTGGGGTTTAGAATGATAAACAGTACAATTGGTTGTTTAGAATATGTACAAAACATCAATGATGCTATCTAAGGTTGTTTATTTTGGTTTTATTTTAATTGTTACTTCCTCCGTCCCAAAATAATTTTTCTACTTTTTTTGTCGTTACTACTAATGGTTGTTCTTGTTTTAAACTGATTATAACAGAAAACATAAGATTACATAATACATTAATAGTGCACTTACACCACAAATAAAAGCCATACATTATATTATAGTAGTCTCAAACCACCAAATAAAGGCATTACAAATTTTACCATCCTAAAACATCCTAAACCACCTCTGTTTACTTCATTGCAATCAATGCCACTGCAAATAAAGAAACAATTGAACAAACAAAACAAAGCATCATCATCATCTTCATTCCACCAACGGATGCATTCAACCCTTACAATCCAATTTGCAACCCTTGAATTCCAGTCAGTAGACTGCCTCCCAAGGACCTAACTTCCATTTGAATTTCAGATGTAATATTTCCCTCAAATGTCGACCACTTGACATCTGAATTCTTTGGATCCCAAAATTTAAAGAAATTGCAGGTATCGCATTTGAAATAGAGCTTGTCTGGATTGTTATTTGACTCCGAAATCCGTACAGATGCTCTTTTCTTACACTTGCACAACTCATTCTTGAACTTGATGATTTCGCCATTGATGCGATTATATTCTCTCGAACGAGAAGAAGCTGAAGAAGCCATGCTCTTAGCCTGTCCCAAAAATATACCAAGAATTCAAACAATTCAATTCTGAAAGAAAAAGCCCTAATTTTTAAATTTGCAATTTTTACTCATCCACTAAATAAGACTTCAAGCTATAAATTGAAACAACTAACCTGTTTTGGTAGAGATTTCGAGTTCCTCTATGCAGCAATCTTCCCCAAAATTCTTAATTTTGAACTTCAATTAAACTCCTCTCGTTCGCAAAAATGGATGCGTCGTCTTCAATTTACTCGTCTTCAATTTAGGGTTAAGAACGAAGAATAAATGTGAGTTGGAGAAATAACATGCCAAGTCTGTGATTTATTTTTCCACCGTGGATGTTTTTAATGACGTCACATGCCAGCTCGGACGATTTAACGGCGAATTAGACGAAAAATGGACGGAAGGACTACAAAGAAAATTATATAGGTAGGTCAAGGACGGAAACGTTCACAAAAATAAGATAGGGACGAAACCGTAAAAAACGCTAAACGTCAGGGATAAAATAGGTACTTAACTCGTTATTCAAAGGAGCGTAACTTTGAATAAGAGTGCGTAGGTTTTGTATCTTGGAGGTGAAATTCGTTGAGACCATTATACCGTAGTGGGACGAATTAAATACCTTAAAGATAACATCTTTTGGTGTGTCTAACCTACTGATTTCTTACCCACAATCAAGTCATATACAACATCAAGATCGAGAAAAGTTGCGAAAAATTATAAACTCCATGAACTAGTTGCTAAATGAGAGAGCTTTTCCTTCCTGCTCTGCTTTTATCTTACTTTACTTTGGTTCCTCTGCATTCTGTTTCTGCTTTTCAGCTTCTTCTACTAAGGTCAACTTTATCAATGCCGACTTTTTAATAATTTAATAATCTGACAGAAAATTCTAAAATTCTATTTTGTTGACAGGTGCATATATTGTTCCGACAACCGAACATAAGGAAGAATCATTGTTTTTTTTTTCCTTTCATTTTTTACATTTTATAGAGTATCATTTTCGATTAGATTCGCTCTCGCTTGGGAAATATTATTTTTTTATTATGGCCTCTACGTGTTCGGTGCAAGTTATACCATACTTGTTTGCATCTGTCGATTTATCATCGATCCAATTCAATGGCTGAGATTAAACTATGTTAATATAACGATGTTTTGATGCATTTAATCGATCCAATTCAATGATTGAGATTAAACTATGTTAATATAACGATGTTTTGATGCATTTAATACCTATCATACCATAGTAAATTGCATCATTTGATGCTTATAGAATACTAGTGAGTAACCCGTCGAGATTCGACGGGCATATTAAGGCTTATTATTACTTATTGCTATAATCTGTAATTTTATTTAAATAAACAAAAACAATATGTTAGGTTTATATCCAACAATAAAAAAGTGAGACGATCATTTTGGGATAGAGGGAGTATCCTGTACACACAGAAAATTACATTACTACATTCAAACTAACTCCATTTAGCCTATATGTGTTGGGATGGCCAAACATATTTTGGTCATAGAAATTTATTTTTATTATAAAAATAAAAATTTGTGCACACTTGATCACCGATTTTTTAAGAGATGGAGAATATATAATTTACACAAACTCGCGTAATGATTTGAGCTTATAAAATTTACACAAACTTGCTCACAAAATTATCTTTGATAAACAGTAGTTTGGTAGGCTATTTTGTCTGTCAATTATATAGTCATTTATTAAATGAATCAAATATTAATCAATTTACTGTAGAATAACAATTCAATTATCAAATTATTCTTAGTCAATAGCATATTTGAAATGAATGTCTAAAAAGTTTTGAAATTTGCTTTTGATCAAGAGCAAATTTGAATTTTTTTTTTTGACATTCCATTATGGGACGGAGGGAGTATTTTCCATTATTGTATGCATAAACTTTATTTGTCAGGAGAGCGTAACATTGTTTAGCAAATCAAGTACGGATTCAAATTCATAAACTTAATGTATAATGAATTTATTGTCGTTAATAATATGATTCTTTTTATTTCGAAAAAAAAAAACCCTACCGTTACGTTGGATATTGTGAGAAATATTGAATCGATATATTTAAATTACAAGGGTATAAATATATTCAAAAAATTTCATTTATGGAAGAGACTCTTGAAGTGGGACAGATCAAAAGGAAAAATAGGACCCTTGAAGTGGGACGGAGTGAGTATCATTTATTAGTATATGAATAATAGTAATAATAAATAAATATCATATTTGTTTACATTAACTCATCATGAACGTAATTATAATATTCATTTCCAATTTAACTTATTTAATTTTGAGAAGAAAAATCAAAATCTTAAAAAAACTAACATTTGTGTTAAATGAAATTTTTTTCCCAAACAATCCACTCCCTAATCAAACCTAACCCACTTCTTCCTCTTCCTCTTTCAAAATACCAATTCATACTATCTTTATTTTTTAGAATATTGACATGCACTTCAAAGAAAATGATTTTTTTTTTTGTGTCAAAATCGAATGAAAGCAGTCTCTATTTTTTGAAGAATTTTTTTTTTATGATTTTTGGTAAAAAAAAATAAAAAAATTATTATAAAATATTTGATTTATATTAAAAAAAAGAGGAATTTTTAAAATAAATATCATATTTGTTTATATTAACTCATCATGAACAAAATTATAATATTCATTTTCAATTTAACTTATTTAATTTTGAGAAGAAAAATCAAAATCCAAAAATAACTAACAATGTGTTGAATGAGTTTTTTTTTTCCAAACACTACACTCCCTCATCAAACCCAACTCACTTCTTCCTCTCCCTCTTTCAAACTACCTATTTATACTACATTTATTTTTTAGAATATTGGCATGCACTTCAAAGAAGAGAATTTTTTTTTTGTCCGAATAAAATGAAATTAATATCTATTTTTGGAGGAATTTTTTTTAATGATTTTAGGTGAAAAAAAATCTATTATAAAATATTTGATTTATTCAAGAAAGAGGATTTTTTTTTTCTGTGTTCGAATCAAATGAAATTAGTCTATATTCGAAAATGAATTAAAAGACTATTTATTATTTTTTCTAGATTAAAATTAAATTGTTTAAAATGATTCTTAGATTTTGAAAAAAATCATTCATTTTAGGATGGAAAGAATAATACAATTTAAACAAATTAAATTTAATCCAATAAAATAAACTAATCTAATAATCTAAAATCTAATATGGGGGATAATGATAAGAGAAATCAGTGCATGCTCCAAGACAATATTTCTACTTTCTACCACCATCACATTCTTTCGGATGAAGTAGTTGAACCGCTGTAGTTTGAATTTATTACGTTTAAAAATATTTTATTTGGATTTAAAAGCTAAAATTTGTGTTTAAATCAAAATCTAAAATAAAACTCTTCATTGAATGTGACACATGGAGTTAATAATTGGTGAACATAGAGCTGACTTGGAATTCCACGTGGCGAGCTGTATGGTCTTGAAATGTTTTTGCTTTTATATATTATATAGATGACATGCACTTCAAAGAAAAGGATTTCTTTTTTGTGTCAAAATCGAATGAAAGTAGTCTCTATTTTTGGAAGAATTTTTTTATGATTTTTGGTAAAAAAAAAATTATTATAAAATATTTGATTTATATTAAAAAAAAAAGAGGACTTTTTAAAATAAATATCATATTTGTTTATATTAACTCATCATGAACAAAATTATAATATTCTTTTTCAATTTAACTTATTTAATTTTGAGAAGAAAAATCAAAATCCAAAAATAACTAACAATGTGTTGAATGAGTTTTTTTTTTCTAAACACTACACTCCCTCATCAAACCCAACCCACTTCTTCCTCTCTCTCTTTCAAACTACCTATTTATACTACATTTATTTTTTAGAATATTGACATGCACTTCAAAGAAGAGGATTTTTTTTTTTGTTCGAATAAAATGAAAGTAATATCTATTTTTGGAGAATTTTTTTTAATGATTTTAGGTGAAAAAAAATAAAAAAAATAATCTATTATAAAATATTTGATTTATTCAAGAAAGAGGATTTTTTTTTCTGTATCCAAATCAAATGAAATTAGTCTCTATTTGAAAATGAATTAAAAGATTGTTTATTATTTTTTCTAGATTAAAATTAAATTGTTTAAAATGATTCTTAGATTTTGAAAAAAATTATTCATTTTAGGATGGAGAGAATAATACAATTTAAACAAATTAAATTTAATCCAATAAAATAAACTAATCTAATAATCTAAAATCTAATATGGGGGATAATGATAAGAGAAATCAGTGCATGCTCCAAGACAATGTTTCTACTTTCTACCACCATCACATTGTTTCGGATGAAGTAGTTGAACCGCTGTAGTTTGAATTTATTACGTTTAAAATATTTTATTTGAATTTAAAAGATAAAATTTGTGTTTAAATCAAAATCTAAAATAAAACTCTTCATTGAATGTGACACATGGCTAATAATTGGTGAACATAGAGCTGACTTGAAATTTCACGTGGCGAGCTGTATGGTCTTGAAATGTTTCTGCTTTTATATATTATATAGAATGAATGACCATTATTGTCTCAAAATAAATGTTCTTTTAAATTTTTTGATTTTTTTTTATAATTTATTATATTTTTACAAATCTAAAATTTTGAAAATGAATTAAAAGAATGTTTATTATTTTTTCTAGATTAATATTAAATTTTTTAAAATGATTCTTAAATTTCGAAAAAAAATCATTCATTTTAGGATGGAGAGAATAATACAATTTAAACAAATTAAATTTAATCCAATAAAATATACTAATCTAATATGGGGGATAATGATAAGAGAAATCAGTGCATGCTCCAAGACAATGTTTCTACTTTCTACCACCATCATATTCTTTCGGATGAAGTAGTTGAACCGCTGTAGTTTGAATTTATTACGTTTAAAAATATTTTGTTTGGATTTAAAAGCTAAAATTTGTGTTTAAATCAAAATCTAAAATAAAACTATTCATTGAATGTGACACATGGCAGCTAATAATTGGTGAACATAGAGCTGACTTGAAATTTCACGTGGTGAGCTGTATGGTCTTGAAATATTTTTGCTTTTATATATTATATAGACTGAATAACCATTATTGTCTCAAAATAAATGTTCTTTTAAATTTTTTGATTTAATTTTTTTTTCATAATTCATTATATTTTTACAAATCTAAAATTTTGAAAATGAATTAAAAGAATGTTTATTATTTTTTCTAGATTAAAACTAAATTGTTTAAAATGATTCTTAAATTATGAAAAAAAAATCATTCATTTTAGGATGGAGAGAATAATACAATTTAAACAAATTAAATTTAATCCAATAAAATAAACTAATCTAATAATCTAAAATTTAATATGGGGGATAATGATAAGAGAAATCAGTGCATGCTCCAAGACAATGTTTCTACTTTCTACCACCATCACATTCTTTCGGATGAAGTAGTTGAACCGCTGTAGTTTGAATTTATTACGTTTAAAAATATCTTGTTTGAATTTAAAAGTTAAATTTGTGTTTAAATCAAAATCTAAAATAAAACTCTTCATTGAATGTGACACATGGCGGCTAATAATTGGTGAACATAGAGCTGACTTGAAATTTCACGTGACAAGCTGTATATATAATCTTGAAATGTTTCTGCTTTTATATATTATATAGATGCCACTAGCTTTATGTTTTGTTAATTTTTTTACTCCATTATTTTAAAATATTTCTCGTTAGGTCATGATAACCAACCTTTTAGATAATAATAATAGGATTATATTGTAAAGTTGCGAGCTAATATAATTATATTAGTTCATTTGATTAAAAAATATGTTTCTTAAATAAATATTCAATTTTTTATTATAATGATGTAATATAGGTATTAAATTTCCCTTTGTTTGTAATATACTCCCTCCGTCCCGCTCGAAGGGACACAAATTTCTTTTTTAGGCGTCTCATTTGAAGGGACACAACCCAAAAGTGAAAAATTTTTTATTACTTCTTTATTTGTGAGACCCACTTGTCATAGTCACAATAAATAACCACTAACTATTTCATACCCTACTTTTTCTTTCCTACATCACTTTTCATACTCACAATATTTATTTCACTATACACTTTCTTTTTTCTACATCACTTTTCTTAATTCCCGTCCGTCCAAAAGGCAAAAACTTTGCCCCTTCGGGCGGGACGGAGGGAATAGGTATTTAAGATAATTGGTCATATAATTAATTTTGAGGTACTCAATTCAAATTGGCTGTTGTTTATTGGTAAGAATTTCACGTTGTGGTCGTGAAGACCTGGGCTCAAATCCCAGAAGCCACACGCTTGTTAATTTTTTGAAACTTAAACCATGATTTTTCCTTTATTTGGCAACTTTTTATTTTTCTTTTTCCTCCATCAGTTCTTCTTGTTTCTGAAATATCTTCTGCATAATAGGATGCCAATTGCGAAAAAAAAAACATATATTTCGATTTATTTCAAAAACCAAATACAAAAAACTCCATAGGAAAAAAAACTAATGTACACGAACAATCTCATCGTGTTCTTCATTATTTTCAGCACACATATATCCTTTATTCTTAATGCGTAATTGATAAAGACGCATAAACAACGAACGCATGTTTCCAGGAATCACACTACACGTCGCTAACAAGTGATGCTGATGTTGTTTTCGGAACGAATATCTGAAATTCTTCCTGCACCGAAGTTCAATGGAAATTTTGGTTGTTGATTAGGATAGAAAACTCCAAAGTGCTTCTCAATCTCGGAATTCTTATTGTTCTCATCAAACATAGCAAACAAGTATGCCTCTATGGCCTTAGGCCTCTTAGGAGTACCTTTTCCCACATGTTGAACAAAATTCGTATAATAAGCACGTGCATTATCATGCGTAGCTCCGAATCCACCATCGGAAGGCCATCCACTTTCTGACACAACCACCTCAAGGGAACCCCCTCCGGCCCTCTCGAGACATGAATATAAAGAATCCAACATCGCATCGAACAAGTTTTGGTATCCCTTACCATTGTCCCATACGACCACATTTGGAGACGTAAATAGAGCATATGGGAGTGATATGTCACGAGGATTTCCCGCATAACTGAAATAAGTGTAGATATTAGCAAGTAATGGTGATTTAACATTATTAAGGAAGCCAATGATCGGATCGAAATAAGCCCTAATATCTCCACGGAACGAGCCTGCGGACGGAGGGTAAGAGACTCCGATGAACGTTGTATCGATTGCAGTTGACACCTTTATATTATCTCTAAGTCCATGAAAACCAACCGCCTCATGCACATTTGTTAATGCAGGGTGAACAAATTGGGCCAAACCAGCTGTGCCACCGTTGATCGGGCTAACTTCATTTCCAACCGCAATGTATCTGAACCTAACATCGGGCCAATAGTTCTTAACATTCCTTTGGACCCACGCACGTGCATTATCTCGGCTCGAGGCAACATTTTGGAGTTCGGAATTTGGGACCCCTAACATAACCTCGATATTAGAGCCTCTGAGTGCTTGAAGCGCCGCTTGGTTTGGATCATAGAGTCTCATACGTCGAATATTACGTGATTTGTATAGATTTACCACTTGTGATTGAGATGGAAGATTGTTACCCAACATCCCGTTACCAACACCCGTTTGCGCACCTACAATAAACGAGTTAATTTCCAAAATAAATATCAAAAATTTCGAAAATTTACTTAAATTTAAGAGAATTTAACCTGTCATCTCAAAGGTTGCAGCAAGCAATCCCAAAAGAAGAAATATAGTTGCCATTCGAGAAGATATGATATGTGTTTTGCTAAGAGAAGCCATGGAAATTTATGAATATTTCATTTCCAACCATTTCAAGTGTTTATATAGGAACTGAATTTGATAAATACTCCCTCCGTCCCGCTACAAATTGAACACTTTTCTCATTTGACGTCCCATTACAAATTGCACACTTCCTAAAATGGCAAAAAATCTTTACTATTCTCTCCACTCATTCTCTCTCCTACATTATTGTAATACTCACAACACCATTATAATTTACTATTCCCTTCACTCATTCTCTCTCCTATTTTACTTTTACATTCACAATATTTATATCATTATTTTTTTTCTTAATCCCTATACAAATAGTAACTGTGCAGTTTCAAACGGGAAGGAGAAAGTATTTCTTAAAAAATTACAAATATGAGCTAGAGTTTTTTGGCCTTTCATTTCATGGCTGCTAAATAATTAAATGCCTAATGTTATCCATATATAATCACTAGTAAAAGCCCGTGTCCAAGGACACGTGTTTTTTTTTTTAAATAAAAAAAAATTGTTTTTTTTAGGGCAAAATGGGAAAGGAACAACTTAGTAAGAGCAAAATAAAAAATTTGACAGATGAAACTGTTCATTATACTGTTCATCTCTCTTTGCCATTTATACTATAGATTACTACACTTTTCATGAATAGATATCTAGGAGTGCCATATTTTTCTCATCCCTAAAGTCATGAATAGGAGCTAGAGTTTGGCCTTTCATTTCATGGCTTAATTGACGTGTCTTGCATTCATTTCATGGCTTAATTGACGTGTCTTGCATTGCATGAGTGTAGGAGGCAAACGGAGAAGACAGCCGAAGTATCCCCATTTTTCTTATTCAGTCGGTCATAGTGCAACCATTTGGTGTGATAGCATCAGGAATTAACCTTAATTTTTATTTAATTATAGTAGACTTATATAGTGCTTTCATTTATGAATATGGTCAAAGTTACAATTTTTAATGGTGAAAAGCAATTTTAATTCCAATTTCAATAAATAATGTGACTTTTATAAGCAAGAGATGTTAAAATGATTAACTAAGTATCATTTCCCAGTATTGATATCTATATATATACTTAGGTTAAATTTACTTTTTTATTTGGGAAAATATATTGGTAGTTGTATTTTTTTTTTTTAACATAATATTTGTATATTTATATTTTCACCGCTAAAATGCAGAATCGAGTATCGCTAGCAAAATGATACTCCCTCCGTCCCGAAATAATTTTCTACTTTTTTTGTCGTTAATTCGAAGTACTTTAAGCAATAATTTAGATTGATTTGATTATCCGAATAAACATTTAAAAAATATTATCGATAGTATTTATAATAGTGTATCAATAGCGAGTTTTAAATTTTCATTACAATAATTAAATCATCCTAAACTTATTGTTCAAAATACCATCATGTTAACAACCAAAAAAAAAGAAATTAAAAAAATACTTCCAGAGAAAGGAAATATTATTTAATAAATTTAAACACCTAAAAATGAAACATCAAAATATCCTTGAGATTAATATAATCCGGCGGCTTTGAGGTATGGGGTGGGGGGGGGGGGGTGAGTGGTGGCCTGGTGGGTGGTGGTGTGTGGGTTTGACATATGTAGTACTAGGCAACTTGAGCACGTAAATATAATTTTATGGCTGCTTATCAGTGGAAAGCATATGCTTTATTTGATCTTTAACATCAAGAAGACTAAAAATGATGACTCGTCACTCCCCGGACCACTGCTAGATTAATTAATTAACAGATATTAGTCATGTAAAGTTATGAATTTTCCGTTATGTTTTTGACGATATTTAGTCTACAAAAATGTAATGGATGTTAAGGGTAGTACTAAAGTTACAAAAGAAAAATTTATTTGGTTTACAAAATAATGAATCATAATTGTGTTGATGTTTTTAATTAGAATACGGCGGATTCACAATCGACGGAACTAATATAATATTATCACTTCATTTTTGTATCCAAATTTTTGTAAAATTATTTTGAGCTCTTAGCATTGCCCAAATGTTAATTATGAAATGGTCCGGTTTTTCGTAGATATAAGAGTTTTTAAACTCGGATCGGATGATTGCAGATTTATGTGATAAAATGGGTGAGTATTGATGGAAGTAGTAGCACTAGTAGTGATTTTTAATGCCGACATATCTTTCCTAATTTCATCATATCATATGAATCATTTCTTTTTAAAGTTGAACTTAGGTTGAGTGTCTCTCTTGACTTTTGACAAAATCAACCCCTAATATTTATAGGCAGTGGCGAGGCTAGGGAAGAGACAAAAGGGGGTCGGCGATCCTAATGTTTTTTTTAAAAAAAAATAAAAATTACTAGTGTTATTATTGTAAATATATTTTGAATATAAGGTAAAAATGTACTTCCTCCGTTTCGTTCGAAAGGACACAAATTTTTTTTTTGGACGTTTCACTTGATAGGACACAACCCAAAATGAAAAGTTTTTTATTACTTCTTTATTTATGGGACTCATTTGTCATACTCACAATAAATACTCTCTCCGTCCCACAAATCTACGCACTTTTTGTGCTGGTGCGAGAATTAAGGTAAAAAGTGATAAAGGTGATGTGTTGTGAGTGTTAAAGTAAAATAGGGAAAAGAATGAGTGGAGAGAATAGTAAATTTGAAAAGTGTTGTGAGTAGAGAGAAGTGTTGGGATTTGAGTCCTAAACTATGAGGAAAAAGGAGTCTGAGTCGGAAGAGTTGCTGAGATCAAGGAGGAAAAACGCGGAGGATTCTCTGTTGTGATGGGCGACCGCCCATGTGGTGGTGGGCGACCGCCCAGGTGTACAGAATGTCATGGCTCGTGGGATTTTCTACTTGGGCGACCGCCCATGGTGCCTTGGGCGACCGCCCACGTGTCGGGTGAGAATTTTCTGCAGCAGATTTGTTTTCTATTTTGATTAGAACTCTTCTTAATTTGATTTAGGGTTTCCTTGTATTACTATATAAGTATAGTGACGACCTAGAACTCATTGTAGCAACATATTAGAAGGTGTCTAATACATATTGGCTTGGCAATTGCCCCCGGACGTAGTTCATGTGTTGAATGAACCAGGTAAACAACTCTTGTGTTATTGTGTGTGTGTTTCTTCCATTATTGTGCTTGTGGGTGTGTTGATTTCTTGTCTTGATTGCAACGGGGGACCACCAAATTCACAACAACTGGTATCAGAGCATTGGTTCGGAGGATTCAAAGTTTCATTAGTTGATTTTTTGAATCGCGTTCTTGGGGACTTAGTGAAGCAATCAGATGAAGAACTCAATCGAGAAATTCAACGGTGTGAATTTCACGTTATGGAGGACAAGGATTGAAGATTACCTTTATTGTAAGGATCTTCATAAACCCTTGAAGGAGAAACCCGAAGACATGTCACAAGGGGATTGGGAGACGTTAGATCGGAAGGCGTTAGGAGCAGTGAGGAGCGCTCTAACCGACGACGTTGCACGGAACGCTATGGAAGCCAAGACAATGGTGGAGTTGCTACAAACGCTGTCAGACATGTATGAGAAGCCGTCTAATATCAATAAGGTGCATTTGATAAAGAGGTTTGCGAATACGAAGATGTCAGAGGGGCAGACAGCGGCAAGTCATATCGGCAGTTTCAAAGATATGGTGGACCAATTGAAAAGTGTCAATATTACTTTCACCGATGAAGTGCTAGCTTGTTTTCTACTAAAATCTTTGCCTGATAGTTGGGAGGTAACTGTCACAACGATTAGTACGTCGAAAACAGCATTGGTGTATACGGAGGTTAGAGATCTCATCCTTCAAGAGGAGTTGAGAAGGAAAGAGAAAAGGAGAGAATCTTTCGTAGATGGGGCTGCACTTAGGGTGGAGAGAAATAGGGGTAGGGGAGGACCGAAAAAGGGGAAAAAGGTCAAGTGCTACAATTGTGGCGAATTGGGTCATATCAGTTATGACTGTCCGGGTAAAGATGGTGGTGCACACGTGGTGGATGATGGTGGAGATGTATTAATCCTAGGAGAGGAGCAGTCGGGTGAAGATTGGGTGTTAGATTCTGGAGCTTCTTTGTCATGCTAGTGGGGATGCAGAATCAATGAAGCCGTATAAAACTGGAGATTTTGGGGTTCTCTATCTTGGTGATGGTCAACCATTGAAGATCAAAGGTAAGGGGGATGTGATGATGAAGACACCTAACGGGGCTGTTTTACAACTACACGACGTGATGCATGTTCTGAATTTGAGGAGAAGGGTGATTTCTGTGGGACAGCTTGACAGTGAAGGGTATGGTGTTTCTTTCATTGGTGGGTCTTGGGAAGTCACAAAAGGGGCTAAGGTGGTAGCTCGTGGGGTTAAGGGGAAGATGTTGTACACTACCTACAATGTTGATGTTCGTTCCGGTGGGAGAAAGAGGCTAAAGAACCGGCCTGTTGATGTAAAAGGGGGAGACATCAAGAAATGGTATGTTGGGGGGGACACAAAGTTGATCAACGTGGTGTGGAAGTCCAAGTGCCCTAACAGAGAGCGGTTTCAGACCAAAAATAGACGATGCAAGAAACAAGGTGTGTCCAAGTTTCAAGGGGAAGCATTGCGAGGAAGGTGGGTCTGGAGGGAGAAGGCGAAGTTAGACTTGCGGGGAGAAATCAAGGTAGAAGCTGATTTGGGGAGGCAAGAATCATCTAACACGGAGAGGTTGAAACGTCGCTTGGTTTCAACTCGCCTTAGTACTTGAGGAGAGGTGCGGTAGTGTCAAGCCAATATGGGGAGGGGGAAATGTGTTCGAAGGTCTTTACTCCGTGGTGGGAGTTGATGGGTGTTCTATGCTTGTTAGTTTAGTCTCCGGTGGGAGATTGTTGGGATTGGAGTCCTAAACTATGAGGAAAAATGAGTCTAAGTCGAAAGAGTTGTTGAGATCAAGGAGGAAAAACGCGGAGGATTCTCTGTTGTGATGGGCGACCGCCCATGTGGTGGTGGGCGACCGCCCAGGTGTACAGAATGTCATGGCTCGTGGGATTTTCTACTTGGGCGACCGCCCATGGTGCCTTGGGCGACCGCCCACGTGTCGGGTGGGAATTTTCTGCAGCAGATTTGTTTCCTATTTTGATTAGAACTCTTCTTAATTTGATTTAGGGTTTTCTTGTATTACTATATAAGCATAGTGACGACCTAGAACTCATTGTAGCAACATATTAGAAGGTGTCTAATACATATTGGCTTGGCAATTGCCCCCGGACGTAGTTCATGTGTTGAATGAACCGGGTAAATGATAAGTGACTATTATATAGTCAATTATCCTAGTTTTTATATACTTTTACATAAATAAATCATCATTTTTCATTTAGTTTTTAATACTTTTTACTTACTTTTGCTATTTTATTAGATTTTACGTTTTTGGTATGTTTTATACATTTTTAGACAGGTTTTAGGGTCATTTTATATCTAAAGGATACTTGGGCTAATTGGTCCGAAAGGATGGAGGAACACCAAGCAAAATAAACACTCAAAGCTGAAAACCAGTGGGAGCGGCCGTGCAGCAAGTCTGGGAGCGGCCGTGCATCATAGGCCATGGCCGGTCAGCTTGGCCCCAAAATCCATGGAGTGGCCGAGCACTGAAGAGCCCTGGCCGTGCCAACCTCGGAGCGGCCGTGCAGCTATATTAGGAGCGGCCGTGCAAGTCTCCAAATTCAAATTCAAAACTGGCGCCAAAGAGTACACGGCCGTGCAAAATCCTTGACACGGCCGTGCAAGTCGTGACTGCAGATGTAAAGGCACCTTTTGATGGCACCCAATTGAAGAGTCTCCTCCCATTTATAAATACGACCCTTGTAATCAGTCTTAGAGACGAATTCTTAGAGAGAAATCACTGATATTATATAGATAGAAAGTACAAACACTTGTGACAACAATTTTCCAAAGGAATTTGAAGATCAAAGTCATTGTTTTGTTCTTGGAGTTACTTTGGAGAAAAAGTAATAAAAGTGAAGCATTATTCTCAGCACTTGCCTTCTACATTCATAAGTATTTCTTACTTAATCCTTTATTATTGCTTATACTTTATAAATGGCTCATGAGTAATCCCCCTTATTCTTGGGGTTGGAAACTCAAAAGCATACTTATTCATCATCTTAAAATGTTTAGTCTTGTCTTCTTCCTTCATCTAAACAATTTCTTTATATTATTCTCTAAATGCCTTACATTTTGGAGATGTCCAATTTGTATGATTCAGTCAATTGAGAGAAGTACCTAGCGGAGAATCTCGATTGACGGAACCATATAAAAAAACTAGGTTTCATTGATCACGAGAGTAGTTCAATGACCTAGGGATGTTCCTTTAATGGAAAGTATGTTGACTCTCGTCCTTAATGGATTCTTACTAATTATTGTCAGCTAGAGATAAGCCGGAACGCCCGTTTGTGACAGGGCGGGAATAACGTAAACGAAAATCTCAAACAGTTAGGACATAATTAGTGAAGAATACAAACGCTACTGTCTTAGCCCGAAGTAGCGTAGGCTTAACATACCATCCTTGCTTTTTATGAAAACCTTTTATCTCTAAGATAATGACGATTTGATGAATAAGATTATGTGTATGATTTCCAATCCCGAGAATGCTTCGTTTTATATAAGAATTTAATTAAAGTACTTTCTGTTTATGTTCTCTCTATCTTTCTAAAAAGCAAATTTTATCTCCCCCCAATCTTTTCTATTACTTTCTAAAGACAAAAATATTTCTTAGTAAACCCTGTCTCTGTGGAATCGACCCGTACTTGCACCCGCTATATTACAATAGCCCGTGCGCTTGCGGAATTAAATAAACCGTTAGGTTTCGATCGAACAGTAAACAACTCTTGTGTTCTTGTGTGTGTGTTTCTTCCATTATTGTGCTTGTGGGTGTGTTGATTTCTTGTCTTGATTGCAACGGGGGACCACCAAATTCACAACAAGAAGTGGGTCTCATTTCCATTTTAGGAAAGTGCAGATTATTGTGGGACGTCCAAAAAAGGTATTTTTACATATTATCGTGGGACAGAGGGAGTATCCACTAACTATTCCCTACCCCACTTTCTCTTTCCTACATTACTTTTCATACTCACAATATTTATTCCACTATACACTTTTTCTCTTTTCTACATCACTTTTCTTAATTCCCGTGTAAGGCAACAACTTTGTGCTTTCGGGCGAGACGGAGGGAGTATATTTTTACAATCTGACCCCTTGATACAAAATAAAATTTTCAATATATTTATAAATTGACCCACTTCTCGTAAAATCCTGGCTTCGCCACCGGCCACTGTTTATAGGCACTCTTCAAAGTTGTGATGGCTAAACTGGTCGGCTCGTCCCCGGTCTGGTCCGTATGGACTAACCCGCAGGCGGGATGGATTGAAGTCCGTTAGCCTGTGTGATGAAACGAGCCTAAATCCGGTCAGGTTCATCCCAGAATTGATGCCCAAGCCCGTCCGTTTGGTCCGAATCTGAAGATTCACGGGCCAAACGGGTTTTTCTATTTTATTTATTTATTTTTTAAAATATAAAATCACTTAGACATAAGAAAATTAGTTGTTTTATATATAAAAAAAAATATAGAAAAAAACTAAACAAACGAAAATATAAGAAAGAAAAGAGAGACAGACTACCCTTTATTTTTATTTTTATTTTTATTTTTATTTTTATTTTTATTTTTATTTTTATTTTTATTTTTATTTTTATTTTTATTTTTATTTTTATTTTTATTTTTATTTTTATTTTTATTTTTATTTTTATTTTTATTTTTATTTTTATTTTTATTTTTATTTTTATTTTTATTTTTATTTTTATTTTTATTTTTATTTTTATTTTTATTTTTATTTTTATTTTTATTTTTATTTTTATTTTTATTTTTATTTTTATTTTTATTTTTATTTTTATTTTTATTTTTATTTTTATTTTTATTTTTATTTTTATTTTTATTTTTATTTTTATTTTTATTTTTATTTTTATTTTTATTTTTATTTTTATTTTTATTTTTATTTTTATTTTTATTTTTAAATTTAAATTTTTTATTGACTATGAAATAATATTTTAGATTTTTTTTATTACTGATATTTTTTACAAATAGGTATATAAAAAAATATAAAAAAAACTAAACAAATGAAATTATATAAATTAAAAGAGAGACGGACTACTCTTTATTTATTTTTATTTTTATTAATTTTTATCGACTAGGAAATAATATTTTAGAATTTTTTTATTACTTATATTTTTTACAAAAAGGTATATAAAAAAGCTAGAAAAAAACTAAACAATTTAAGTATATATAAAAAAAAGAGGGACGAACTATCCTTTATTTATTTTTATTTTTTATTAATTTTTTATTGATAGAAAATAATATTTAAAATTTTTTTTATTACTGATATTTTTACAAAAAGGCATATAAAAAAAGATAGAAAATAACTAAATAATTTAAAGTATATAAAAGAAAAGTGGGACGGACTATCCTTTATTTATTTTTATTTTTTATTAATTTTTTATTGACTAGAAAATAATATTTTAAATTTTTTTATCACTGATATTTTTTACAAATAGGTATATAAAAAAAGAAAAAAAACTAAACAGATAAAAGTATATAAAAGAAAATGATAAAATAATGTAATCAATTTAATAATAGAAACTCTATGAATATTTATTTCATAATTTTTTGCGGAAAGTTTTCATTGTCTTCAAATGATACAATTTAAAATTACATAGTCTTAAAATAAAAAGTCTTCAAATCTTCAAATGAGTCTTCAAAACTTCGAATGAGTTTTCAAATCTTCAAAGTAATTATGATTTTCAAATTTAACAAAGTCTTCAAATTTAACAAAGTCTTGAATATAAATGAGTCTTCAAATCTTCAAACTAATTAGGGTCTTCAAATCTTCAAAGTCTTCAAAAAGCTTTAGGTCTTCAATATTGTTATTGCTTCAAAGTCTTTAAATTTGTTGAATTCTTCTTCTTCTTGTATCCTTCTCGCAAAAACTCCTCGTTGAGATTGTCTTCTTTGAGGCTTTCATAATCATCGTCTTCAAGATCCCTGTTAGAGTATATTATCATATTTGTTAAAATGTGATAATATCTTAGTGAATATTGTATATAGTTAGGAGAATTGTTTTGTATATATCTTTGGTTAACTATCTATCAATTAGGTTAGCTATAATTTAGGATAGATTAGCTAAGATTAAGGAAGTCTCTTGACTATAAACATCTTTATAAAATTACATTGAAAATTATCGAAATATCTTCCTCTTTATGGTATCAAGAGCAAGGTTGTTCCTCTCCTAAAAAGTCTTCCGCTTAGCGCCGTCTCTCTGTTTTCGGTATTTCCTTAATTTTTTTCTTCTTTCCTCTTGCATATTATCATGTCATCTTCCAAATCCTTCTACCATCCGGCCTTGGCAGTGTCGAATATCAAAAATCACATCGCTATCGTCCTTGATTTGGAAATGGCTCAGTATGCGACATGGGCGGAACTTTTAAAAGTTCATGCTCGATCCACCCGTGTCTTCCATCATATCATTCAATCCGAGAAGAACAAGGTCAAAGAACCTACTACGGATGAAGAAATTGATTTGTGGGTGACATTGGATGCCACCGTATTGGGGTGGATCTATTCCACCATATCGCCGGATCTTCTCACCACCATCCTCGAACCTGATTCTACTGCCCAGGCTGCGTGGGAGCGCCTTAGGGACATTTTTTGGACAATAAAAACTCGCGTGCAGTAGCTCTTGAACAAGAGTTTTCACACACTGTCATGGCGGATTTTACCTCGGCTTCAAACTATTGCCAAAAGCTTAAACAATTGGCTGATAAGTTGAAAAATGTTGGGGCTCCGGTGTCCAATGAGTGGCTCGTGTTGCAGATGGTGGCTGGGTTAACGGAGGCGTACAACGGGGTTGCTACTCTCCTTCGTCAGAAGGATCCTCTCCCGCCGTTTTATCAAGCTAGGTCCATAGTAACATTGGAAGAGGCCGGATTGGCAAAGAAGGTGGCTACGGCTTCGGCATTAATGGCTCGCGAGTTTGTGTCTGCTCCAGTTTCAATGGCTAGGACTCCGGCGGCAGCTTCTCCCGGTAATCCTAGGGCTCAACAGAAGGCGGGTAATAAAGGTGGGAATAAGAACAAGGGTGGCGGTCGGGGAGGTCAGTCAACAGGGGGTGGCCGGAATCAAGCTTCATCTCCTTTGCCTGGTATTAATCAACAACCGCAGTGGAACAACGCCTGGAGTTGGCCTTGGGCAATTCTACCCTGTCCCTTCCCTACTTCAGCAGGCCAGTCTGGTCCATGGGCTAGGCCAGCTCCTTCGGCCCAATCTAGGCAGCCCATAAGTGCTTTGAGTCCTCGACAGCAGGCTTATACTGCAGCTTCTCCACCTTCTGCGACAGACATTGAAGCCGCTATGTACACGCTCGGGTTAACTCCTCCCGACAACAACATGTACATGGATACCGGGGCGACTTCTCATAAACTCCAAGCCCTACTATCCATAAACTCCAAGCCCGTTCCATACCATGTGTATTCTTAGGATATCCGTCCCATCATCGTGGCTTTAAAAGTTATGATTTATCCTCACGAAAAATCATTATCAATCGACATGTCATTTTTTATGAGAATAAATTTCCATTTGTGAATATACATACTCCGTCCCCAAGTACTTATAATTTCTTGGACGATGCAATTAGTCCACACATTCTAAATCATTGGGCCAATCAAACTCATTCTGTTAGCCCAGTTGCACAACCGGCCCAAACTCCTCTGGCAGTCCAAAATCTGCCCCATTCAAGTCTTGGTCCAGCAACTCCTGTCCTGTGTACTTCTCCTGGTCCAACCACTGTTGGACCAGATCTTATTTCCCATGGGCCACCTTCCGATCAACCTGTCCCAAATTCACCTATACAACAGCCTACTCCAAATGTGTCTCTCCGTCCCGTTACTCGCAGTCAACATGTTATATTTAAACCTAAATCTACTTTTAATTTAAATACCACCACTAAATCTGCGATTCCTCGTAACCCAGTGTCGGCACTTAAAGACCCTAATTGGAAGATGGCTATGTCTAGTGAATTTGATGCTCTTATTGAAAATGGGACGTGGGATTTAGTACCCCGTCCACCTAATACTAATGTTATTAGATCTATGTGGATTTTCACTCATAAGCACAGGTTTGATGGTTCCTTTGAGCGACATAAAGCTCGACTTGTGGGTGATGGTAAGACTCAGCAGATTGGTATTGATTGTGGCGAGACATTTAGTCCGGTTGTAAAGCCAGCTACCATTCGAACTGTGTTATCCTTATCTCTTTCTAAGGGATGTTCTATACATCAGTTTGATGTTAAGAATGCCTTCTTACATGGCAATCTTAATGAGACCGTTTATATGCATCAGCCTTTGGGTTTCCGGGACAGGAATTTTCCCGATCACGTCTGTTTACTCAGGAAGTCGTTATATGGCCCTAAGCAAGCCCCTTGGGCTTGGTATCAGCGTTTTGCATATTTCGTCTTCTCTATTGGGTTCACACATAGTAAATCGGATAATTCGTTGTTCATTTTTCGGAAGGGCCGCGACAAGGCATACCTACTCTTATATGTTGACGACATTATTTTGACCACATCTTTGGATTCTCTTTGATGCACTATTATGTCTCAACTTAGTTCGGAGCTCTCTATGAAGGACCTTGGCCCTCTGAGTTATTTTCTTGGTATTGCTATCACCAGGACACCAGACATGCTATTTTTGTCACAGAAAAGTATGCTTCGGAGATTGTCGAGCGTGCTGGTATGGCTTCGTGTAAACCAGCAGCTACTCCCCTATCTCCCTGAATCTAGTTTCGAACCCTCCGAGTCTCTCGTTGTCGAATTAAAGTCCTCTGAGTCGTCTGACGGCCTCACGCCAGAAGACTATGATTATGTTGCCAACATTGTATTTCCCTTCGTCTTAAATGAAAAGTTCGACCTTTCGGATTATCCCCTAATTGCCACTTTAACAACTGATAAGTTAACTAACAACTTAAAAGAAGTTAATAATGATTCACTTGATAAAGAAGCAGACACACTAAATGAACAATATATTAAAGAGGTTCTCAAGCCTGTAGTTGATCGAGAGGAAAATCGGGCCCAAGCTGCTGCGAATACCCCGTTCCGATGCAACACGCATTCGGAAGTTTAAAATAAATAATTATGGAAAGTCGGACCGAAATGGGATATTCATTAAGTGACACTCGATTTAAACCATATTAAAAATATTAGTTTAATTTTATGAGAGTCGCCACACCGCTTTGATATAGCCCAAAGCATTGAAAAAAGGCTAAGCATGTGATTGGATTCGGGGGTCAAGTTACAACAGAAGAAGAAACGTTATCACTCCTATTGCCCGACGGATCCCGACGGATCGGTCTTTCTAGCATGTGGGGTGTTGGTCGTGTGTGGTGTTTACAGGAATAGATAGAAGAAGCGGAATCATGCATAAGGAGGAGGAGAGAGAAAGAATTAACGGATGATCACACCCTAAAACCTTTGATTTAGGCCCTCGAAAGGTACACTAATCAACGTTCATCCTTGGGGAATTGTTGATCATGGGATGATTACTACTAAGGAGGAAGGAAAGAAATAGTTCCTAGATCCATTAGATTTCTTGAGTGAAATCCTAGACCATCATCAGCCATACATACTTAAACATATTAAAATAGTCCTAAATCTAGCATATAGGTATAATTAGAACATATTAGGTATGCAAACAAATTATCTTAATCTAGTATGACAATAATAATAGTAAAGAACGGAATATTAAATAAAAGACTTACAAATTGTGGCAAGGCTTTGGGGTCGAATCTAGCAAGATTCGAAGAATGTTCGAAACGCTATTGAGAAATGTGTGGATTGGAAAACTCAATTTTAGTCTTGACTTTTTCCGCTGAGAATCTGTTGTTGAAAAGTGAAGAAGTGTGAACGTATTTATAGTGCTCGGGAAGTGGGCCTTTACGGCTGATGGACCGAAAAAGGGTCGATCGAACCTTTCTGGAGAAGGGTCGATCGAACCTTAAAAGGGTCGATCGAACCTTTACGAGAAGGGTCGATCGAACCTTTTTAAGAGAAGGGTCGATCGAACCTTTACGAGAAGGGTCGATCGAACCTTTTTACGAGAAGGGTCGATCGAACCTTTACGAGAAGGGTCGATCGAACCTTTTTACGAGAAGGGTCGATCGAACCATTATGAGAAGGGTCGATCGAACCTTTTTCCGAGAAGGGTCGATCGAACCTTTTTACGAGAAGGGTCGATCGAACCTTTTACCGACGGCGCGAGAAAGAGAAATATTTAAAAGAGTAATTAGGGTTTTTGTCAACCCTAATCAGTCAAATTCTGTTGGGGAGAGAAAGAAATGGGCGTTTAGTACCCTGAAGTGGGAGACGTGTGGTGTCTTAAGCCAAAGATGTGACTGTGTGGGAATCACCCAAGGATACGTGACTGTATGGGAGTCACCAAAAGATTTGACTGTTCGGGGAGTCACCAAAAGATTTGACTGTCCGGGGAGTCACCCAAGGATTTGACTGGGGAGTCACCCAAGGAGTCACCCAAAGATTTGACTGTCTGGGGAGTCACCCAAATATTTGGCTGTCCGGGGAGTCACCCAAAGATTTGACTGTTCGAGGAGTCACCCAAAGATTTAACTGTTCGGGGAGTCACCCAAAGATTTGACTGTTCGGGGAGTCACCCAAAGATTTTGACTGTCCGGGGAGTCACCCAAAGATTTGACTGTCCGGGGAGTCACCCAAAGATTTGACTGTTCGGGGAGTCACCCAAAGATTTGACTGTCCGGAGAGTCACCCAAAGATTTGACTGTCCGGGGAGTCACCCAAAGATTTGACTGTTTGGGGAGTCACCCAAAAATTTGACTGTTCGGGGAGTCACCCAAAGATTTGACTGTCCGGGGTGTCACCCAAAGATTTGACTGTCCGGGGGGTCACCCAAAGATTTGACTGTTCGGGGAGTCACCCAAAGATTTGACTGTCCGGGGAGTCACCCAAAGATTGGACTGTCTGGGGAGTCACCCAAAGATTGGACTGTTCGAGGAGTCACCCAAAGATTTGACTGTCCGGGGAGTCACCCAAAGATTTGACTGTCCGGGGAGTCACCCAAAGATTTGACTGTCCGGGGAGTCACCCAAAGATTTGACTGTCCGGGGGGTCACCCAAAGATTTGACTGTCCGGGGAGTCACCCAAAGATTTAACTGTTCGGGGAGTCACCCAAAGATTTGACTGTCCGGGGAGTCACCCAAAGATTTGACTGTTCGGGGAGTCACCCAAAGATTTGATTGTCCGGGGAGTCACCCAAAGATTTGACTGTTAGGGGAGTCACCCAAAGATTTGACTGTTCGGGGAGTCACCCAAAGATTTGACTGTTCGGGGAGTCACCCAAGGATTGACGTATAAGGAAGTCACCCTAGAATTGACGTATAAGTAAGTCACCCTAGAATTGACGTATAAGGAAGTCACCCTAGAATTGACGTATAAGGAATTCACCCTTGAATTGATTGGGATTATTGAGGCTAGGGTTTAGAGAGGAGTTTTGTCTCCTAGGCTCGAAGCTAGGGTTTTGAGAGGTATTTGTCACCTAGGCTTAAAGCTAGGGTTTAGAGAGGTTTTTGTCACCTAGGCTTAAAGCTAGGGTTTAGAGAGGTACTCCCTCCGTCCACATACTTACTTCACACTTTCTATTTTGGGCGTCCAAATACATACTTCACACTTTGTTTTTTTACTTAAAATGGAAAGTTTATATCATTAAAATATTAACCCTACCCCACTCATTCTCTTTCCTACATTATTTTAATACTCACAACACTATTATAATTTACTATTCCCTCCACTCATTCTCTCTCCTATTTTACTTTTACACTCACAACATTTATATCATTATTTTTTTCCTTAATTTCCGCGCAAACAGTAACTGTGAAATAACTATGTGGACGGAGGGAGTACTTGTCACCTAGGCTTAAAGCTAGGTTTAGAGAGGTATTTGTTACCTAGGCTTAAAGCTAGGGTTTAGAGAGGTATTTGTCACCTAGGCTTAAAGCTAGGGTTTAGAGGGGTATTTGTCACCTAGGCTTAAAGCTAGGGTTTAGAGGGGTATTTGTCACCTAGGCTTAAAGCTAGGATTTAGAGAGGTATTTGTCACCTAGGCTTAAAGCTACGGTTTAGAGAGGTATTTGTCACCTAGGCTTAAAGCTAGGGTTTGGATAGGTATTTGTCACCTAGGCTTATAGCTAGGGTTTAGAGAGGAGTTTTGTCTCCTAGGCTCGAAGCTAGGGTTTACATTTGTGATAAGTCTAAACAAGGCAATGAGCAGAAAGGTTATGGTTTAAGCCAGGCGAGGCCGAGTAGGTGTCTATGATAGAAGATGGGATTGGATAAGTTTGATGTCCAGAGATAAGGGGTAGGACCGAGTCATCTTGAGAGTCACAGAGATACGTCTTTGATAGACTTGAAGAGTTTGAAAATTTATGGAGACCAAAGAGTGATTTTGTAAACAAGGCGCCAAGGAGGATGGTATTTTCAAAGTATGTTAATTTGATAAGGAGGTCTTATGATTAATTATGTTTCTAACTAACTCAAAGAGTTTGTCACATGCTGATCTTGATGACAAGGGATGCCCTTCTTGCTAGATATGACTTCGTTGGAGCCCCGATTCTTGTTAGAGCCCCTGGCCTTTGCTGAAGAACCACATAGTCGACCCATTTCCGTTGAGGGGA
This sequence comes from Adenophora triphylla var. japonica, assembly GCA_022495995.1. Taxonomy (NCBI): domain Eukaryota; kingdom Viridiplantae; phylum Streptophyta; class Magnoliopsida; order Asterales; family Campanulaceae; genus Adenophora; species Adenophora triphylla. The sequence goes on from JAFEMH010001678.1 coordinate 287,523, forward strand.
GCCTCAATGTTTGATGAAGGCTTAGAGCAAAGTGCCTGAGCATCTTTATTTTTAAATCATTCAGTCGACTCAAAAAGTAAAAGAAAGAAAATGTATTGAAATACCACAGGCAACAGGGGAGACTCCTTTCGCACTGACATACGGGATGGAAGCAATGTTACCAGTTGAACTAGAAATCCCCTTCCTGCGAGTCCTCTTGGAAAATGGGATCAACGAAGTCGAATGGATCCATAGCCGTCATGACAACTGGCTCTTCTCGATGAACGAAGATTGAAAGCCACGGAACATACTCGTGCCTACCAAATCAGAATGGACCGAGCATTTGATAAGAAATTCAAGACCCGAGACATCAGAGTAGGTGACTTAGTGCTCAAAGAAAAGCCTCCTACACAGACCAATCCCCTCAAAAAGTGGGAACCTACCTGGATAGGCCCGTTCGTGGTACATAAAATCTTCTCTAGTGGAGCAATGAAGCTAGTCAATTTGGATGGAAACCCTTTCGTCAACCCAGTAAACGGAAGCAAGCTTCGCAGATACTTCATTTGAGGAGGAAATCGAGTTAACTCTCTCCCATATATCTCTAATTAGTAAAATCAAAGTGCTAAAAGAGTAATACCTAACTAGATATATCCTCAAAATGATCTAGGTAAAAATCAGGGTCGCACTTTTCATCCCACTTCTATTTTCTCAAAAGTGTCGAACTACGATGACCTGAGCCCCTTAGTCTATTTGTAAAAGGGGAACGTAGACAGCTATCATTGGTTCTGTCTCAAAAACAAATAAAATTTCAAATTCAACACCAATCACTTGTGTTCTGAAAAACTCTTAAATTAACTTGCGAATTCATTACAGTTAGTACACTTTTTGATGAGTTCAAGCACGGTCTACTCTCGACTCACTACATGCTTGCAAAGCAAAATAAAACACTTAATTAAACCTAATGTGTCTGCAATGATAGTGGGTGGATATTATGAACTTCAAGGTCAATCTAGCCGCTCGTGCTTGGTCCTTCATCTTTCCTTCCCTTCCCTTTTCCGCGGCGGGTATTCTTCGTTTTCATAGGAAATATCCCTGTCGTTCTCCTGCCTGGCTCTGGGTCCCTTCCCGACGCCTCTATCAAACTTGTTGCCGCCAGTGCAGCCCTTTCCCTAGCTCTACTACGAGCTGCCTCTCTCTAAGCCGTCATATCCGTGCTCCAGCCAGCCAATCGGCTCGCGTTGACCTCATAGTCAGCCATATCATCCCCCGTACTATCTTGAGGGTTAGCCTTGGCCTCAGCCCTCCTCAATGTTGAGTTGTCTCAGAGGTTAAGACCCAATAGCTCACTTTGCCTCCATAAAAGTGCCATTTGTGTCTCCCCCATACACTCCTCATACCAGTTCAAGTAGCCAGTAGACAGAACAGTGCCCCCTCTCCGGTGAAAGAGAACCTTGGCGGGAAAAGACGCATATTGCCACAACCGCATGAGAAGCAAGAATGTCGAAGGATCATCCGTGGAAAGTGATCCCACCTCAAAGGTAGCAGCATCACTCAAGCCCATCAAAGGAACCTGCTCCAGCCCGAACTGCCGTAGCACCAAAGACGGGATATAAAAAGAAGACTGGGAAGCCCCGGAACTCTGACAATGAGAAGACTATCCTAAAAGGTCCGACACGTCTGCAGTTTCCAGTGTGGAACCCACCATCACAAATGATGTGTACGGAGTTTGGCCATCCAAAGCTCCCAGTCAGCCTGACTACCTCCTATCTCCAAGGGTCGCTGAGGGAAGAACCAGGGATCACATGTCATGGGAACCTCGGGCATAACTTGCAACCTCTCCCTCAGCCACAGAGTGAGTATAGCGGAACTTCCTCCCAACATGTACCGGCTATCGGTCTCCCTTCGATCAATGCCATGGAATGTTTTGCCTAAGATCAAGGGCATGTGTAAGTGCCCCAATCTGGGTCGTTAATGTTCCGTCAGCCCAAATTAATGATTTATGATCATTTAGGGGCATTTTAGACATTATTTTGACAATTTGAACGAGGAAGGACCTCTTAGGAATAAAAAAAATGAACAAATACCTCGCTGAGATTTGTCATTTCCAATAAAAAAGGAAATATTGACCAAGTGCAAAATGCCAAAACTGCTTTCTGCACAGGATCAGGCACGCTGCTGGGGTCGTCCGCATGGATGAGATTGTACCTACAATCTCATCCACGCGGATAAGATTGTCATCCAGCCAACCTATAAATACAGCCCTTCTCCCTCAGTTTAACAAGGCCAAAAAATACAAAAACCTACTGTTATGCTGTCAAAATCCTCTCCCAAATAGCCATTTTCACCTTAGAAACTCAAATTCCACACCAAATCCAACCTCAAATCCACTCCAAAACCACTTCTAAGCCTTGAAATCCTTCAAACCCTAAACACAAACCCAAGAAAGATTGATAAACCCTCACTCCTTCTACTCATATCTCTCTTGTTTATACACTTACTCCATATTTAAAAATTTGTAGTCTTACTTACTACTTGTTATTTGACTCTCCTCCCCCTCTTGTCCCAAGGATCTAAGAGGATCTCCATGGAGTTCATCTCCATGGATGATTCTCTACAAGGGTCCATACTTTTAATTATGCAAATCCCCTTGTCCCTTTGTTTATATTTCTTTGGTACTTGCCTTTTTGACCTAAAGTATGGTCATTTTGGAGTCAATCTCCATAGTTGACCACTTTAAATGGTCTACATCCTTCACTTCCTTGTAAATTCCTCATCCCTAGTCTAAGATGCTCACCTTGGAACACTTTCCTTGGAAGAAAATTATCTAGACTCACAAAATAGGTCACACAAGATGTATAAGATACACTTGAGTTTAGGTCTCAAGGATGGTCTTCTCATGAACACCTTAGAGATCTTCCTCTAAAAGTTGATACATCTTGACCTATCCCTTGTTCAAATTTACTTTCATGTCAAATCCCATTCCCCTTCGCAAATGATATGTTTTCAAGTCCTAATGTACCCCCGGGATGGCTTGGTTAAGTGGATTCATCAATTATGACCACTAATCAAAGTCTAGGGAAAGAGAGGACAAAACATGGATGCCAAAAATCCAAGCAATCCTTTCATTTTCTGTTCACAGTTACATTTCCAGTTAAGTTCTCTAAATCCAGTTAACTTTCTGGAAATTACAGTGACTAAACTGGAAACTGTAAAAAATATTGAGACTGCAGGCCCATCTCCGCGGACAAGATTGCACTACAGTCTCGTCCACGCGGATGACATTGTCATCTGCAAACAGTTTTCGGTTTTTCTGTTATTTTCAGTTTAATCACTGTTTTCCAACTATTTTTCAGTTCAATCCCTATAATTCCAGTTATTTTCAGAAAACTCCTTTTTTAAGAAAGTCCCTTTTAAACACACGCACACACACACACAAAAGTTTCAAGTGAGAAAGACTCGTCATACGAGGCATTCCGGGTGAACGCCAAACGTTCTTTCCGGAGTGTAACGTGACCTCCGAACTCATTTTCTCTAATTTTAGGATTTTTTCAAAGTTTTGGCCCTTAAACTAAAAACGGCGTGGCGACTCCGAAAAATGACTTTCGCATAAAGAAAAATCGGGCATCATCACAGTGGCGACTCCGCTGGGGACATAAAAGTTTTTTTAAAAAATAAAATAAAAATTGATACTAAGTATATATGCGGAAAACCATTAACCTTCCTGTTAACGCCTCCTTATTGGAGCCGGGGATAAATTATGGTATAACAATGCCACGTACTAGGTGTCATTTCAAAAAAAAAAACTTGTTTTTCAAAATAAATAAAAACTTGTTTTTGAAAAAAAAAAAAGCTTTTGTGGGTCAAATTCCGTCCCAACACTTGAAACCTTTTGTTGTGTGTGTGTGTGTTTTCCCACGATGCGTGGATTTCGGTTTGACCGTCCCGAAAAGTCAAATATTGACTGTTAGATCAATTTCTTTAACTGTTAAACTTTATGTGCTTATGTGCTTACATGCTTTCAAAAAAAAAAATCTTTTCTGCATGCATCATACTTTTAAGACACATTTGAAAATTTTTGTTTTACTCAAAAAAGAATGTAGACTGCCGCACACTACGCGCACGTTGACCATACACTGCACACTACGTCCTTAACCCGGGAAATCTCAGTAGCAGCCTGGGAGGACTTATTACGCCTCTCGGTGCGAGCACGGGACGACCCAAACAGCCATTGGTTTACCCACGTGTTGACCCTGCACTTGTCTGTGACACACTTTTTGTCCGAGACTCGGTTGGTTTTTGGTCTGGTCCGTGTCAGACTATGTCAGTGTATACCCCGCGTAGGTCAAACCCTAGTCAACGTGCCAAGTCAGGATCCTCCGCGGACCTATTTCAGTCGAAGTCATGCCGGTTTTTCGTCATGAACTTTGACCCGATCTTGACTGGGGCTCGGACTTTGACCCGCAGGCTTATACACCAGATCCCGGTGTGACACCGCGTCATCAAGGATTAACGCTCAGTCCATGTCTAATTATTGCTCGACCAACGACAATTCAGGACCCCTTATGGACTATTATCAGTCAAGGTCATGCCGGATTTTCGTCAGGCAGCCTCGACCTGATCTTGATCCTCGACGTTGGCTTTGCCTGTAATTTACATCGAATGCGCGTTAAGACTTTATGATCCGCCAGACCTTAGGTTCGTTTTCCTTTCGGTCGGTGGGACCCGCTTGCCCTACGGAACCCTTGTTCGAGGTTACAGGTCGAGGGTCCGCAGGTGTTGTGATGGGTCTCACTGATCCAGGACTGAGAATAGAAAAAATAAAAAGAGAAGAGCAATCTTTTCCAACCGCTTAGGTTTTAATAAAACACGTTTTAAGTAAACTCAAACAAATAACCGCATGTTGCATGAGCCCTGAGCCCAAACACCTACCCTTTTTCTTCAACTCCCAAAGTCTGAACCTCCCTTATATCTTCCTCTCGCAGCACCTCGCAAGGCTTGGATACGGACACCGGGTCACCGTCTGGCTAGTTGGGAAGAATCAAGCGCATCGTCAGCTTCATCGCTCACTTCAACTTCGATTTTCAGAATGTCTGCATCAGCTGGTAACAATGGGGACAATACCACTCTGCTTCCCGGGATCCCTCAGACAGACCAGCATTGGATCCAGTTGGCCGAACAAATGAGACTGTGGCAGGAAGCACAGATAAACAGCCTTCTGGAGGCTATTAGGATGGTTGATTGCCAGTCTCAATCCCGATGGCACTTTCACCGTGGAAGAGGAAGAGGACCCTAATCCCACTCTCGGTCGCCCCGAATATGTCAAGATGCCACCCCCCGCCTCCTATGTGACTACTGCCAGAACCCCTGCTCCTCGGCCTACAGGTCAGCCGGTCCCCAAGAAACAGCTCAAAATACCGCCGTCACAGTTTGATCTAAAGCAGCAGTCAGGGATGGGTCAGTTCGTTTTTCTCAGCAGCAGTCAAATGTCCCTCCTCAGAATGGCACCCACCGGGCAAATCCCAGTGCTTCCCGAGCTGTCCAAACAGATATCAGCAAAGGAAATGAGACTTTACCTCCAGGAACGCCAGAACGAGCAGCAGGCCTGGATCGAGGAAGCCATACGCCATTTCGAAACCTTGATAATTCCCCAGCTGACTGGAGCTCCCCTAAAGGATAAATACGTGCCTGCTCCCCCAGTTTCTAATGTCTCTCGTTGCCCCTTGGGATCCAATCATTTGCTTCCAGGCGAACCCAACAATCAGCATATCGAGGCCCCGGGCCCACAACCAGCTGTCGAACACATTTGGTGGGATATCTGCGACTGTCCCGATTGTCTCGAGAGAGACTACCAAGATGAAATCAGTGAAGACTGTCCCCCAAAGAGGAAAACAAAGCCCTCTTCCCAATAAAAGTTGAAGGCAGATATGAAGCTGGTGATCCCGCAGTGGGAACCCTCGGAGAGCCATTCGGAAAATTTGATTACTATGTCATCTATTCCAGCAAAACTCAAAACTGCTCCAGCGCATCTCAGTCCGAGGCTCCAATCCCACCACCAGCTGTCGAACACATTTGGTGGGATGACTGTGACTGCCCAGACTGTCTCAAGAGGGACTATCAAGATGAGATAAACGAGGATCGTCCTACTAAGAAGAAGAAAGCTTCCTCCCAGCAAAAGTTGAAAGAAAGGTTCGAAGCCGGTGATACCAGTGTAGGGACACTCGGGGAACCATCAGGGAAATTCGACTACTATGTCCTCTACCCTAATGTAAGTACCCAAATTTGGCTCATGCCTTCCGGTTAAATTTTCCGACAATTTCGGTAAGTTTCCCGGTAATTCCCCGGACCTTCCTAGTGTTCCGGAAATATTCCGGAACTGTTCCAAAACAAATAAGGGTTGAAGGGGAAGCTTCCTAATTAAGAAACACGTTTTTTTTAATTAGGAAATGTTCTAGAATTTGCCACCTTGCATGGTTCTAGAAACATCTTTGAGTCCTGAGGATAATGCCGCACGGCTGCATTAGCCCAAGGTCTCTGGCCGCACGGCTTCATTGGCCTTATCCAGACTGCCTATAAATAGAGCCCTCCTCTACCCATTTTAACAACAACAACAATAACATCAATCACACATAATACGAAGAAGACACTCCCAAGAGCTGCTGGAAGTCCAAGAAGGTGAAGAAGAAGGCCAAGAAGCCACCTCCCTCCTCCTTGAAGATCCCAAGATCAACCTTTCCACCTAGCTCAATCCAAAGAAGAAGAGGAAGCCATTGGTAACCTCTCACGCCCTAAACTTGCATCCTAATTGCTCTATGTGATTCTAATTGCTCATTGCATTTCATATATTGCTATTATCTTGTTTGGGACTTGGTAGATTAAAGATCATATCTTTATACCCCCTTTCCCTCTTTGCATGCATTAGGCATCCTTTGCCATTAAAGATGTAATCTTTTGAATCAAAGGTGCATCCTTTTGCACCTAAAAACCCTATTTTTATATAAAATATCATCTTCATGCATCCTTTGCATATAAAAATCCAATCTTTATGATAAAAATGCATCCTTTGCATATGAAATCCTTTTTCAAGCATCCTTTGCATTAAAGATCATATCTTTATCCTAAATTAGCATTCTATGCTTTTCAAAATACAATCTTCATGCATCCTTTGCATATTTAAATCCCAATTTCTTCATAAAATGCATCATTTGCATAAAAATCATGTCTTTATGCATCCTTTGCAAATAAAGATCATTTCTTTAAATCAAATGCATCCTTTGCAACTCAAAAATGTCATCTTTTCACTAAAAATGTCATTTTTACATGCATTTCCCCATGTCCCCATTAGCAACCTTGGAACGGACCGGTGTAAAAGATCCTATCTTTACATCGTTCCTTCCATAAAGGTTTCATAATTTCTTTAGAAAGGGACAACCTTGAACCCTATATCTCCGATTATCACTTAAGATGAGTATGAAGCATCTATATGAGCTCGACCGTCTTAAAGTGTAGGATTGATGGGCTAAGGACCCTCCTTTTCTAAAGAACCTCATCTTTGACTATAAAGAGAGTCATTCTCTCGATCACGCAAGTCCCAAGGTTTAAAAATGCGATGATCACAAGTCCAAAATGAGGACGGGATCATAATCCCGAATACATAAAATTCCAAGAAATCCCGAGCGACAACCAATAAATGGTTTGTACGTCCGGAAGACAACTTGGGACATTCCCCCCTATTTTCAAACACATGCACACAAGAAAGCACGCAAGCAAGCACGATTAATGAAATCTTGGGAGACTTGCTCCGGCAAGGCACCTTGGGTGAACGACGATCCGTTCTTCCCAAGGGGTAACTTAACCTCCGAACCCATAAAACCTTTTTTTCAAAGTTTTGAGGTAATCAAAATGGCGTGGCGACTCCGTTTTTCAAATTAAACCGGATGTCTTCAAACTCGCGTGAATTTCCAAATACAACGAAAATTTGGGGCACACATTCACACCTAATGAACCTAATTCGCGACATAGATGACTGCACAATCTTAAGGCTCGCAATTCAAGTACCAATGAGGAGTAGCTATGATGGGGGCTACACATCCTTAAATGAAAATGTTAAAATAGTCTCTTAGTCAACCTTCGTAAGCTCTATTATTTTCTTTTTACCAAAGTCCTTCGTGGACATCTGCTATTGTAGTCCGTTATGTACATGGTAGTTAAAAAAAAATTCTTTTGTATGAGTCTTTTTCTTTTCTCGCTAGACTCGAGGAACTATTTTGTACTTAATGAAATGGTCTTATTCCAAATGATCACTCGTATTGCTCAATGCTTGAACTACGACGTCCTGAGCTCCTCACAACGAGGGGAACGTAGGCAACCAGAAATGGTCCGGTCATAAATGCATTTCAAACTGATGAAGGGTCTTGGGCAATCTTGTAATCATTTTGGATACAACCTATTCCCAGATGTCTCGACGAGTCTTCTTTTCTACAACATAGGTAAAGTAGAGCTAAACACTGATTTCTGTCAGCAAGGGCTTCCATACACCTTTCCATGACCATGCTCTCTCAAAAGAGCCCAATCCCAAAATGAGTTCTCTTGCGCCTTCTTCAAATGAGGCCATCAAATAATACAAATCGGGGATTCATCCCCACTTTTTGAAAATATGTCCCTGCATGTATACATTTCTAAATTTCTTTTTTTTACATTTTCTTCCGGTTGACTAATTGACTAAAGAAAATAATCAAGTAAATATAGAAGGATGGGTTGCCCCTTTAGCTACATGGCAATTCAATCCTCGATAAAGGCCCTAGATCTGTGGGCCATCCAAGGAACAACGGCGCAACCCCAGGTTCAGAAACCCGTAACTTGGAAAGCAATCCGGAAGGCTGCCCAGTCAGAAGCCAGTAATACTCACTATCCCCAAGCTCAGCCCCTCACTATTACTAAGCTCCGGGAAACTTGCAACAAAATCAGTCAGTACCGGTGGCCAGTTGCTAAGCAAGCTCCTCCGTTGACCTTAGCAACATTAAAAGAGTCCTGCAAAGAGGCAATAGATAAGCCAGAGGGAGAAGTGAACCTGTTGACCAGATCCGGACAGATCCACCAAGTTAATCCCAAGATAGAAAATAAGTCAGCAGATCAAACACCTAAGGAGAACTGTAACCCTTATGCCAAGACAGCTGAAATTCCAGACCCCGAGAAAGAGGATCCTGTACTCACTCAGTTGAAACAAACTCAAGCTAACATCTCTCTGTGGTCTTTGCTCACCTCATCTTATCCCCACAAGCTGAAATTGGAGGAAAGTCTGGCCCGCACATTGGTCCCTATTGATGGTACCCCTGACGACGTGGTGCAATTAATTGGGAACATCCACTACGGAAACATAGTCACCTTCACAGATCTCGATCTCCCCTAGTTCGGAGCTGATCATAATGAGCCCATCTTCATCACGGTCCAGCTAGATGAACGGCGCCTCCCTCGGGTCCTAGTTGACAACGGGTCTGGGATGAACATCCTCCCGGCAAATATCATGAGCCTGCTTGGCATCAAGCCCACAGATCTGAAGCCTTCCTCCCATACAGTCAAGGCCTATGACTCAACGTTCCGTACAGTACTTGGGGCTGCTACTTTGAACTTGTGGTTCGGCAAGAAGATGATACCCGTAGAATTCCAAGTCATTGATATCCCAATCACCTTTAATACTTTGTTGGGAAGACCATGGCTGTACCAAGTCAACGGGGTCGCTTCGAGCATCCATCAGTGCGTGAAGTTCATTTCAGAGGGGGATCTAACAACCATTTATGGAGACCTAGTCACTTTGGAGGGCACTGACACAGGTGGAATACCTATCCTGGAAATCAAGCATGATGAAGACGGCTTCATGCTGATCGGCTTCACAGCCGAATCTCCTAAGGCTCAAGTGTGCAATGTGGATCTGACCGTCACATGAGAGAAGATCCCTCCTGTCATGAGAATGATGAGAAAAATGAACTACCTGCTTGGTCTGGGTCTTGGGAAGCGCCTGCAAGGGACTCATAAGGTCATTGAAATGAAGGAACAGAAAACTCGCCATGGCCTGGGATACAAGCCAACCTCAGAAGAGATAGCAAAAGAAAAGGAAATTGCTCGAAAAAGGAAGGAAGCTGCTGCAAAAAAGGTCCCTTTTAGTGGTCCTAAGTCTCATCCTTTTAGTCTTGACATGATTGACTACTTCATAAAGGGCGCTCCACAGCTGTATAATGTCGCAGTCAAAGAGCCCACTCCTACAGGAGGCTGGCTGAAACTACAGGAGAACCTCAGCAAGTTCAGGGGAACCAGAGCCAACCCCGTCTGAAGAATGTTTCTCGATCTACCCAAGATACCTGGGGCTACTACCACCATGAAAAGTGAGTATACTTTCAAAGGGGTGCCAGAGCTGGTGAAGTAGTTTGAGAAGCTCAACGAAGTCACCCAGACTATCGGAGAGGCCATAAAAGCTGAGTTTGAACTGGACACGCCAAAGGCCAAGACTCCAGAATTCTCCCTAGATAAATGGGATGGTCCCACCATGCATCAGATGTTTGGGGAAGAAGTGCACATTCCAGACATGATCGACTTGGGTTCAGTAAAAGAAATGATTACGGTAATCGAAGCGGGAGGACAGAAGTCGTTAGATCCCCGAGCCATGGTCATGCAGTCTACCATGCCCTTGAAGAATTGGGAAACCCTCTCCGGACCGTCCGCGAGCAAAGAGGAAATGGTCACAAAGCTTGGATTGGTCCCTCATCCCCTTGTGTCCACCTATCTCAAGTCCTCTGAGTCTCTTGTCATCGAATTTGAGTCCCTAGAGTCGTCTGATGGCCTTACGCCAGAAGACCATGAAATTGTAGCCAATGTTGTACTTCCTTTTACTCTAAATGAAATGATCGACCTTTCCGAGTATCCCCTGATCGCCACTTTAACTAATGATAAATTAACTAATAACTTAAAAACGGTTAATAATGATTCACTAGATAAAGATGCAGACACACTAAATGAACAATACATTAAAGAAATCTTTAAGCAGGTTATTTAGAAAGAGAAAAACCGAGCCCAAGCTGCCGAGGAGGTTTTGACTCGTGTGAATCTGGGAACTGCAGAAGAGCCTAAAGAGACGCAGATTGGCAGTTTTTTCGACGGGCCCAAACGAGCAACCCTGACTGAACTACTCAAAGAATTTGTGGACGTGTTCGCATGGTCTTACAAGGATATGCCTGGCCTCGATCCTCCATAGTGGAGCACAGAATACCATTGGACCCCGAAGTCAAGCCAGTAAAGTAAAAGCTGAGAAAGATCAAGCCCGGTTAACTAATAAAAAAGAAAAGTAAAGAAATGGCAGGACCGTACGTTGTACTCTCTGCATTGTGGGACACATATTCTGTCCATTCCCGCATACTGTGCATTCTGAGCTAAACTTATATCCCGTGTGAAGCTCCCATCCAGACCAGGATTCTGTGTGTGTAACGGCAACGCGTGGAGGAGCAGGCGGGAAGTTATATGAAAGCCCTATTTGGCTAAGAAGAGAATGATCGGCGACAATTTGTTGGCAGGAAAATAGGGCGGGGGGAGGATCGGTGGTGCCAGAAGCATCAGATAGAATTTGGAGGAATTGCCTTTTAAGGCGCTTCTCATCCTCATCCAAAGCCCACTTCTTGTCAATCTTGGGATGGATTGTGAGGACCCCGACCCGGAACCTACACGTGTCCCGAGCTGGAGCGTCCCCAAACTAACTCAAAATTTCCTAAACTTTTAAAACTTTGATTTAACTTTCAAACATAAACACAATTAACATAACCATTTCAAAATAACTCCACTCCTCTCCACATTGGAGGAAGAGTTGACCAACTTTGAAAGTATTCATCTGTTTTAGTTACAAAAGATTGTGGTTATAACGTAGAAATTAAAGTTTATAAATCCAAACTCCATAAAGGAATTATACCAAAATACACCTTCTACACCAACCTATACATACCCCGACAATCCCCAAAATATCACTTCCAAACTCCTCTCCGCCCTTACTTGGCCGGTCCGCCTGTCTTGGGATCTAAAAACATTAAAGGGAGAGGGGTGAGAATAAATCTCAGCAAGCTATTATGAATGCAGCAATATGCCAAATAAAATGCAACACATAACAACTTGCATATAGCACATTGGAAAAGCTGTAAACATTTTACATTACCTCGGTTTACCTTTTTCCGTCTGAACAAAAGTCATACAACATTGGGAAATAAAACCCAATCTTAGGTGAGCTGCTTAAGCAATACTCACAACTTATAAGACCCATGTCTCAGGGAACCATATAAGATAGTAGCAACTCTGTAAGGCTTTTGGCTCAATACAGATGCTATAACCCCGACCTGTGGCCACAGGAGGGGACGGTTACAAATATAACATAATCCGATCACATTAGGTCACACTTCCATAATTGATCGTATTATGTTATACCCCCAACATCAGCTGATTAACACATTATCAAGCACATAATAGTTACTTGAAATATAATCCACAAAAGGGATAAGCAATATAGCCACATGGTAAAATATACTCATGATCAACCAATATCATAGTGCATTATTTAACACACTATGCATAGTATAATCAATGAATATGAACTCAAGTAAGGCAATAAGGTATCATCAACCCACCCTACATAGTCATCATACAACAATACATGGCCTCTATAAAGGTCCAAGTTAAATCTACCAAGTTGGAGTCACATTTGTCAAGTTGTCAAACTAGGCTGCCAAGCGTTTTCCAAGCAATATTTAAAGTACTTCCCCAATTCCATTTTGATCACTTAAGATGTCATTGTGTAGCCAAAGTATTCTACTTTAATCTAGGTTAAAGAGATTTCATTTTGGTTCTAGTTTGAATAGGTTTAAACAGCTCTAAAATTGGTTAAAAGTCATCAGGACAGGGCACGACTCGTGCCCCAGGGCACGACTCGTGCCCATTTGACCTTCCCCAGAATCTGGCGTCCCCAGCAAGGCACGACTTAGGCAAACCATGTTGCACGACTCGTCCCCTCCTCAGGCACGACTCGTGCCACAGGGCACGACTCGTGACCTGAGCCCAGAATTCAGAACAGCAGCAGAATTCCTACAGCACCCATACCAATTTGTCCCAACCCAAGTTTTCCCCTGTTTTGTGCACCTAGAAAGGCTTACCAAACTTCATAGATCTCATACTAAATCCTTTAAACCCAAAATGATATAAACCTAAATCATTTACCACTTGATTTCCAACCCATTTCACTACCACATTTCAAGTTAACCCTTTTTAATCCAACTCCATCCATTTTCTTACACTCTATAACACTTTCATGAACAACAACATTTTTTCTATGACATTAACCAATTCCTCAACTCCAAGAAGATTTCCAAAGCATCAAATAATCATTATAATAACAATAACAACATCCATAGTTCATGAACATTTAATGAAGGGAAAGTCATAATAACTCACTTTAGCAACTATAGGATGGAATAAGGATTTTCTTGATTTGATGTGCTCCCCTAGTTGCCCCGAACACAGAAGTACAATCGGATTGCCAAATGGAGAAGAATTGAATGCCCTAGAACTTGGAAAGTGAGGCTTTCATGGAAGAGCTTCCATGGAGAATTTGGGAGGAAGGAAGAAGAAAATGATGAGGGAAAATGAGGAGGAGGATGGAGGAGTATGGGGGAAGTATGGTAGGATTTGACTAAGGAGGTGAATGAGAGGAAAATAAGGATATGACCCCCCATGCCACATAAATGAAATCTTTCCAATTCCTACACTCAAGCCCCTAAATGTTTAAGAAATGAAATTAAACCCTTTACTTCTTTCCTCTACACAAGGAAAACCTAACTACTCAAATTTTATTTATTTTCAATTACCATACCACAATAAAATACTTTAACTTATTTCCATTTTAACCTAAGGCTTTAGAACTATCCTTCACCCATCTCATCTTAATATAAGAAATCAAGGACATAAAATGAACACATAAAGTTAACATTAATATTAAAAGTATATAATATGATACTAAAATAGTGCCTAGGGTTAGGGTCGTTACACTCACTCCCCCTTAAAGAAAATTCGCCCCGAATTTTAAAAAGATTTACTTGGATGCTCAAACAACCAAGGGTATTTCGTTCTCATTTCTGACTCTAGCTCCCACGTTGCTTCTTCAATGGTATGATTCTTCCATAGGATTTTCACTATCGGAATGTTCTTAGTCCTCAACTCCTTAACTTGAAACTCCAAGACTCTCAATGGTTCCTCAACATATGACATATCCGCTTGAATCTCATCGGGAGGAGAACTCAAAATATGGGAGGGGTCATGACAATACTTCCTCATCATAGAAACATGAAACACATCATGAAGCAAAGAAAATGAGGGAGGTAATGCCAACCGGTAAGCCAAATCTCCAATCTTTTCTAGAATCTCAAACGGACCAACAAACCTTGGAGCCAATTTACCCTTATTACCAAACCTTTTAATTCCCGTCCTCGGAGAGACCTTCAAGAACACGAAGTCACCCACCTGGAAAGATAAGTCCCGTCTTCTATTGTCGGCGTAGCTTTTCTGTCTACTCTGATCCGTCTTCAATCTATCACGAATCACCTTGATCTTCTCCGTAGAATCTCTAACCAAATCCGGGCCCCAAAGCCTTGCTTCACCAACCTCGTCCCAACACATCGGAGATCTACACTTTCTACCATACAACGCCTCATACGGAGCCATCTCAATGCTAGACCGATAACTGTTGTTGTAGGCAAACTCAACTAACGGTAGATGATCTTCCCAAGACAATTGGAAATCCATCACACAAGCCCGTAACATATCCTCAAGTATCTGAATAGTTCTCTCGGACTGACCGTCGGTTTGAGGATGAAACGCCGTACTAAAACATAATTTAGAACCCAAGGCTTCATGCAATGCTCTCCAAAATCTAGAAGTGAATCTCGGATCTCTGTCGGAAACAATACTAACCGGAACCCCATGAAGTCTAACAATCTCCTTCATATACAACTGGGCTAACTTCTCCATCGAGAACTTGGTTGACACCAGAATAAAATGAGCCGACTTTGTCAATCTATCCACAATAACCCAAATAGCATCCATCTTCTTCGCGGTAAGAGGCAAACCCGAAACAAAATCCATCGAGATCCCTTCCCATTTCCACTCCGGAATATCTAATGGTTGAAGTAGTCCCGCCGGTCTCTGATGCTCGGCCTTGATTTGTTGACAAGTTAGACACTTAGACACATAATCCGCAATTTCCCTTTTCATTCCATTCCACCAATATCCACGCTTCAAGTCTTGATACATTTTCGTACTACCCGATTGAATCGCAAATTTGGATTTATGACCATCCTCTAGAACACACCTCTTGATTTCCGGTGATGAAGGAACACAAATTCTCCCTTGGAAGGTTAAAATTCCATCTCTATTCAACGCGAATTCCCCGGCTTTTCCCTCTTGCACTTGATCTAAAATTTTCTTCAACTCCGGATCACTTTGTTGAGCTTCCTTCAAATCTCCATACAATGTAGGAACGGCTCTCACATTCGCAATTATTACTTCACTCCCCAACTCTTGGGTACTCAAAGCGGTCACATAAGCCTTTCGGCTAATCGCATCCGCCACAACATTGGCCTTCCCCGGATGATATGAAATTACACAATCAAAATCCTTCAAGAACTCTAACCATCTTGTTTGTCGGTTATTCAACTCCTTTTGGGTAAACAAATACTTCAAGCTCTTATGGTCGGTGAAAATCTCGAATCTCGCCCCATAAAGATAATGTTTCCACTTATGCAACGCAAACACAATTGCATCCAATTCTATGTCATGAGTAGGGTAATTCTGTTTCGCCGGTGATAACTTCCTAGAGGCATACGCAATCACTTTCCCATTTTGCATTAGTACACATCCCAATCCCGCCTTCGAGGCATCACTATAAATAACAAAATTTTCACAACCATCCGAAAGAGTAAGAATAGGAGCCGTTGTTAACCTCTCCTTCAACTCATTGAAACTTGCTTCACACTTGGAATCCCATACAAATGATACATCTTTTCGAGTCAACCTTGTCAACGGAGTCGCAATTCGAGAAAACCCTTCAATGAACCTTCGATAATACCCCGCCAAACCAAGAAAACTACGAACCTCAGTCACAGTCGAAGGTTGCTTCCAATTAACCACGGCTTCAATTTTTGAAGGATCCACGGAAATTCCCGAACTCGACACTACATGCCCCAAGAAAGAAATCTGCTCAAGCCAAAACTCGCACTTGCTGAACTTGGCGTACAACTGCTTCTCACGAAGAACTGACAAGACAATCCTCAAATGACTTTCATGCTCCTCCCGGGACTTAGAATAAACAAGAATGTCGTCTATGAACACCACTACAAAGCTGTCAAGATACGGCTTGAAAATACGGTTCATCATATCCATGAATACGGCTGGAGCATTAGTCAACCCAAAAGGCATCACAACAAACTCATAATGACCATATCTCGTTCGGAAAGCTGTCTTGGCAATATCATCCGGTCTAATCTTCAACTGATGGTATCCGCTTCTCAAATCAAGTTTAGAGTAGATAACGGAACCTTGAAGTTGGTCAAACAAATCATCTATGTGCGAAAGAGGTTATTTATTCTTTATAGTTGCTTGGTTCAACAAACGATAATCAATACATAATCGTAAGGTACCATCCTTCTTCCTAACAAATAAAACCGGTGCTCCCCACGGTGACACACTTGGGTGAATAAAACCCCGGTCTAGCAATTCTTGCAATTGGACCTTCAACTCTTTTAACTTGGTCGGAGCCATTCTATAGGGTGCTTTAGAAATAGGTGCGGTTCCGGGCACTAGGTCAATACAAAACTCTACCTCACGATCCGGAGGCATAGAGTACTCACTTGAAAACACATCACTGAATTCATTAACAATCGGGACATGAGCTAACTCGGGAGACTTCTTATTGGAATCTACCACATAAGCCAAGTACCCCGCACACCCCTTAGATAGCATTTTTCTAGCCTTTAAAGCAGAAATAACATGTAAATCGAACATAGATTTGTCCGCATCAAATATAAAAGTAGGCACATCAGGCATAGCAAATGAGACTCATTTTCTACGACAGTCTACCAAAGCATGACACTGACTCAACCAATCCATCCCAAGGATCACATCAAAGTCACGGATTGGTAACTCTACCAAATCCACCGGCAACACATGCTCACATATAGTCACATCACAACCATGATAGATCAAAGAAGATGCGAGGCACTCTCCCATAGGAGTAGAAACCTCCAACACATAAGGCATAGATTCAGGATTTTTATGTAATGAGAATGCAAAATGAGATGCCACAAATGAATAGGAAGACCCGAGATCTATAAGAATGCGGGCCTTAACTCCTGAGACAGGAACTATACCTCTAATGACAGCATTGGGATCGACCTCCCCTCTACCCAAGGCGAACACTCGACCTTGCACTCTATCCTTGGGTTTCCCGTCGATATCTCTCTTCACACCACTACCTTTTCCCCCTCGTCCGCTACCCGAAGCTTGCTATCTTTGCCACTTGGGCCAATTTTTCCGAAAATGGCCTGTTGCCCCACACTCTAAACATTTGCCTTGCTTGCTCTAACACTTATCCTATGAATGCCCCATCTTCTTACAATATCCACACAATGTCCCAAACTGACCTGGAGTCGAACGATTTGTCGGAGCCGTCACATTTCCTCCTCTACCTGCTCCCGAAGCTGATGTCCTTGGCTGCCCTCTATTCTGCCCAGAACCCTGACCTTGGAATCTATTTCTACTTCCACCTTCAGATTTACCACGATGCTCCTCTATATCATTCTCAATCCGATACGCCATATTCACGGCCGCTTGGAAGTTGGCGAAGTCATGCGTCAATAACTGCTTCCGGAACTCCACCCTTAAGCCTTTCACGAACCGGTAGATCCGCCTCTCTTCCTCTGGTACCAAATGGGGACAATATCGGGCTAACTCCATAAACTTGGCTGAATATTGTGCTATGGTCATTGTCCCTTGCTCCAATTTCAGAAACTCAACCTCCTTCTTATCTCTAGTAACCATCGAAACGAAATGATCCCGGAACTTGCGCGTGAAATTCTCCCAAGTCTGCGGTGTAAGATCCCGATCCCAGCCATCCTTCACTACCTGCCACCAGTGCTCAGCGGGTCCTTCCAACTTGAAAACGGCGCACCTCACCTTTTCTGCATCCGAACTCTCCATTGCCGCGAAAATCTTATTCATAGCTTCAAGCCATCTCTCCGCCTTCGCCGGATCCGGATCTCCATTGAAACTAGGGGGAGACATCTTCACAAACTTCTCTAGGCCATGGTGCCCTTGCCTACCTTCTTGTTGCTGTTGTGCCCTTCCTTGATTCTGATTTGCCATATTCTGAAGAAATACTCGGAACATGTCCATCATTTCTGCATTCGGATTACTAACATTTCCCAAAGCCCGATCCTGATCGCCATCATTTCCCGCCATTAGAACAAACTCTTGCATTAAACACTCGACGTCAGTTATCACACACTCTCACTCAGCTAGACTCTACCCGAGAACTCTAACCGAGCTCTGATACCAACTGTGAGGACCCCGACCCGGAACCTACACGTGTCCCGAGCTGGAGCATCCCCAAACTAACTCAAAATTTCCTAAACTTTTAAAACTTTGATTTAACTTTCAAACATAAACACAATTAGCATAACCATTTCAAAATAACTCCACTCAAGTCATAATAACTCACTTTAGCAAATATATGATGGAATAAGGATTTTCTTGGTTTGATGTGCTCCCCTAGTTGCCCCGAACACGGAAGTACAATCGAATTGCCAAATGGAGAAGAATTGAATGCCCTAGAACTTGGAAAGTGAGGCTTTCATGGAAGAGCTTACATGGAGAATTTGGGAGGAAGGAAGAAGAAAATGATGAGGGAAAATGAGGAGGAGGATGGAGGAGTATGGGGGAAGTATAGTAGGATTTGACTAAGGAGGTGAATGAGAGGAAAATAAGGATATGGCCCCCCCATGCCACATAAATGAAATCTTTCCAATTCCTACACTCAAGCCCCTAAATGTTTAAGAAATGAAATTAAACCCTTTACTTCTTTCCTCTACACAAGGAAAACCTAACTACTCACATTTTATTTATTTCCAATTACCATACCACAATAAAATACTTTAACTTATTTCCATTTTAATCTAAGGCTTTAGAACTATCCTTCACCCATCTCATCTTAACATAAGAAATCAAGGACATAAAATGAACACATAAAGTTAACATTAATATTAAAAGCATATAATATGATACTAAAATAGTGCCTAGGGTTAGGGTCGTTACATGGATTCCCATTAGTTCTGTCGGAAGAGCCCAGCCCATGCAGGAAATGATGAATAAAGGGTCGTTTTGCTAATTGTGTGCTTTGGAAGGAAGGGGGGTCAAGATTTTTGGTCGCTTGTATTGCAGCGACATCCGGAGTTCATTGGTTTGCCTATCTTTTTGCGGGTAGCCAGTAAATAGGTCCATAAGAAGATGAGTGGTGGGTTCTCGCCTAAGGGCGCGACAGATAACTATGAAGCAAGTTATCGCCTTAATAGCATTGGGGTGAACCTCGGCTATGGCTGCTTGAGCTTTGAAGAGAACTAGGGAAATGAAGGGATCAATAGGAATCCTAAGGCCTGCTTCTAGTTGGGACGGGAATACGACAATCCCGTCCTGTCTATATCGAATGGCGAAAAGAGCCATCTTGCCATTATATTAAGCTATATGGTAGTTTAGATGATCTATATGGTATTTGGTGTGGTAGGGGGTGATATAAGAATTTTGGGAAGAGCTAGTTTCCGCTGCATCAGAAGTAGGATGATTGGTTAAGGTTAGATTCCCACCAATATGAGCTGAAGTGCTAGGGGCTCCGGAGTTTTACATCTCGCCTGAATCAGAAGAAGAAATAACTTGTTTATAATGGGTCCTACTAGCTAAAGATCTCGCGGTGGGAAAGTCAGTGTCAGAGCTGTCAGAGTCTATGGGGGAACCGTAGAAGCGACAAAGATGGTCACAAAGTTCGCGAGAAGTAAAAAAAAATTTAGACATGGGGGTTGAGGCATGAAGGAAGCATCTACCTCTAACTTCAATGGTGGCAATAATGGCGGGATCTACTCTATGAATAGTTAAGCAACATACTAAGTCAGTTCGTGGGATTCTCACCCAAATGCCCCTAGTCAAGTAATAGATACCCCCAGATCTCTGACACTGACCATACCTAATTTGCCTAACACAATTTTTACATCTAGCCATAGGCGACAAACTTGAATTGGAAGAAAAACAAAGAAACTAAAGATCTGAATGATTACCTGGAAAATATGAAGGATCTCGAAGAAAGTTGAGTAGAGGTTGAAGGTCCGCCGGAATATTCAACGGACGGGAGAAAGGGTCAGTTTCCAGGATGATCAATAGCTGAAAACCGAAGATTCGTGTTCGGAATTCAAAGAAGGTCAAAGATTTTAAGGAGATTCGAACGGAAAACGGGTGGAATAGCTTGAAACAGGCTTGCCGGAAAATCTCTGAGGTTGCCGGAAAGTTATAGAGGGTTTGAAGGTAAAAAACACACGAAAAAAGTGTGAATGAAGGGGGGGGGAAGGTATTTATACTAGGGGAATAGCAAAGGGTTTTTAAATAATGGGATCCAAAAAATTTAATTCCCCCCATTTAATGATTTCAAATTTCAAAGCGTCTCTTCGAATGTCCCATCACAGCCGTCAAACCGTCGAAGGAACCTCTTTGGATGTGACACGTGTCCTACAGGTGTCAACGTTAGCCGTCATATCGCGTGATTGATGTAAGTAGGCGGGAAGTAATGGGCGGCTTAAATTTCTCGCCTGAAACATGAATGATCCAGGTCTCGAAATTGGGGGCTATTGATGTGATTGCGAAATATATATTTGGGCCTGAACAGTAAAATAGGCTCAAGGGGCCAGGTGGACCAAGTGAGACAAATGGGCCAGGTGGGCTAGGTAGGCCAGGGTGGGCCATGTATGTCAAGTGTGCCAAGGGCGTATAAAATGAATAGTAAAGGTAACCCATCAATGATCAGTGAGAAGTATGTTGGCGACAAGAATAAGTCGAAGCGTGGGAATAAGCAGTACGCGAGAAGTATCCGTGGCAGTTAGCGGCATGATGAGTAGTGCCACTAGGCAACAAGTATAGTGCAAATAGTGGATGGAATTGGCGACAATATGAGTATTGTTCCCTTCTTACGATTGTCGCCTGGCGACAATCATGACTGGCGACTGGTGCGTGATTGAGGTGCTGCCACGTGTACCCACTACAATCGTCAAAACAGTATGATGTGACAAGGTGAACAGTAATTTCCCACTATCTTTGAGGGTGGTTGGAACCCATTGTCTTGGATGATTGACACGTGTTCAGCATGTGCAAGGCACATGCTGCATGGTAGTAGTATATAACCTTTTGAGGAAACACTATTTGTAAGTCTCTTTTACTCTCTCTAAGCTCTTCCTCTCTCTAAGTTCCATTGTTGTTAAGCTCAATTATCAGTCACTTATTCTCACGCCAGAGGGATTTTGCCGGAGCCACCCCCGGCTTAGTTCACGTGTCTGTTTGTGTGTAGGTGACGTATTTGACCATTCAAGGAAGGACCAGCTAGAGTATCCATCATTGTTGAGGTTCGACACAGGTCCTGTGCAACACATTTGACTGTGTAGCATTAACTATCCTACTCAAGTTCATTCAAATTGAAAATAAAAAAGTGGGATGAAAATATGAAGTATACAGAGATTAGGTTTGATTTACACATAGAAATTGTAAAAACAACCAAATTCTCAAAAGCTTTAATAGAAATTTGCCGGCGGTATTGTAATTCTGTCTATTTTAACTTGATTAGTCATCATTAATTAATTGATTTTAAATTATTTTGAATTAAAAAATCATTTCTTTTTATGCTAGAGTACGAAAGTATCTAATTCTCAGTTTAACTAACACGGTTCGACTTGATGGCTCATTGAAAGAACCGAGATCTGAAATAGCCAACCCGTTGGACCGTCGACTGTTGTGAATATGGCCCTCCACAGCCCAAGCAAACCTACAAGAACGATTAGAGCACACAAACCAAGCACAAGAAATCAAAGAAACAGAAAAGAACACAAGAAATTGTTAACCCAGTTCACCAATTTGATTGGCTACGTCTGGGGGCACTACCAAGCCAGGATCTTGCACTATGTATGTAGAATTTGTGTTACAATAAGTTTTGGGGCGGAACTTTACTTATATATGACATATGGAACAAACCAAACCCTAAACAAACAAGGATTATCGGGGAAATCGGGCCCGGCGCGGCCGCTCGGGAGCCTAGCGCGGTCGCGCGCTGCGTCCGATAAGTCCAACGCCTTTGACAAAACCTCCAACGCGGCCGCCACTCCCCGCCCGCGCGGTCGCCCTTGAAGAAAAATCCCCCCGAAGCCATATGTTTTATTGTCCCGAGCGCGGTCGCGCATATAGCCGCGGCCGCTCTTGACCCCAGAAACCTCTGACGAAATTCTTCCCCCTTGCTTCGATGTCTAACCCGGTTGGTCCTCTATCCCAACAATCTCCCACCTAGAGATCAACCACACATATAAGCCCCGTATCCGTCTTCAACTCATCCTTGGTGTCCTCCTAGTGCTCACCTCGATCATGATAGTGCCATCCTCCTCTTCTATTCTCAGGAGCCCAATTGAAGCTTTGCACGGCCTTCAATTTATCAAGATTCACAACCTTTGTCAACATGTCGGTAGGATTTTCGATCCCAATATCTTCTCTAGCCCCAAGATCTTCTCCTCCAAGAGATGTCTGATGTAGTGAAACCTCAGTTCAATGTGCTTCGTCCTTGAATGAAACGCCGGATTTCTTGCCAAGTGTATTGCACTCTGACTGTCGCTGTAGAGAATGTTACCACTTCGCGTTTTCCCAAGTTCACCCAAGAAGTTCTGCAGCCATACCATCTCTTTACTCGCCTCTGTCACTGCCACATATTCTGCTTCTGCAGTAGACTCCGCCACGATCTTCTGCAATTTAGAAGCCCAGGAGATAGCCGTACCACCCAATGTAAACACATAACCCGTAGTACTCCTCCTCTTATCAAGATCACTTGATGCCAAGTCCGCATCAACATAACCTGCTAACACCACTTCCTTGCTCGAGAAACACAGAGCCTTACCAGCAGTACCCTTCAAATAACGTAGGATCCACTTAACCGCTTCCCAATGTTGCTTTCCTGGATTGCCCATAAACCGGCTGACTACTCCCACCGCATGTGCAATGTCTGGCCTTGTACACACCATTGCATACATGAGACTCCCCACTGCTGAAGCATATGGAGTTCTCTCCATCTTGTCACGCTCCTCCTTGCCCCTAGGTGAGTCCTTCTCGGATAGCTTAAAATGCAAACCCAATGGCGTCCCTGTTGGCTTCGCCTCTTCCATACAAAACCTTGCTAAGATCTTCTCAACGTATTCTTGTGAAAGAACCAACTTGCCCGACTCCCTATCCCGGTCAATCCGCATGCCCAAGATTTTCCCGGCCTCTCCCAAATCCTTCATCTCGAACCGTTCGACAGCGAGTCTTCAATCTCGTTTACCTCTCTTGCTAGAGCCCGCTATTAGCATGTCGTCCACATATAACAAGATAATATACCCATTGTCCATGTTCTTGAAGTAGCAACAATGATCCGCCTCACATCTCGATAAAATCAATGTCATGCATGAATCCATCAAATTTCTGTACCCTTGCCAGGAGCTTGTTTAAGGCCATACAAGCTCTTAGTCAATCTCGCAAACTAGCTCCCTGCTACCCTTAGACAAGTAACCCTCGGGCGTACCATGTAAATCTCTTCCTCCAAGTCCCCGTGAAGAAAGGCCGTCTTCACATCCATCTGTTCAAGCAATAAGTTGTCCGCCACTACTATCCCCAGAACCATTCTGATAGTGGTCATCTTCACAACCGGAGTGAATACCTCGGCGTAGTCAATACCGTACTTCTGCTGAAACCCTTTTACAACCAGTCTTGCCTTGTAACGCTTGCTACCGTCTGCTTCCTCCTTGATCCTGTAAACCCACTTGTTATGCAGTGCCTTCTTTCCCTTAGGTAGTTCAGTCAACTCCCAAGTTTTGTTGGCCTTCAATGAGTCCATCTCATCATCGTTCGCAGCTTTCCACTTGTTACAAAGTGCACTACGAACAGCCTCCGCATAACATTCCGGTTCCCCATTATCTGTCAACAGCAAATAATAATTGGATGGAGTATACCTTTCAGGCGATCCACGCAACCTGCTGGATCTACACAGCGGAATATCCGATTCCGGAGTACGTGGTTCATCTTCAGTGACCTCCTGACCATGGTCATCATGAACCGTTCTGCTCCCACCCGAGTTAGAAATATCCACCTCTACAATTTCCGGTTCTGAACTAGTGTCATCAGATGCCCCCTTTCTGTCCTTGTACAAAACCTGTTCATTGAATACCACATCTCGACTACGAATAACTCTATGATTTTGGTCATCCCAAAACTTGTACCCGAAATCATCCCCGCCATACCCAATAAATGTACACTTAACAGATTTAGCATCTAATTTAGTTCTCTCAGCAGAATCAACATGAACATAAGAAACGCAGCCAAATATGCGAAGAAAGGACAGATTTACCTGCTTGCCACTCCAAGCTTCCTCTGGAATTCCATTCCCCAATGGTACCGATGGTCCCCGATTGATCAAGAAAGCTGCCGTGTCAACTGCATATGCCCAGAACGTCTTCGGAAGTCCACACTTCAATCTCATACTTCTAGCCCGCTCATTCAATGTTCTCGTTCATCCTTTCGCTACCCCGTTAAGTTGTGGTGTCCGCTTTGGAGTCTTCTCCATACGAATCCCATTCGCAGAACAATATTCCCTAAACTCACCAAGCTCATACTCCCCACCATTGTCCGATCTCAAGCACTTAAGCTTAAGTCCCGTCTGATTCTCCACCAAGGCCCTCCACTTCTTGAACACCTCGAAAGCCTCATCTTTCCCCTTCAAGAAATAGACCCAAACCTTCCTTGTAGAATCATCAATGAATGTCATGTAATATGACGCACCACCCAGAGACGTAACCAGAGATGGCCCCCACAAGTCCGTATGAACCAATTCCAACTTTGCTTCCCTCAAACCCCTACCTGTCCTCGAGAAATTATTTCTCCCCTGTTTGCCAAACATACAATCCTCGCAGATCCCCACGTTGACCGTCTTCAAACCCGGTAGTAGTCCCTTTGAACAAAGCACCTTCATCCCCTCGTCTCACCATGTGACCCTGGCCGACAAGTGCCACAAATCTGTATCACCCTTGGCTGCCGCCACCGCGATACTGTCCTTGGTGTTATTCGCCAAATACAAAGTCCCCTCCTTATTACCCCGAGCGATCTCACAATCCTCCTTGGTAATAACCCAGTTTCTGCAGCCGAATGTCACCTTGTAACCTTCTTCATCCAACTGCCCAACTGAAAGTAGGTTCTTTTTCAAACCCGGAATGTGTCTGACCCCGTTCAGATGTAAGACCTTCCCGTCTGATGCTCCTATTCTGACATCCCCCTTCCCCTTGATTTCCAAAGGCTCGCCATCCGCCAGATAGACCTTACCGAAATCATCGGAAGTGTAATTCTCCATCTCTTCCTTGTACCCGCAAGAGTGGAATGATGCCCCCGAATCCAGCACCCATGATTCTAGTGTGCTACTAACACTCAGAACCAGTACATCATCACCTTCGACTGCCACATTCACCTGATTGTCCTTACGATTTGGACAATCCCTCTTGAAGTGTCCCAATTCCTTACAATGATAGCACTGAACAGATCCCTTCGCAACCTTCGGTTTGTCCTTGGTCTCATCAGCTTTGCCCTTACCACTCACCGCGTTCTCCCTAGATTCGGTTCTCCCTTGTTTGCTAGTACCCGGCTTCCCCTTGCTAGCAGTAGCCAAAGCCGATCCCGAAGCACTCGATGTCCCCAACTTCTTCATGCGATTTTCCTCGGCCAAAAGAAAGTCCTTAACATCATCATACTTCAATTTCTTCTTACCTGCTGAAGGGTTGATTGCTGTCACCGTTCCACTCCAACTTGCCGGTAAAGAAGCTAGCAACAAACACGCATGAACCTCATCATCGAACTTGATCTCCACCGCTGTCAATGAATCTATGACATCCATAAACTCATCGATGTGCTTAGCCAAGGATCCTCCCTCTTGCATCTTGAGACTACCCATCTTACGTATCAAATCAACCTTATTTGCAGCAGACAGAGTTTCAAATCTCTCAGTAAGATAATCCAATAGCTCCTTGGTGGTTGTCACCTTCCTGGTAGTCTTCGCAATCCACTTTGACAAAGTAGATCTAACCACCCCTAGGGCTTTCCGATCCATGAGTTCCCATTCTTCATGATCTTCGTCTTTCGGTTTGACACCCTTCAGAGGCTTATAGAGGTCTTTGTTGTACAAAAGATCCTCAATCTGCATCCTCCAATATCCGTAGTCAGACCCATCGAATTTCTCAACCGCCTGTTTGTCCTTGCCCATTCTTGATTGCTTGGAACAACTCCCTTGATCTTGGAACCAAAAGCTTTGATACCAGTTGTTGTTGATTTGGCCCTCCACAGCCCAAACAAACCTACAAGAACGATTAGAGCACACAAACCAAGCACAAGAAATCAAAGAAACATAAAAGAACACAAGAAATTGTTAACCCAGTTCACCAATTTGATTGGCTACGTCTGGGGGCACTACCAAGCCAGGATCTTGCACTATGTATGTAGAATTTGTGTTACAATAAGTTTTGGGGCGGAACTTTACTTATATATGACATATGGAACAAACCAAACCCTAAACAAACAAAGATTCTGATCACAATCGGGCCCAGCGACCGCCTGGAAAGCCTGCGCGGTCGCGCTACCGTCAAGCAGTCCAACGCCTTTGACAAAACCTCCAGCCGCGGTCGCCCTCCCCTTCGCCGCGACGCCCTTGAAGAAAATCCCCCGAGCCATATGTTTCTGTCCAAGAGCGCGGTCGCGCATATAGCCAGCGCGGCCGCTCTTGACCCCAGAAACCTCTGACGAAATTCTTCCCCCTTGCTTCGATGTCTAACCCGGTTGATCCTCTATCCCAACATCGACTACAAACCGGGCCACTACAACTTTCAAGTAAACCGTTCCAAAACAGTGAATGAAGGAGATACTATGCATTTGCACATCGGGAAGAACAACAAACTGCAAATGGAGCAGGGGTGGATTTACTGTGTAAGGTGCGGGTAACCGTGCACCCTGTCAAATTTTTCTACCATTGTAAATTTTTTTTTTTTACTAAGTGCATCCAAAAAGGATTAACACTTTAGAAAGAAAGGGGGTGAACTTAGCTAAGTAAACCCAACAAAATAAAGTTACACAGGCGTGTAAATTTTCTTAATTCATTGTTTCACCAACGACGACAACTGCGACTCCTAGATCCGCCACTGAATGGGGACGTCGACGGCACTAGCTCCGGGACTATCGAGAAAGCTGAAGAAGGTTCTGGAGACTCGTACCGACACTCCAGATCTGCTTTCATCACTCAACACTCTCTCAACCTTCTACGCCGATAACTCCACAGCTGCTCGTCGCAATCTCCGATCAACCATCGTCAAACGTGGTCTCTCCATCAATCATGAGTTCCTCCTCGCTTCCGATGCTGCTCAAGAGGTCATCCATTCTCTCTCTCTTCCACTCTCTAGGATTATCATTAATCGGTCATAATTGTGTGGTGTAGGCATTGGATCGGGTTGAAGAGGAGGTTAATGCTCTTGCTGAATGCTGTGACAAGTAAGATTATGTATCAATTATATAATAGCTTGGTCTTAGAATTATGAATTCATCATTTTTCATGTACATTTCGTTGTTGCAATGAGTATTATATTTTGGTAAATGATCTGGATTTCATAAAATATACGAACTTTGATGCGAATGAGTTGATCATGTGATTTCTAAGCGTCTCAAGCCATAATTATATGTTGTCAGATGAATAACATGCTTGAGACATCATTTGAGAGTCAAATATGAGATTTTGGATTTTTGTTGGGATCCCTTGTTCTAAAGTAGACACTTGTTTAGCGCAATGGGGCAATGCCAGGGATCTAAAGTATGTGGCTCTTCTGAATTTACATGAATGTGAGTATTGGTCTAGCACATTTATGTCTACTGGTTCTATCAAAACTAGGCTGCATCTTTGGGATTCTCTTGCAACAATCCATTAAACATGTGTCAACCTTTGTAGATTAATGATAGGTATTTCAAAACACATATTTCAGAACTCAATCTTGACTTTTAATTGATCTGTTAGAGCGTAGTTAGTTTTTGAACCAAGTATCTGTGCTATTTATACTATTATGGAATTGGCAATGGGTATCCTGGCTATATCTATACTATCCACAATGAACCCTTATAATGAGTAACACAGCTTGTAAAAGCTTAAGGTAAGAAGAGATGTGTGTATTGCAGGGACAATACACAGCTATCATAAGGGGTGCACTTGTCCCCCTTTTATTCCTTAAAATACTTTTTAGCACCCATTGTGATCTCAATCACCATTTGGGAATTGTTGATTCAGGGAAGGTAAAAAACACTTGGTACATAGTAATGGAAAATTTCTCACAATTGGCTTCCCTTACAGTTCATTTTTTTTTCCTTTTAAAGAAAAACATACTTAATAATTATGCCTCATGTAGAAACTAAACATTGATAGGTAATTCATTATGCCTAATATATTTTGATCCCCTCACGATATGACCATGAAAATCAGAATAAAGCTTATTTCTTTGAGTGAACTTGTAGTAGTTGTAATGATTTAGTAAGTCAAAGCAAGGGAACCTACCTGTCTATTTGTAAAGCCTTTGACATCCATCTGACTATAAATGCTATACACTCGGGACTTATCTTGTAACTCAAACACCCCAAACAACCAAAGCAACTAATTCAACGTTATTGAGCACCAATACCTCAATCTAATTTTGGAGGGGATACAACCCTTCTAAACAAATGAAATGGGGAAAGGAGAAGTCTAGAGATTGAATTAAGTGCGAGAGGAAAGAACAGCAAGAGTAAAGCCCAAATCCCGTGTATCTTAGCAAGGGACAATGATATAAGCTTTTATTGTTTCAGACCCTTCTCGTAGTGTTGGGGGTGAAGGCAATTTGCGGTGGTGCAACATTTTGCATTTGGTTTATGTAAGTACTTTAGGTCATTTTGATGTGCTGGGTGTGATGAAATGAAAGAACCACCTGCATTTCCCATATGATCACTCTTCCACGAAATACCTTCAGTGATGGATATTTGGTCCCTCCACATATGTCATAGTAATGACCCTTGATGTAACGATCTTCCACCAAATTTCATTGCTGCTTGAGGTTACGTCCCCTATGTCAGCGCAATGACCCTTGTTTAAAATGATATCGAGCTTGTACCATTTTCCTTGTGAAATGCAAAACCTGGTTATGATACCCAGGTTACCTATGTTTGTTGATAAAGATGTGAGCCCCTTTTGTGTTTGCTGGGTTTCTCTGCTCTTGACCGATCTTATAGAACGATGATTAGCAAGTGCCCATGTTATATTTCTATGCCGAGGAGAGGGTGAATAGAATATCTGTTGTTTGTTCATAAAGCCGCTTAATTTTCTGTTTTCTAGTTTATATAGATAACTTCCTTTTAAGGCACTTGTCTGAGCCCAAGACTGGTAACATGCAGGATTGCTAAGTCTTTGAACAACTGCAATGCTACCACTGGAGATATTATCAGTACCACGGAAAGGCTCAAACAAGAACTTGAAATTACTACGCAGAGGCAAGAGATTGCATCATGCTTCCTTCGTGATTATCAGCTTTCCAATGAAGAGGTTATTATTTGGTTGTCTTAAGTTGTCCCTGAGATTGCCAAAAATCCAGGATATCATTTATTCTCATTTATTGTAGCTGTTCTTTTTGTAGATTAATGCACTGAGGGAAGAGGACTTGAATGAAGATTTTTTCAAGGCACTTAGTCATGTTCAAAAGATCCATGCTAACTGTAAAGTCCTGCTCAGGACCCATCACCAGGTAATCTCCCTCTCCCCCTCTCTCTCTCTCTCTTATGTGCGTGCATACACACAACATATTAAAGGGAAGTGGGGTGACCACTGTACCATGCATTAGTCAGCCTGCCTATCACAACAAGCGCAACTTTTGTTCTTACGTTCGGTAACGCTAATCAATTTGATAATTCTAAACCACTTACCTCTCTCGTTGTCAAGCAGCTCAGGGCAATAGCTACACCTTGAGCCATGTTTGCGGGTCGTTTGCAAAATCAATCTGGAGTGTTTGGTTCACTTTCTGTTCCATTTTGAAGGAAAACGTAGTTCTCACTTCAAAAAGTTTCACAGCGTGCAGGTCTGGAGCTCATGGATATGATGGCTGTTTACCAAGAAGGGGCGTATGAGCGTCTGTGCAGGTAAAATCCAAGTTGAAGCCTTCACACGTGAAACTCTTGATTTGTTAATATCTTTAGGCTTCTAAGTTTCAGTAATTTATTGGACATGACAAAATCATTAGTCAGTTTTTGCTTCTTTTTCTTTACAAGTTTTTATTGAATAAGTGAATATGTGTAATTAAAAATTTGCCAAGGGAGAACCCAACTGTAGAAGCAAGAGGCCTTTACACGAAAATATAAACAGAGGCCAAGAACTGATGAAGCAAAAGAATTAACCCAATAAAGCTAAGCACCCAACCTTATCTCTCCCCCCCCAAAGAATCCACCAACGGGATGAGCGCAATGAGTAAATACTCATTCATCTAAAAATCAGAGTGCTAAATCAGTCAGTTTTGCGTTTTCTTTCTTTTTGTTAAAATGTAGCTGGAGACTTTCTTAAGGATAAGCAGGCACATTTTTTCACGATCGATTTTCTAACAGTTTGGCTTCTGGCGTTTGTGGGCAACTTAGTCCCTATCACTTGTTAAATCCTACTTTTTTGCTATTTTTGATTTAGTTTATGCCACATTCAACATTAGCCTTCGACTAGGTCAGATGTTTCTATAGAACTGTATCAACATGCTAACAATATCTACATGGTGCTTGCTTTGTTAAGAATTTTATCAGTTTATTTATGTTTTCTCTTTCTTTTAGGTGGGTTCAAACAGAGTGCAGAAGGTTGGGTGATACTGATAATCCTGAAGTTAGTGAGCTTCTGAGAACTGCAGTTCGCTGTCTGAAAGAAAGGCCTGTCCTTTTCAAGTATTGTGAAGAAGAGGTGATTACTGTGGAAACTAAAACCTAATCATGCATGAACTTTCTAACCTCGGGTCAGGTTTATTCACTCGTCAGTTCTAATTGACAGGTAGCGAACATGCGGCACAATGCAGTCTTTAGAAGGTTTATAATTGCTCTTACACGTGGAGGACCTGGTGGAATGCCCAGGCCAATTGAAGTTCATGCTCATGATCCATTACGCTATGTTGGAGACATGCTAGGATGGCTGCATCAGGTTTTTTTTCTACAGTGGTTTCTGATTACCTATCATAAAATTAGGATAATATTTATCTACACGTGTATCATTATTGGTGACTCAATTTCAATTTCCCTCACACGCAGGCCTTGGCTTCTGAAAGAGAACTTGTCTATGTGTTACTTGATCCAGATGCGGTGGTAAATACTGGACCAACTGCACGTCGATTCTCGAGAAGCTCAGAGAGTAATTTAGAAAAGACAGAAACCGACTTAACATTTGTTCTAGACAGGATATTTGAAGGAGTTTGTCGACCTCTTAAAGCGAGAGTTGAGCAAGTTTTGCAGTCTCAAGCTCAAAATCTTATAATTTCGTATAAGCTCAGCAATACCTTGGAGTTTTATAGTTACACCGTAAGTGAAAATACTCTCTTCTTAGAGATGTACTTCTTACTTAACTCTTCTCCCGCACCGACTATTTTTCTCTTGTAGATATCAGATCTGCTAGGGGAAGAGACTGCTCTAAGTAAAACACTTTGGGCCTTCAAGGATGCTTCTCAAAAGACATTTTTTGACATCTTAAAAACTCGTGGAGAGAAGAATTTGCGACTTGCAGCCTTGGTTCCTGTTGACCTTTCCCCACCGGATGCAGTGAGAGATGGAGTTTCAACATTGCTGGAATTAATTGAAATCCATGACAGCATGATGGTTCCTGCATCAGGGAAAAAGCTAGCCTTTGATCCAGTAATATCTGCCTTGCTGGATCCTATTATTAAGGTATGTCCTCATGGCACCAAATGGTGTCTATCTTGTTTTACTTGATGGAAATGCTAAATTGGGGCCTATTTTGATGCATCATAACACATGCACCTAATGTGTCTACAAAATGAGTTCTATATCTTGGTATTAACAATATATGCGACAAGCTTCTACCTAGGTCCTGGATGATAAGAAGGTCAGCTGCTAGGAGTTAGGACATAAGAGATGAGCCAATGTTGCTACTGTATTGCATTATTATTATTATTATGATTAGTGGACTGCATTAACATATAATTTGCACTAGTCTTTGCTGGAGTCTCTAGGTAAAATTTGAAATACTTAATCCTACATTGGATAATCTTTTCTACTTTTTTGAGCGCATCCAAGGCTTTTACTTGAGATGATAATTATTCCTTCCTTTCCAAAAAAAAATAGTTCTACTTTGAATTTCTAAGATAAACTTGGATTAAAAATCTAACTAATATTTGGGACAATATACTTGTTATAATGAATTTCTAAAAATTTTTGTCGATAGTATGCTACTCCCTCCGTCCCTAAATGAATGTGTAAATTTCACTTTGAGGGACATTTGCAAGAATGTAAAACTCAAGCAATTTTTGTAACAAAACTACATAAAAACCCTTAATGACCTCACTATATTGCATTGCAAGTGTAAGTGTGAATTAGAACTTGTTGGATGATGACGGATTTAGTAATTTCCGAAAAATTGGACATTCATTTTGGGACAAAGATTATGAAATTTTGGACATTCATTTAGGGATGAAGGGCATATTTTTTTTTTCAATGTTAGGAGCTTTATTACCTAAAACCTTAGAAATGTATGTTAAAATAATAATTTAGGGGTATAAATGGTTCTGTAAAGAGAAAATCACGGACCAAATCATATGTGATCAGATTGGAGAATTTGAGAACGAACCGAATATTTAAAACGTCAAAGTTAACTTAACCGAACTAAAACTTTGGTCTGGTCTAGACCGCAGTTCGGTTTCATGGGTTAGTTCAATAGTTTGGTCTCGCAGACTTTAAATGATTCATATATGCTTTCACAATTCTGACTCACTCTTGTTAATCACCAAACAAATAAATTGACAGTGCATGCACTAAGCAAATGAAAATACCATACATGCACCAAACAAATACAATCAGCACATGTGTGCTTGGTACAATATCTAGTTCAGAAGTTAAAACTTAACAAAATTGAGCGGAGTGGTGACTGGTAAGGTTTTTCCTTCAAACATATTTAGCTGTTATGCAGAGTGGTGACTGGTGAGGTTTTTTATTCAAACATATTTAGTTGTTAACCCCTATAGCAATAGACATTCATTTAGGGACGGAGAGATTATTTTCCTTTCAGAAGCTGAGCCAATTCATTGATGTACACCAATAGTGTAGATAATTTAGGGCATGCTCCAAATAACCTCATTTTAAGAATTTTTTTTTTAATATACTTTATATTTGTTTTATAGGAAATGGGAATTCTCATTCTAATTGAAATATGCCCCACTGTAGACTTATTCTTTGGTCTCGGCCTGCCCAAATGCAGAGATGATTGGTTTCAAACTTAGTAAATTCTTATGACACACCACCCTCTGGATAACACAAGAACTATTTTTTCTTCCAGATATTCCCTTTTTTTTTTCTTCCAAAAAAAATAAAAAATCTTCCCACCTTTTCTTCTTTTATTTTTCTTCTTATCTTACATATTTCTTTAATTATTCATTTTGCTGTTTTTTTTCTTCTTTTTTCAAAATTCTCTTCCCACGTATTTCTTCTTTAAAAAATTACATCTTTACAAAAAAAATTCATTTCTTTTCTTTGAAGATTACATATGGCTATTCATGTTAGCCGATCCAAAGCATTTTAGGACTAAGCTTTGTTGTTGGTGGTGGTGGTGTTGTTGCATATTATCTAGTATATCCGATCTACTAATGTTGCTAAAATGGACCATATAATTTGTTCAATATACTTGTTAAGCCTTGCAACTGAGTCCGCTGCCTACAATGATGACTGTTATTCCTTTTTTATACCACTGGATCAAATCATTCCAACTACCTAGTCCGATTCCTTGTGAGAGGGTCAACTGGGTTACTAGATCTCCAAGAATCATTATTTCTGCAATGAGATACTCCCCCCGTTTTAAAATAAACGTCCTCTTTGACCCAATCACAAATAAAGGAAAGTGACTCAAGTCCATTATAAATATTGTTAGTGCTGGATTTTCCAAGGTTGCACTTGGGGAGGGGGGGGGGAACCCATTTATCAAATGAGTATTTTAATCAAGGATAAAATAGTAAAAGTGACTGTTCGGAAAAGGAAGGTTTGCAAGGTGGAAGCTTATTCTTGAATGGCGAACAGAGGGAGTGTAAAGATGTTTGCATTTTCTTCATTAGACCATTTTGGATTGAATCTTGCTGATTGCCTATACATTGACTGACGGTTAGCTGACTAACTAGGTTTGCAGGAAAAAAAAACTAGTTTGATCTCATTTTTTGTGTGGATTATAGATGTGTGAGCAGTGGGCGGAAGCTTACAAGTCAAAGGGAGCCATCCAGTCATCAAGAAGAAGTAGAACCAGTTCTGACCCAGCTCAATCTCGTAGATCATCTGTAGATGCTATATTGACAAACAACTCCGCACTTTTCCCTCAGGTTTGTACTTCTGTATTATGGCATCCCTCTGAATAATTCCCTCTTGATTCTTGGTTGGAGATTCCCTACATTCTCTGAATGCAAATAAATGATCCTCTCTAATTATTATGGCCAGTTGACATCCTCTTTGCATTCCTCCAGATGCGATAAGATAGTTATGTTAAACCATAAGATAACTACCTTAATTGTTGATGTCTGGACTTTTTGTCAGTGTCGGAGCCACATGGGCCTTTGGCTTTGAAAATTGTTATTTTCCTCCCTTGTAAATTTAGGAAGTGTGATATTTTACCACCAAAAATATATTTTAAAAAAAAAATTGCTTTGTTTCTATTAGAATAAATGCACTACATAATATTTTTACCCCCATTGTGCCAAATTTATATTCACCTTGTAATGTAAGTCCTTGTAATTTTTTTTTATCCCTATTTGTCTTAAATCCTTGCTCCGCTACTGTTTTTTGTCCTATTGCATGACATACCTGAGTTTTAAATCATGCAGAATAAAGAAACACCGTCAAAGATTTTTCTCATAAACTGCTTATGCGCCATCCAAAAACCTTTGTTAAGGCACGGGGTTGCATCTGAATACGTGAAGAAACTGGGAGCCATGATAGATAGTCACGTAAAGGGTGTAGTGGAAAAAGAAGTCGAAGCCATTTTAAGAAAATGTGGTTTGTCAGAAAAGATGCCTCACTTCCATTCCTCCAACTTGATTGTGGGGCCACCATTATCAGAGATCGAGAACACATCTCCTGCCTCTCTCACAGAGTGCTTGAAAGCTTTCTTTGGGCTTGTTTTAGGAAGTGAAAGCTCTTTACCTGAATTTGAGCAGATACAAGTTCCTGGGCTGCGCTCTGAAGCTTCTACTCAGGTAGCCAGATCATTGGCAGAAGCTTATCAACTTATTTACAATGCAATCTTGGATCCGAAGAATCTATACCCTGATCCCAAGTCATTGGCAAGGCATCCTCCAGATCAGATAAGGACCATTTTAGGTATTTAAAAAAACTGCTGAAACACGCAGTTCTTCGCTCTTGTTTCAGTCAAATCTTGACTCTTTATTTTTTCCTCAGTAAGTTGAGATGATATATGGTTTGTATGATAGAATACGTAGTATAGGCACTAGTACAGATTGGATCTTAGGAAACGCACCTTAGATAGAATGCTATCTAAGGTGTAAACTTACATAGCGCATCCAGATCTTTAAATTTAATAAACAAGGCAAAAAATAAAATAAAAATTAACTAACATAGCGCATATTAGGAAAACGCTATCTTAGGAAAATCTAACGTATCGCTTACGGTAGTAAACACTTCTTTCATAAGGTGGTTTAAGAAAAAGAAAAGCGTAGAGAGAGAGAGAGAAATGAAAAGGAAAACGTGTAGAGAGAGAAAGAACAGAGAGAAAACCTGCAATTGCCATTCCCAAATCCAGCATTCCCAATTGACCGCCACCAGCCATTGCCACCACCACACACCACCGACGGCAGATTCCAAAGCAGCAACGTCCAAAGCGGCAACGCCCCAAATGTTGCCTTCACTTTTAGTAGGTCCGTCTCTCTCTCTCTCTCTCTCTCTCTCTCTCTCTATCTCTCTCTCTCTCTCTCTCTCTTTCTTTTTCTTCAGTAAAAGTTGAGATGATAAATGGTTTGTATGATAGAATACGTAGTATAGGGATATCGACGTTCATCTTACTTTGTTCAAGCTTTTGCTTTAACCATACATGTATTTTATTTTAGCATTTTAACCATTGTATAGGCACTCACTATCCCCAAAAGATAAGTATATTTAGTGCACATTTTAGCAATTTTAACTATCCTACTCAAGTTCATTCAAATTGAAAATAAAAAAGTGGGATGAAAATATGAAGTATACAGAGATTGGGTTTGATTTACACAGAGAAATTGTAAAAACAACCAAATTCTCAAAAGCGTTAATAGAAATTTGCCGGCGGCATTATAATTCTGTCTATTTGAACTTGATTAGTCGTCATTAATTAATTGATTTTAAATTATTTTGAATTAAAAAAATCATTTCTTTTTATGCTAAAGTACGAAAGTATCTAATTCTCAGTTTAATTAACACGGTTCGACTTGATGGCTCATTAAAAGAACCGAGATCTAAAATAGCCAAGCCGTTGGACCGCCGACTACAAACCGGGCCACTGCAGCTTACAAGTAAACTGTTCCAAAACAGTGAGCGAAGGAGATCTGCATTTGCACACCGGGAAGAACAACAAGACACCCATAAATATACTTCAATCTAAACATGCAAAAAGAACAATTTCAAAGTAGATGACCACCGCATATTCAACTTCTGAGATCATCAAACTTTCATAAAACTGCAACACAAAAAAAAAAATCAACCAAATCTGTACAACTCCCTCTGTCTCTAAATGAATGTCCAAATTCAAGAAATTTTTGTCCCAAAATGAATAAAAATTCGATATTCATTTTATTATCGTATAATTAAATGTTTAGTAAATGTATAACAAGAATATTTATGAATCTTTGCTATTATAATGTATAAAAAGCACACATTTCAGAGTGTCCCTTAAAATGGATATTGGACATTCATTTAGT
This sequence comes from Adenophora triphylla var. japonica, assembly GCA_022495995.1. Taxonomy (NCBI): domain Eukaryota; kingdom Viridiplantae; phylum Streptophyta; class Magnoliopsida; order Asterales; family Campanulaceae; genus Adenophora; species Adenophora triphylla. Next base: position 325,064 of record JAFEMH010001678.1, read on the forward strand.
GACGGAGGGTGTGGTATATTATAAATAAAGGAAGTCTTTCCAACCGCTAACAACAGAACATGTTGCAGACCACAGATGAGTTAACTGCAATACTCTGACGTTTGTTTTACGAGGAACAACACTTGTCAGTGAAACATGGAATCCGAAAGCTTATTTCTCGAAACTTTCCTCTCTGTGAATACGCTCACAAAGAGAAAATCCCAACTAAAGGTTTCAAAATAAAAAAGAATACTAACGAGCAGCAATTTCAGTAGTAGCTTGTTTGAAAATATATGTTTCTTCTATTTGCAGATGAGTGATTAATTTGAAAGAGGATTCAGCTGTGAATCAAAAGAATGTGCAAAGGGTCATAGGAAAATGTATCATCTTTAAGTGTTGTCTCCACTCCTTTTGCCATTGGCAGAGATATGAAATCGGGGTTATTTAAACGCCTGTGAGTGTCGTCCCTCCCTAGAAAGGCACTACTAGAAACAAGCCTTTTACCGACGGAAATTTCCGTCGGTAAATCCGCTTTTCCGTCGGCAAATGGTTATTACCGACGGAATGAGTCCGTCGGGTTCCGTCGAAAATAATTGGTTGGTAATACCGACGGACCAGTTCCGCCGGTATTTCCGGCGGATTGTCCGCCGGAAAATCTAAAATTCCGCCGGAAATCGTCCGTCGGAAATGAGTAACGCCGGCCGGTTAACCGGAGCAATAGCCGGAGTTTACCGATGGAAATATCCGTCGGTAAATATTAAAAAAAAATAAAAATAAAACCCATTACCGACGGTTATAACCGTCGGTAAACATAAAATTTACCGTCGGATATACCCGTCGGAAATCTAAACCGAATCCGACGGATATATCCGTCGGTAATGAGTTTTATTATTTAATTTTTATTATTTTTCCGACGGATATTTTCGCCGGAAATTAGAATTATTTATTTTTTTTAATTAATTTACCGACGGAAATATCCGTCGGTAATCAGGCCAGATTTTTAAAAAAAAATCTATTTTATTATTAATCCACCTGTAAACCTGTCAAACCTGTTTAAACAAATCCCAACATAAAATAAACACAAACAACATACAAACATCAAACATACAAACATCAAATAAACTCAAACTGTATCAAACAACCTAAAGCGAAAGGGGAAAAGGGGAAAGGGGAAAAGGGAAAGGGGAAAGGGGAAAAGGGGAAAGGGAAATTGTTTCGCTTGGGGAAAAGGGAAGGGAAAGGGAAAGGAAAACAAAATATATTTGTTTACATTACATGCCAGCCAAATAAAATGAATGTCAATCAACCACGACCCCGACCACGAGCGCTGCCGCTACCGCTACCATCGCCACTACCACCGCCACTTCGCCTAAGGTATTGATCGGACCGACTCATCGAAGCGTTACCGCTATTACGTGGCCGTAGGTGTGTGGCCGTGATTGCAAATTCATGGTAGCCAAGTATTGTTGCACGCGCCGGTCAAGCTGTTGAGCCAATATACTAGCCACCCGGGCCTCCACCTGGAGTGCTCTGCATCCGGGGCGCCCAGGCCTCCACTCGGGCCTCCACCCGGGCCTCCACCTGGCTCTGGATCTGCGCCACTCGCCTCTCAACCTCTCTGTTGACCCGATCATCAAACGCTTCTTGATCCACATGATGGCCGCCACGAGGAAGAAGATGAAAAGTATTGCGTAGTAGGGCCGAGAATGGCATGTTAAAATACCCCGCACCATGTCCTCCGGGTCGAGGCAAGCGATCTCCCTTCGGTTGCTTGCTGAGAGGACAATGGCCGCCCAAAGCTTTTCACGAAAGGCGGGCCGCTCGGTGCTCTCGTAAGCCAAACTTCCTTCTTCAATAGCCTCCTCACGAGCCCGCCTATCATACTCTTCTGAAAAAAATACATTATACACTATGGTAGAAAATAATATTTCTTTAACTAAATAATTTATTATTTACTAATAGAAAATATATAATTTACTAATAGAAAATACTATTAACACTTACAAAAAGGGTCTGGTAATAAGGATTGACCCATTGTGGCCCTGAGCCATCAGCAGCCTCCGTAGTATGAGTAGCCAGAAATACAGCAGCAGCATCAGCCTCATCATCTCCATGTTTCTTACGCTTAACATATAAAAAAATTAAAACTTTAAAAAGCTGGAGAATAATAACAATATATGAATCAAATAAAGTATTGCTTAATTTACAAACGGATAATAAATGAAGTTTACCATTCTGGACCAAGTCTCGCTGAAGTTAATTGATCCTCCAGTGTGCACACTCCCCCGCCCCTCTTGTGAGTTCCTATTCTTCTTTGCAATTTCTGAACTTTTTGAAATTTCTCACTGTTCCAATAGGCTTCCCACTTCTCCCACGCACTAGCGGAGAAATTAGCTGGAGGCAAACCATCAATTAGCCACTTTCCTCTCATGTCATACACTTTCCCACCGTATACTACCAGTAAGAGAAAACAGACACAGACAAGAACATGGCTGTGATGTTTCAGATTCTTAGAGAGAAGAGGACAGTCAAACTAGAAAAAATCTTATTAAACAGAAAATCCTTTGCTCAAACTGACAAGAACTTATTTGCTCCATCTTTCTTGATCAAAGATGGACGGATTTTGATAGCTGTGTGTGAGAAAGGCTCTCATCTTATTTATATATATACATACTCCCTCCGTCCCATTAGTATTAGCACAAATACTGTTTGCGCGGGAATTAAGGAATATGATATTTTAATAAAATGTTGTGAGTGTAAAAGAATGAGTGGAGAGAGAATGAGTGGAGGGTGTAATAAATTATAATTGTGTTGTGAGTATTAAAATAATGTAGGAGAGAGAATGAGTGGGATTGGGTGAATATTTTATTAATATAAAGTTTCCTTTTTGGGAGTGTGCGGATATTAGCGGGACGCCCAAAAAGGAAAGTGTGCTAATATTAGCGGGACGGAGGGAGTATATGTATATTTTTATTTTTATTTTTATTTTTTATTTTTTATTTTTTATTATTATATTTATATTTATTATTATTATTATTATTATTATTATTATTATTATTATTATTATTATTATTATTATTATTATTATTATTATTATTATTATTTATTATTATTATTATTATTATTATTATTATTATTTTATTATTATTTATTTTATTTATTTATTTATTTTGTTTTTTTTATTTTTTATTTATTTTTTATTTTATTTATTTTTTATTTCATTTATTATTATATTTTTTATTATTATTATTATTATTTATTATTATTATTATTTTATTATTATTTATTTTATTTTTTATTTATTTTGTTTTTTTCATTTTTATTTTTTATTTTTATTTTTTATTTATTTTTTATTTCATTTTTTTAGACATTCACCCCCCTCACCGTCCCAATATGAATATCCAAAACCTTTTAAAATTTGCTCTCCAAGAGTAAATTTGGATCTTTTTTGGACATTCATTTTGGGACGGAGGGGGTGTAATATTTAAGAAAAAAAGTAAGTGTATATGAATACATGAGCGTACGAGTTGAGCCTATTTAATTGCCAATATTGGGTAGATGTCCGTTTTATTCTTGATCGATAATTTTTAAAAAAATGGAACGGAGGTAGTACCATATAAAAATAAATAAATATTAGCAAAAAAAAAGAAGTAGAGATAATAAGAGATTTTCATAATTCTAGCTTCACACCAATTGCCTATTAGCAAGACAAAGGGTCAGAGGAAATGTTGCAAAAATAACTCAATCCAAGCCTACCAAACTCTTACATAAACCAACAATCTAGACCATATTCAAACCTTTTGACACCTAAAAATGCAAATGAAACAACTAGCACATAGAAAAAGACTACATAATTAAACCCACATAGACAGTTAATTATTTTACTAATAAAGTTACCAAATATACTTTCTTAATTATTTTCAACAATTATACATACACAGTTAATTAATTTTTTTCAAAATTAGGCATACTTTCAAAATTAAACCCACACACACCATGGCTGCCACTCACACACACACACACACGGCTGCACACACTCACACTCACACGCAGAACACACACACTCACAGCACACACCAAATAGCTGCTCATATATTCAAAAAACCAAATACAACCAGCATATATATCATAATTTATAGATAAATAAATTTAGATTGAAACATTATATTCGGCATTTTAAATCAGTTGGTATCATAATTACACATTCACAGCACATTCTAACATCATTTTCTTATCACTGCAATTTATTTAACTTTCGTAATCAATACTTGAGAAAGAGAAATCCAGTGAGAGAGAGAGAGAGAAAGAGAGCTTACCGGCGACGGAGACAACGACGGCGAACGGCGGGCTCGGCGGCAACGGGAGAGAGGGCGATTTGCGAGAGAGAGAGAGAGAAAGCGAGTGAGAGAGAGAAAGCGAGTGAGAGAGAGAAAGGGATTGAGAGAGAGAGAAAGAGAGCTTACCGGCCGGCGACGGAGACGGCAACGGCAACGGCGAACGGCGAAAATGGCGGAGACGGCGTTTGTTCTCAAATTACTGATGAGAGAGAGAGAAAGTGAGAGGGAGAAATCGAGTGAGAGAGGAATTAAGGGATTGAGAGAAACTTACCGAAGACGGCGACGGCAACGGCGAGGCCTAGGGTTCTTCGAATTCGCGAACTGAGAGAGAGAGAGGAGGAGTCGTAAAATGAAAAAAATGGGATTTTCTCATTATATATAGGGCGTCATTACCGACGGACTTGACCGTCGGTAATACCGACGGACAATGACCGCCGGTATTACCGACGGGCTACCGGCGAAAATATTTCAATTACCGACGGAATAAACGAAATTTAAAAAAAAAAAAAAATCCGGTAAAATGAAAATAAATTCCGTCGGTATTCGTTTGTTTTCCGTCGATATTACCGACGGACTGTGTCCGTCGGTAAATGTCCGTCGGTAAATGCCCTGTTTCTAGTAGTGAGGCTCGTTATTTGTTGCTTCTATAGTTCTAGATAAGTTTTTTTTGATACATGCCATGAAACTGTACTCCTCCCAGTGCTTAATTAGTTGATATCTTAAAGAGGTATACGATTGAGAATTGAAGCTGATATAGTCGGAGATACATAAATTTACATTTACCCGGTTTAAACCATATCCTCAGAAAAAAGTGCCATATTTTCAACACCTATTCCGAATTCTCAAAGCACAAATGCTTCCAATTAAACTACTCCGTATGATAGTTTCTCAATGACAAGCACCTCCCAACAAACAAAAATTGCCATATTTTCAACACCTAACAGCATCATAGATACTAACCCTAGCTTATGTCCAGTTCCAAGTATCTTTAAGATTGGTTATATTTTGTCCCTACTAGCATCATGCAATTCATAAAAAAATAATGTCTTTTGCAATTCATAGGCCAACCTGACCCTCGAGATCACATGATTTTTCACTTTGTGAGTACCATTTTTCATGTTATTTTATGCATTTTCCCTCTAAATTTATCAACTTAAAAATGGCAACCTAATGCTACAAGAGCTCCAACTATGCGTGGGTCCAGCCAGTGGCGAAGCCGCATTGACTCCAAGGGGGTCAACCCCTTCAATTTTGGAACTTGTCAATTTTAGCACTATCAATTTTTTAGAAAATGACATTTTACTACTAAAAATGATGGTTTGGCCCCCTTAATTTTTAGAAAAATTTACACTAAATTATTATTTTCACCTCCTTGCATCCTAAATTTGTATACATCAATTATATTAATTATTCCAGGCGCAATCTCGACCTTCTTTACACAAATTTCTGGCTTTAATTATTCCAGGCGCAATCTCGACTTTCTTTACACAAATTTATGGCTTTGCCAATGGGTCCAGAGAACATGAAACCGTAAGCTCCCAAGCAGTGGGAGGAGCTCTGGGCTCTGACCGCGTGCCTGTTGAAGAATGGACGAGCGCAAATGGGCTTAATTTATGAACTTATTCCAAGGTGTCAATTCTGCAAAAAAAAAAGATCTCCCTAGATCTTAGCCACCACAAATACAAAGCTTGTCGACTTGTCGTCTACAAGATAACCAGAAAGAGTAGGATATAGAAAATTAAAATGAGCTTTCAATTTTTTGACTATTTAAGCCATTACCTTACAAGAAGGCCTTTATAGATAATATACTTTAAAGATGTGCCTTTTTCCATGGCCTACATTACAATAAATTAAAAGGTCAAGGACTGCAGGCGACAATTAAATATTGCTATATTTTTAAACCAAAGAAAGAGATGGCAAAAAAAGAAAAACGAGTGCAAACAAAAAGATGGAAGATAGCAGGAAATACAAGGATTAAAAGGCAACAAAGCAGTAATCTGTAGTACTGTTGGTTTTGGGGTTACATGCGCGGCAGAAGACTTGGAAATAAACGCAAAACTCTAGCCATGAATCCGTCTAACATGAATAGATTAAATACGTGAATATAGATTTACTAACCTTGGTTGCGAATTTGTCATTCGTATACAAATCGTAATTCACCTTTTGAGTTGTAGACGAAACTTGAATCTTCTTCCTTGTTCTTCCTTGTGATGAATCAACAATGCTAGGACTTCAAGCTTTAGGTGATAAAGCAATCACCCTCTATCGGTAATCCACACGTGAACGAACCAAGATCGAATCTTTTTGAATTGCTAGATGATCCCCCGATTATTGAAACACCTTTCAATAATCTATTGCTAATATGGAATTGAATTTAGGGTGTTTTGATCTTTGATTCGTAATCAAAATCAAGAGAATTGTGTTTCTCGATCAAGCCCTAAAATTCGTGTGTTGGCTCGGGCAAAAGGGCATATTTATACTTTATAAATATCCCTAACTGTTAGGGAGAAAAATCTAATCCAAAACCAAAACGGAACTGCACATATAGATAATAGGATACTAAACTCTCTAATGGACATACATTTCACTACAGAAGACAACTTAAAGGCATGAACAGCAGAAAAAAGAATTTAATAAATACTCAAAAATAAAAAAAAATCTCCATCACAACATGCATGTTTGACTTGGAGAAACTGGGTTAGTGTAGCTCAATATAGATTTCATATAGAATAAAAGAGGTACATAATAATGGCCTTCTAATTATCCACATGAAATTTCCAAGCAGATAGATAAAATTGGCTATTCTCTTGTTAAAAAACAATTTCTCATTCTTATACCCTACCCCGCCAGAGTCAAGACCGCGGACAGATGTCTACCGCTAGAGTCAAGACCGCGGACATTTCCAAGCAGATAGAGAAAACAATGGTGTTCCCTTCCACCCAATGGTCAGACATTTCTCATTCTTATCAAGTGTACAATAACTCCCACAAGAAAAATCATTAATCACCAAACTAGCTTGATACAAGGACGATGAACTCAATTCCATCTCCACCATTCCATACCTTGCCAAAAATACCCTCCAAACATTAATCCCAACGTGTCGTATGACCCTTTTCTCCCCCTCCGCCGCCAGAATATTCCTTATTGACTGACGGAATAATATAGATTCGTTACTCAACCTATTTTCATCATCCCCGACCATACAAACTTCTATAGCATCAAAGAAAACCCCATGGTGGAAAAGAGCTTCAGTGAAACGGGTCACGAAAATAGGCGAATTTAAATTTGCCTCAATTTCAGCAATAGCCATTACACAAGGATAGATACTTGTTATAACTTGAAAGAGATGTTCCAACCGACCTGGCTGTGAAATAAGGTTCCATAATGAAAATGGCGAATAAACAGCAATGGCCTCCTCTGAATCTATCTCAAATAGATCTTTATTGACATCAAGAATGTCTGAAACCATAACTATATGAAAAGAAAACGGAATATTCATGGATAGAGCAAACTCCGTTAAATGTTTACCTGTCTCCTCGATTGTTGGTTTTGATTTCATCCCAATTGCCGTTATCTTGAGATGCTCAACTGGACTTTCGTATCTAGTAGCAAGAGCTTGCATTAAAACCGTCATTTGAACTCCATTTCTTATCTCAAGGTCAATTATATGAACCTTTTTGGCCTCTGCAACATTTTCTACTATAGCTTGTACCCCAACAAATTGACAAACTTGATAAAAGGGTACTCTTTGGTGAAACGAAACAACGGAAGGAGAAAATTTCACCATTGCCTCTTCACAATCAAACATTTGCTTCTTTCCTAAACTGTTAGATGAAATTCTTCCTGTTTCCAGGTCAATTCTCTCTCGAAGAGCTTCAGAGAAATAGTAAACTAATCTCTGGATAGGATTTCCGGCTGCAGAAGACATCTCTTCACACCTGTATAAGAGCTTAATTGCCTGAAAATATTGCCGTTGGCCAACTTTCTCTGCGGAGGCTAGAAGATATTGAATGAGTTCAACGTCTCTAGTCTCCTCAATAGAAAGGCAAGCGAATGAATTGGAAAAAGGATGGAAAACAACTGAGAAATTATCAATCTTTCCAGAAGAAGAAGATTGAATAAAATTTTCTGCTGCCAACTTAATAATTTCTAAAGTTGACAACGCTCGGATATTCTCTCTGGAGGTGCCTTCTGAGTCGTTCTTCAACTCATATATCTTCTGATAAGGAAATCGTTGGAACCTATTTTCGAAGTTTTTCAGAATAGCAAGGGATGCACGGGGAAATGGAAATGGCGCTTCCTTCTGTGGTTCAGTGGTATCCAGAACCTCAGACTGGATACTGGCGGATCTTGAAGACTGAGAAACAATATCTGAATATGAATTCTCTGAACTTTCGAAATCTAAAAACGCTTCTCCTTGCTCTTTTTGTTCATAATCAGATAAAAAAAGGCTTTCTTTCACTTTCTCTTGATAAATTCCATAATCAGAACATAAACCATTTTTGCCTCCAAGCATTCTCCAAACTTCCGCTCCATGAATTTCTTCTAACTTTCCTCCCCCACTCTCAACCCCCTCAAATTGCTCGAGATGGAACATTTTGCTAATCACTCAACTATTGAAGCTATATGTGTCTTTCAAAAAGCTCGCCTTGCATATATAGCAGATATGGAGTAAGCACACTTTCAAAACAGATGATCTTAAGTCCTTGATAATGACCTCTCATAAAAATACTCCATTAAACATACTTCGACAAGGAGAAAAATCTAAGAGCCTGGCGTTGATGTATTCGAGGTTGTGGCCAAGCCTGCATCTCGGCAATGTATCATTTGTCAAGTATCCCATTCGTATTGACCAAATTATTGTTTCCTCGTGTATGTTGAATATATATTGTTAGAGATATTATCCCATATCGGAAATTGACAAACCTTGCCTATAATATATAAAGATCCTGGGCCACTCCCCTTGACACCAATTGGTTTTAAGATGAACCTCATACTTTAAGATATACAAACAACTATTGTATTATATTTACCGTACCTTAGGATTTGTACATGTCCACAGTAACATCAGCAAACTTAAGATTATTACATTCAACTTCTTCTCTAGTGTGTCACTAGAAGACATGCCTACTGTACTGGTTCCATGTTAGAAATCTGCTACGGCACATCAAGGACACTTCAAGTGTCAATCTTTTTAGCTTAAGGCCACTTACTAATAATAAAACCATATAACATTGGACCATATAAAATACTAATCGGAAAGAATTATTAGCAAATACACAAGTAACTGCGTTATCCAGTTCATTGATGAATACTCCCTTCGTCGAAATGTCACAATTTCCATTTTGATTCATCCCAAAACAAATGTCGCGTTTCTATCATTGTACAAGTAATGTACACACTATAAATAAAGACTGAAATGAATAAACCAAGTCCTTGCTCGGGTCAAACCACATGGAGGCCCCTTGCTTGGGTCGTACCACCTGAAGAGGACCAAGGTCATATCCGTGCCGAGCACGAGCTCGGTTTTCCCCCGGTTGTCATCAAATGGCCACATGACAGGATAAGCTCATTTGCCCTCCATCTCTGAGTTCGTTAGCCAGATCGAGCACGAGCTCGGCCCAACAAAGGAGTCCTTGCTTCACACGACTAGGGACTTGGAGGCCCGGGAAAAAGAGACTTACTCAGCCGAGCAAGACTCTACTCGAACAATCCTATTTCAACAAGGATTCTAGCTCATTCCGTGATCTAAATCCTAGCTGAACAGTATAAACCGAGATACGAACATGGGTTTGCTCAAGCTGGGCCTAATTGAATTGGGCCATGAGTATTATCTAAATAACCAAGTATCAGGGCCGAGTAAGGTCTCCCTTGTATGACGAGGAACGTTTATCTCGGCCTTATGTCAACATGCTTGGGCGGTTACACCGCAAGTGACGAGGAAAGAAAAGTTCTTACCTCGGCATTCCATCACCATGACGAGGAAACAAAATCATTTACCCCGGCACATCTCTGTGTCGGCCAAGCTCCAAATGACGAGGAAGTAGAATCATTTACCTCGGTCTATTTGCCAAAGCCGAGGTAAAACATTTGTGTTCCTCGGCGTTCCGGCTAGCAGAATATACAGTCCTTATACAACAAGGATTACACATTCATGATTCAATCAGGATTGTAACCAACTACACCAATCCAAGTCAAACAATGACTCCTCAACAGATATAATTCTCTTAGGATTACATCTTATCTCCTCACAAGTTTACTTCAACATGGATTCTATCAATCCATCCCTATAAATACAAGCCTCATGGCTCATTATTTGGTACGTTACTTTTTACATTGGGAAAACTCTGTCCATTTGTTTTCTCATATACAAACCGTGAACTTACTCTCACGCCGGAGGGCCTTTAGCCGGATCCGCCCCGGCTTAGTTTACGTGTTTTCTCTTATTTTCAGGCCTTGAAATCACCGGAGCAATCATCACTTGGATTTGGGTTGAGTTGACGATTTTGGCATCATCAATTGGTTCCATTGCCGGGAAATCGATTCAAACACCCTTTGTTTGGCCTGGAAAACGCTCGCTAAAAGCCAATTTTCTCGCCTGAATTTTTCTCTCTGTGAACGGAATTTTTGGATCGTTGAGACTCTGTTCTTGAAATCGCCTGAATTTGCGAATTTCAAACCGGATATTGCCCAGATTCCATTTGGAGGCATTTTTTAGCGTTAAAATTCCATCCCAATTTTGGCTTGAATTTTTTGTGTTGGAAAAATTGCAATTGGCTGTTTGTTTTTGGTCAAATTTTGCCCTAATTTTGGCCAGAAACTTGGATCTATTGGAAATTGTGATTTTGGAAAATTTGCACTTGATAATTTGCTGTTGACTTACAATGGATGGACAATTTGCAAGTGTAACTGCTGAGGAGGATCAAACCCAAGTGAACGGGGCTAACACTGGAGCCAGAGGCGCCTCCTCCTCCTCCTCTACCTCAGCCTGATGCCCTTCCTCCCCTCTCCATGACCCTTCGTTCCAAGGGTCAGGTGAATGCCGAGGGAGAAGGTGTTGAGCTTCCTCGTCCTACTCGTACCCGCGGAAAGCAAGTAGGAAGGAAGAAAACAAAGAATGCCGACGCCGGTCAAGCAGGAGGAAGTCAACCCATTGACCGACGCTCTTTGTTACATAGGCAAATGGAAACTTTACAAAGAATGTATGAAACACAGTTGCTCTCTTGCAATTAGACCCAGAGCATTCCATGGCTGAATTTATTAGGCCATCGTGGGCAACCCCTCGAAAAGGGACAAGATGAGCAACAACCTCCTCCCCTCAAAACCGGGGACCTACCAAGGCCATCCCCAGAAATTCTCCTCATCCTCGGCACAACGGAAGCGAGAGCTCCGGTGGTCGACTTGAGAAGCCACTTAACTCCTAGGGAAGAGGAAGTAAATTCCGGGACCTAAGAACGAGACTCGGCTTGAGCAGAGACGCCTATCCACTGCTCGTCTTGTCATGGCACCTAGGCATCCCACGCCACCTCGATCTCGTCGACCAAATTCTCCTCTACCTCGTCGACCGGATTCTCCTCGTCCTCGGCATCGAGAATTTGCAAGGCCGAGGACACCAGAGCCGTACAGAATGATACTTGGCGGTCAAGACACTGGAATTAAGGCGTGACAAAGCTCCTTCCAAACGGACGGCCACCGACATGACGCGGAGCACGGTATGGTGAATGATCGCCCCAAGGACAAATCCGTCGAAGCTCCCAACGAAGCACCCGCTCAGCGGTGATAAGGAGTGGAAACCAAGCAATGGGAGCTGTTGAAGCAAAGACTGGATGACATGGAGAGGGGAAAGAAGTTTAATGACGATGATTATGGTGGGCAACACGTCCATTCTCTTTGAGGATAGCTATGACTCCACCTAATCCCCACCTCAAGCTCCCTAATTTTGAAAAATACAATGGCACTACTGATGCAAAAGACCACGTGCAAAGTTTTGAACAAACTATGAATCTCCTCACCACCGCCGATGACCTACTCTGTAAAGCTTTCGCGAGCACCTTCTCAGGAACGACTTTGACTGGTTCCGTGAGCTTAAAAGAGGTAGCATCGATTCTTTGGAGAGGCATGAGGAGAATGTTCTTGGACCACTTTGCTCATGGGTAAGAGGAAGATAAGGCTGGGCGACTTGGCCAACATTGAGCGAGGAAAGGGAGAGACCACCCTCGGCTATTATAATCGGTTCAGAAAAATGGCGGACCAGGTTGAAGAAAGCCTCACCGATAGGGAAGTTATTGTTTGTTTCAATTAGGCTTAAAATCTGGTCCCCTCGTTTATGAACTCTCGGCCGGGGAACCTCAAACAAAGTCCGAGCTATACTGAGGTAGCTTATGCCATTTCCATGGTGAGGATAAAACAAAGAAGAGGGGAGCCGACAAGACGAAACAGAGGTGACGGGCAATCGCCGAATAGCAATGGAAACGGCAAGGGTTCCAAAGGGAAAAACAAAACAAGGAGTACGGAGAAGCTTGAGTTCACTCCTTTAACTAAGCCCATCTCTGAAATCATGCAGCTAGGAAACCTTCCTCCACCTCAACCGATGACCGACAAGCCAAAATTCCCTCGTAACATGAACAAATACTGTGATTTTCACAAAGACAACGGGCACACCACTGACGGCTGTTGGGCCCTCAAGAAAATAATCCAGAAATGGGTCGACGAGGGAAAGTTAGATCGTTATGTTATGAAAAAAGATAACAAGCGGAAGCGGAAGGAAGAGGAAAGTGAAGATGACGACAAAAGCGAGGATGAAGACCGCAGGCCTCCTAGGGCCAAGTTGCATGTGATACGGGAAGAGGTAACTTCTACCAGAAAACTAAGGGACCAGATCCACGAGCTGAGCAAAGTGTACCATGTTCCTGCTTGGATCCATAAAGCGGAAGAGGTCATTAGTTTCTCTCCTAATGAGTTAGCTGGAAGCCGAGCAGCTCGTGAACAACCCTTGGTGATAAAGGGCGGAATAGACAACGTTGAATCCGAAAGACTTCTCGTTGACACGGGCGCCTCCCGTGACATCCTATATTATTCAGCCTTCCAACAGATGGGCTTGAAAGACACCATGTTGGAACCTTACCATGGAAGGCTAGAAGGATTCACCAATCACAAGGTGGGAGCCAAGGGAACTGTGGAGCTAGAACTTGAAGTCGGTGATCATCCCTTCCTAGCCAAAGCCACAGTCAATTTTGTAGTCATGGATTTGACTAGTGATTACCATGCGATCATAGGCATTCCAAGTCAAGCCAGACTTGGGCTGGTGGCCTCACTTCCCCACCAACGAGTTAAATTCCCCACTAGGGCAGGGATTGGATGTGTGAGGGCCACCCCCAAGGACTTCTTGGAACATGTCGTGAAGAGCAGAAAGAAATCCAAAAGTGTGGAGATAGATACCCCCGAGGAAAACATTAAGATCTCCAAGTCTCAGAAAACCACCGAAACTAGCTCCAGAATGAGCTATATTCGTGAAGTGCACACGGAGGAGGAAGAGCCTATGGTCCAAGAAATTGCAGATGACCAAGGCATAGTCCTATCCATACCTGTGGAAGACCCTATGGTCCAAGAAATTGCAGATGACCTAGGCATAGTTCAGCCCGTATCAGAAGAAGACCCTTATCTCTTCAACGGCCAGAACTCGGGGGCCAACCACGACCTAGGGAAGGTCAGTCTCCCAGATGTTGATAAACTTATGGAGGAAGAGGGCCTCAACGTGAATGACAATGAAGGGAGAAGAATTAGAGAGATCATCATCGAGTCTCTATAATTCCGTGACGGTCTTGAAATGAAGCCTGTTGACGAACTGGAAGAGGTAGTCATCAATCCTGACTATCCTGAACAAAAAATCAAGCTCGGGGGCCAACTATCTCCAGAAGAGAAAGAAAAAATCATCTCCCTCTTGAAAAGCAGTCTCGACGTCTTTGCTTGGAGAGTCGAAGATATGAGGGGGATCAATGAAGAAGTAGCCCTCCACCGCCTGGAAGTTGATCCTTTGGCAAAGACTATCTCCCAGACAAGGAGAAATTTTGCAAGGGACAAGGAGAAAGCTATAAAAGAAGAAGTGCGAGAAATTACTTAGTGCGGAATAATTCGTGAAGTTAAGTACCCGTTTGGTTGGCCAATGTAGTTATGGTGAAGAAGCAAAATGGGAAATGGCGTATGTGCATAGACTTTACTGATCTAAACAAAGCCTGCCCCAAGGACAGCTATCCTCTTCCTAGAATTGACAAGTTGGTTGATTCCATTGCTGGACATCAAACTCTCAGCTTCTTAGATGCCTATTCAGGCTACCATCAGATAAAAATGGCGGAAGAAGACATTGAGAAGACGGCCTTCCAAACACCTGGGGGTAATTACTGTTACATCATGATGCCTTTTGGGCTCAAGAACGCGGGTGCTACATACCAGCGAATGGTGAATCGAGTTTTTGCAAGCCAAATAGGTCGCAACATGGAAGCTTATATTGATGACATGGTCATAAAGACCAAGGAAGGCAGTCACGTTCCCGACCTGCAAGAGACAATTCACAACCTCCGAGCTAATAACATGAAGCTAAATCCGAGAAAGTGCGAGTTTGGAGTAACAGCCGGAAAGTTCCTAGGCTTCATGGTATCTCAAAGGGGGATTGAAGCAAACCTCGAAAAAATCAAGGCGCTCGTTGACATGAAGGAACCTACCACCATCAAGGAGGTTCAAAGACTTAATGGAAGAATCGCAGCCCTTGGAAGATTCATCGCCAAATCCGCCGAAAAGTCACTGCCTTTCTTCAAGGTATTGAAGGGTACCAAGAGCTTCTCCTGGACTCCTGAATGCTCCGAAGCATTCCTCCGGTTGAAGGAGTACTTGGGTTCCCCTCCCTTGCTCGGCCAGTCCGACTCTAGGTGAGATCTTTGTACGTCTTCCTAGCTGCCACCGATCATCTTTGTCGCTGTCCTAGTTCGAAATGATGAAGGAATTCAAAAGCCTGTCTACTATGTCTCTAAGGCACTGTCCGACGTGGAAAGCAGATACTTTAATGTGGAGAAGATAGCGTACGCACTAGTCATTGCATCGAGGAAGCTACGTGCCTATTTTTCTGCACATCCTATCACTGTGTACACGAATGAACCGTTGAAGAAGATACTACATAAGTTGGACGGCTCCGGGCGTCTCCTTAACTGGTCCATCGCTCTCACTGAGTTCGATATCACTTACCAACCAAGGAAGACCCTCCTGGCACAGCCTTTGGTTGACTTCATGGTCGAGACTGCCTTTATGGGTGAGCATCTCCCCACCTCTAGGAAGCAAAACGCACAAGAGGATAAAGACTCTCCCATTGAACTCCCATCCAACTGTTGGATCCTGTATACGGACGGATCAGCCACCAAGGAAAGAAGCGGAGCTGGAATTGTACTAGCAAGCCCGGAAGGAGAATATACTACGCAAGACGCCATCCGTTTCAAGTTCCCTGCCTCCAATAATCAAGCGGAATATGAAGCCCTAATATTTGGCATTGAATTAGCCTCCTTGTATGGAGCAACTAGGGTGGCGGCCTTCTGCGACTCCCAACTCGTTGTCAAACAAGTAAAGGGAGAGTATAATGCCCAAGACCCCACCCTTGCCAAGTATAGAGACCTGGTCCTAGATATGACGAAGAAGATGGAATTTTTCGAGCTCAAAAAAATTGGCAGGGAAGATAACCAAGTCGCAAACGTTCTTTCCAAACTGGCTACCATGGATGTGTCTAAGACCAGTCCTTATGTGGTTTATGCCGAGGAACCTGCGTACGAAAGACTACAAATCATGCTCTTAGATGGAGAAGATAGATGCTGGATCGATGACTACATTGAATACATTGAGAAGGAAAAACTACTAGAAGATGAAGCTCGAGCCAAGCTTATTAAAAAGAGGTCCCCAAGGTTCGTGGTGATGAATGGAGTCCTCTACCGAAGATCTTTCACGAAGCCCCTACTAAGGTGTGTCTATCCCAAGGAAATTGAGAACCTCTTGGCAGAAGTACATGAAGGTGTTTGCGGCGGACACCGGGGGCGGAGAACCTTAGCTGACAAAATCATATCGCTAGGGTACTATTGGCCAAACCTGAGGGAAGACGCGCACGCCTATGTTCGAAAATGTGACAAATGCCAAAGATTCTCTGACATTCCTAGACTACCGGCAGTTGAGCAAACACTTGTAATACCTACGTGGCCGTTTGATATGTGGGGGATCGACATCATCGGACCCTTCCCTCCCGCCCGTGGTAATTGCAAGTACGTGATAGTAGCTGTTGATTACTTCTCCAAGTGGATAGAAGCCAAGGCATTAGCCAAGATAACGGAAGAGAACGCGATCAACTTTGTACATGACAACATCGGGTGCGGATTCGGCCTTCCACATACAACCGTCTCGATCATGGGTGCAATTCTCCACAGCATTCACTACAGAGTTGGGAAGAGTAAAAGTCTGCCATGCAAAATCTTCGGTTAGCGGACCACAAGGCAATGGCCAAGCGAAGCGGCAAACAAAGCTGGTCCTAACCGCCCTTACCAAGAACCTTGAGGGACGCGAGGGTAGATGGTTGGACGAACTTCCCCAAGCCTTATGGGGCATTCGCACAACCACCCGGGGCCAACCGGGAAACCCCATTCGCACTAACCTTCGGTTCCGAGGCTATGGCACCAGCGGAGATGGCCATCCCTACGGTAAGAAATTCCCATTACGATGAGCAAGTCAACAAGGTCAATAGGCTCCTAGACCTGGACCTGATAGATGAGAAACGACTAGCTGCACAGATGAGGATGGTGAATTACAAACAAAGGACCAAGGCGTATCACGATAAGAGGGTCATCAGAAGAGTATTCCAAGTAGGCGATTGGGTACTCAGAAAAATTGAAGCTACTGGTCGGAAGGCAGAACAGAACAAGCTCTCCCCAAATTGGGAAGGTCCTTATATCATCACTCAAGTCATTCGAGAAGGGACCTACAGATTGAAGACCAAGGAGGGGAAGGACCTCAAGCATCCCTGGCACTCCGACAACCTTAGAAAATATTATCACTAGTCTAGTTTATTTTTCAGTAGATTAGTTTCTTATTTCCTGTCTTTTAGTTTTGATTAGTTGATAGGATTGCAGTTCGTTGTAATCGCATTTCAGTTTTATGAAAGCAGTCTCTTCCAGCATGCAAAGCAACTATCAACTCTTCATACAGACACCAGAAGATGAGGACTGTATCCCCGACTCTTCTATACAACAACATCCTATCAAGGGTCCACCTTGATTAAGGATACCAACAGCCAAGACCAAGGGTCCTCCTTGGCCTGATGGCTTACAATCCTGTCAAGGGTCCACCTTGATTAAGGATACCAACAGCCAAGACCAAGGGTCCTCCTTGGCCTGATGGCTTACAATCCTGTCAAGGGTCCACCTTGATTAAGGATACCAACAGCCAAGACCAAGGGTCCTCCTTGGCCTGATGGCTTACAACACATCCTGTCAAGGGTCCACCTTGATTAAGGATACCAACAGCCAAGACCAAGGGTCCTCCTTGGCCTGATGGCTTACAACACATCCTGTCAAGGGTCCACCTTGATTAAGGATACCAACAGCCGAGACCAAGGGTCCTCCTTGGCCTGATGGCTTACAATCCTGTCAAGGGTCCACCTTGATTAAGGATACCAACAGCCAAGACCAAGGGTCCTCCTTGGCCTGATGGCTTACAGCACATCCTGTCCAGGGCCCACCTTGACTCAGGATTACAAACATAACAGCCAAAGACCGAGGATCTTCCCCGGCCTGATGGCTTAAATAACGTCCTACCAAGAGTCCACCTTGACTCAGGAGTACAACACATTTAAAGCCAAGGAAACCTTCCTCGGCCTAAATAACTTGAGGGTATAGTTAAAGCCGAGAGTTCTTCCTCGGCCTAACCACTTGCCCAACAATTTGGGAGCAAGGAACCTTCCTGGGATCCCACCTTCTTGAGTCTAGTGACTCTGCCTAGCATACAAAAATATGAGCAAGTTATTGAATTAACATGAATCATGACAAAAGGATTTTCATTGATGTTCAAAAAAGAATTACAAAGTCCTATCATCTATTACAGAAAATAAAGAAAAGAAAGCTATCCTAAGACTGTTGCCCGTCATCAAAAGGCTTTTCGAGCCAGTCTTCTGTGATAGTGCCAGGGGGAGGAAGGACCGCTTGTTCAGTAAGGACATTCGTTTCCTCGGCCCCTCCTTCCATCTCGGCTTCCATGGCCTCAGGCTCTTCTTCATCCTGGATCGCCTCCACCAAGTCTTTTATATTGTTGGGGACGACAGAGGCCGGCCTCCACACTTCCCTGCAAGCTTGAGCTTCCTTGGCAGCCATTATCTCCAAGTTGCTCTCAGAAAAGGGGACCAAGTGGTGGAGAGCCCTGACTTCCTCGGCATATTGGTCCCTGCAAATCAGCTGGGCAACCTTATTGATGTCCAAACCGGTGGAAGGATCGGCCCAAGATGCTCTAGGGCCAAATGAAAATAACCATCTTCAAACATAGTGGCCGTCTGCTCGTCCACGGCCTCTCTAAAGGCCGGCGGCTATCATCAACTCCTTGAAGGCCGAGCTCTCCTTGAACCGAGCAACGGCCTCTTCCTCCCTAGCCGGGAGGAGTAGCTTCCCA
Organism: Adenophora triphylla var. japonica; assembly: GCA_022495995.1. Taxonomy (NCBI): domain Eukaryota; kingdom Viridiplantae; phylum Streptophyta; class Magnoliopsida; order Asterales; family Campanulaceae; genus Adenophora; species Adenophora triphylla. Next base: position 344,059 of record JAFEMH010001678.1, read on the forward strand.
ACCCTGTGCACTTGGGGCCTCAGCTTCCTCGGCCCTAGTTTGGACCTCGGCTTTTTCTTTCCTTGCCGTAGCAAGCTCTTCATTTTTCAGCCGGAGATGCTCCTCGGCTTTGATCTTCTCGTTCTCGGCCCTCTTCACCTCAGCCTCAACCTTGGCCTTGGCTGCCACAAGTTCAGCATCCTTAGCCTTTAAAAGCTTAGCCAAGGAAGCCTTGTCATTTTCACTCTTCACTTGGGCAGCCTTAGCCTCATTCAGGCGCCTAGCCTTCTTCTTGGCCAAAACATTTTCATACGCCGTGATGGAAGCCAACTGAAAGAGAAATCATTATTAGAAAGGCAAACAAATATCAAGGGCAATAACCAAGAAAGAGATTAACACTTACCTCGGCGATTAAGAGTCCCTTGTGGCAGAGCAAGGTATCCTCATTGGGAGCCTCTTTACAAAATGCCTCGTAGGCATCCTCGTCCATAGCCCTCTGAATGGGAGCTCGGCCCAATCTTACAAAGGGTCCCTCCCTAGCCAACAGGGGAAGTCCCTTAAGACGGGGAACGTTGAGGGACATGCTCTTAGCCAGCTCGTCGGCCTCCTCAACTGTCTTGATGTTTTGAATGGCTAAGGGAGGAGGAGCCTCAACATTGGGGGCTGTAAGTACCCAAATCTGGATCGTCCAAATCCGTCACAAAGTTAACCGAAATCCGTTAGCGGCCCGCTCCAGGTTAAGCCGGAACTTCGTTAAACTCCCGTTCTTTGTGCCAACGAGGCGTCCGGATCGCGCCCCGTGCATCCCGACGTCGAACCGTACTTAGCACGTGACATCTCACGTAAAAGTATGGCTTTCCCTGAAAAACGCATTTTCCGGCACTTTCCGGGGGCGTTTCGGACATTTCCCGGACTGTTATTTTAAAAAACGGACAAAACCGGGACCGGGGGACAAAATCCCACATGGCTGGTGACTCAGAGGGACACGTGGCAGCCATGCCACTGCCCACACATCACCCTTCAATCAATTTCAGAGGGAAAAGACCAAAATGCCCCTGGTTTGCAAGCCAGTCGTGGGACTCACCTTGTGCACTTTTCACGAAATTGCCCGGCAAGTCCCAGATTTCCAAAATTCCCAAAACCCCTGAAATTCAGTCCAAGTCCGGCCGGACTCCTACTGCAATTTTCACCCTATAAATAGAAGTTGCTGTCAAAGGCAAAGAGAAGGATTTCATACCAAAAAATCACCACCCCACGGTCCAAACTGGTTTTCACCCTTCCCGAGCTCCCGTTTTGTCTCGATTCGCGTGAAACCTTCGTATTTCGATCAAATACGCACCCTACAACTTCGAAACAACCTTTCGAATCACTTTCCGTGTCCCGTACACACCTTCCGAGCCAAAGGAGTCGACCCTAGCCATAGGTATAACTCCCTCTCTCTGAATCTTCCGTTCCGTCTCGGTTTACGCGCCAGTCGCTATAACCGTTTCGAACGTCGTTATCAAAATGTAGACGCCTCCGTCTAACGGGGTCCGATACGTTTTAGCCCCTCGATCCTCTTCTCTTTCCGTAAGAGAAGTAATCACGGGTTAAAACGGCGTTCCGACCCCGTTCCATTTACTTTCATGTCATTTACAATTCCGAGCCGTTTGGCCTCGTTGATCGTCATTTACAATTCCGAGCCGTTTGGCCTCGTTGATCGTCATTTACAATTCCGAGCCGTTTGGCCTCGTTGATCGTCATTTACAATTCCGAGCCGTTTGGCCTCGTCGATCGTCATTTACGAATCCGGATCGTTTGATTCCGTTGACACCGCTTTAAATACTGTCATTTACAAGTCCGATCCGTTTGGATTGTGATAGTATTTACTTTTCAAAAGTCCGAGTCGCAACCCGATTCGTTGATCGCATATCATTTAATACGCATTTTTCCCGTAAAAATCGTTAACAATGTAATGCCCGGTTCAAAACCGGAGTTCGTCCGTCGAACTCTCTTTCAAAACGCGCGAAGTGACGTTCGGCCTCCGAATGTTCATCTTCAAACTCAAAGTCAAAGCCGCCATTTGATACTTAAAATCATTTAATACGCTTTTTCCCGTAAAAATCGTTAACAATGACTCGTATGGCTCAAAATCGACGTTTGCCACGCAAACGCTCATTTCAACTCAAAACCGACGTTTGTCATTCAAACGTTCGTCTTTTCAAAAGTCACCTAATCAACGTTTGTCATTCAAACCAAGATTAAGCTTGTCATTCAAGCCCCCATTTCAAAACACACACACACACACACACACACGATTTCGAGAAAGGTAGAAAGACTCGTCATGCGAGGCGTTTCGGGCGATCTCGTAATACTCTACCCGAAACGTAACTTGACCTCCGAACCTAACAATCTCTGGTACAAAAAGCTTTTTACTCGTTTTTGCTGCCAATAAAAATGATCCCCGTTTTCAAAGCCTTTTCCTAAGTTTTTGCTACCAATAAAAACGACACCTTTTCACAATAGCCGTTTCTCAACGTTTGGGCTCAAAATACAAAAACCGCGTGGCGACTCCTCATTTTTCCTTCCCATGAAGCGAGGTCTCAGACACCAACCCCCCGCGAAAGACAACCGCCTTTTCCGCCGCCCCGCGCGCGAAAAAGATCGGGTAATTTCAGTTGGCGACTCCGCTGGGGAAAAGATACTTTTTTCAAAACTACCGTTGTTTTCTAAAAAGCCTTCCGTGGGTCAAACTTTCGTTTACCCTTCCTCGTTTTCGTGTGTGTGTTACTTTAAACCTCGAACGGTTTTTTTCAAAAGGCATTACATTGTCAACTTTTCAAAATCTTACCATGTTTGTGCATCCCCATTCATGTTTGATTTTCATGCTATATTTTGAACTGTGCATCATAAATTCTTTAAGACACATTCTGAAAAATCTCTGTTTTACTCAGAAAAAAGAATTTTAGTGACCGCACACTACGCGCACTTGCTGCCTCGAAACACCGCACTTCACGTGCACTTGCTGCCTCGGTACACTGCACACTACAACCCCTAACCCGGGATGGCCTTATCAGTTGCACTCCGATTGGTCTGCCAGACACCTTTCGGGGGCGCACGGGGTCGTCCCAAACATCCCATCCTAGCCCGTGTAAGCCATGCACTCTTTGTGTCACACTTTGTCCAAGACCCCGGTTGGTTTTTGGCTTAGCTCGTGTCATAAAGCCTAAGTGTATGTTTTTTTCACGCCGGGCCCCGCTCCGAGTCAAGCTCGAGAGTTTTAGACCGAAGGTCGTTCCCGACCCGAAGTCTTGAGCTTTTCAGCCTTGACTTTGACGCGGAGCTCTGCCGAAAAATATACCCGAAGGTTCAATGTGACGCCGTGTCACCAAACCTCGCCGTATGTACCATGCCAGCCACAACTTGGCCAACGCTAAAAGCTAAAGGTCTCTCGCACAAGCGAGTCAGGAGAGGTCATGCCCAAATTTTGGCACGACTCCCGCCTTAACTTAAGGACGTTGACCTCGACCGTGGCCCGTACGCCGCACACGTCGAAAGTTTGCGTGATCAGCTAGCCTTAAGTTCACTTTTTCCTTTGTCGGTGGAACTCGCTTGCCTTATCAGACCTCGCTCGGGATAGTCCGTCCTGAGAAAGATGATCTACAATGGAAACGAGGGGCTTATAAGCGTAGTGACGAGATCCACTGATTAGAGCTCTAGGATTAGTTGCGAAAAAGAAGACACGCTCTTTTCCAACCAATTAGGACTCTGAGAAAACGCGCTTTAAGTAAACTTTAATCGGTAACTGCACATTGCACAAGCCCGAAAACCTTGAGCCAAATACCCTTTTCCGAAGCCTAAACCCTTCCTTTCGTTCCCTGCAGCGAGCAGAAAGTGGTTCAGATTTCCGGGTCAGCGCCTTGCCAGGATCACAGTAACGGCAGCGTCAGACAGTTCTTCGGTTCCCTCAGTTCCCTCAGCCAGAATTTCCGACATGTCTAGCTCACCGAGAAATCGTGACGGGGAAGGACCCCCGCCACCGGTAACAGATATGACATTGGAAGAAGCCATCCGGGCTTGTGAGGTTCACAAGAGGCAGAAAGAAGATCAGCAGAATTTCGTGGTACAGCTTCTGAATGAGCGTGGTATAGCAGCTATCCCCAGTCAGACGGTACTTTTGTCCTGGTCGAGGATGACGATTCCCCGAAACCAGTTCACCAAACCTTCAATCAGGTTCCTCCCCCGCCAACTTACGGGATGCCTTCCAACCAAGGAAACAGCCGACCTAGGCTCCATGTTGCCACCTCTCAGGGCAACCCTGTCAATTTTGGTCAGCCCAGTGCTACACCCATCACTCAATATCACCAGCGCACCGCTGGACCATCTCAGGATGCCAATATCCCTCAATACCCTCCCGGGTTCGTCCCGTTGCCTATACACGAATCCCTAAACACCGGGGACAAACCCCGATACAGTTCAGAAAAGGCTCCCGTATATTCTCATATACCAAGCCTTCCACCTCCAATCACTACCGCTCACGTGGTAGCACCCGGCGCCGAGCCTCACAGTCCACCACTGGACCCAACCTTAGCCTGGATGGTCGAGCAGATGAAAGACCTGAAAGCCACCATGAGCAGCTCAAAGCAGGAAACGTTCAAATCCACCGATCCGGGAATGGTCACGCCTCTCCCTGCCAAGTTCAGAATGCCGGAGATGGACCGATTCGATGGAACCGAATGTCCTCAAACGCACGTCGACACTTACGTTCTCGGCATGAGAGCAAAAGGAGCAACCCTCCAGCAAATGGCCGACCACTTCCAGCATACGCTCAAAAGTTCAGCGTTACGATGGTTTCTGAGGGTCAAGCCTGCGGATCGCCACACCTGGGAACAGATCAGTAACATCTTCCTGGAACGATACAGATCCAACTTAGAGTGGGAAACAAGTCGCGAGGACTTAATCACCACTGAGCAGAAAGCGGATGAAAGTGTTGGGGAATTCTACAAGAGATGGAGCTGGAAACTCTCCGAAATCATGGAGCCACTCTCCAAAGACGAACAGATGCGGATCTTCAAGTCTTGCTTGAGACCGTCCATCAGAACTCTCATCAGTCACAATTTCTTCCCAGATCTCCGGGCCATGGTCAATGCCGGCTCACAGTTCGAGAAGGATCTCAAGGAAAAGTTGGCTACTGCACAGCCATACAGATACCGCTCAACAGCTGCATTCAATCCTGCACCGGCCCCCGGCAAAGGGAAAGATACGTCTGTCAACTACGTCCATCAGGGACAACAGTCGGGTAACAGAAACCCAGTCCCACAAAGCAACAGTTCTACTCAGAAGCAGCCTGTCGTACACTTCGACAAGTTGGACATGCCACTAAGCAAGATGCTGGAAGGGTTAATCAAGGAGGGTCTCCTTAAGCCCGTGGCCAATTACAAACCCAAAGTTCCCGTAGCCAATGCGGACAAGAGCAAATACTGCGCCTTCCATCAGTATCACGGCCATACCACTGACAACTGTTTGGGGTTGCGATACGAAATCCAGAACTTGATAGAAGAAGGCAAGTTAGAGCGCCCCCGTGGGCCCAATACAGTCGGGAATCCCTTTCCGAATAATAACAGCGTGAATTCCATTGAGTGGGTGCCCAAGAAGAGTGCCACAGAACCAGTTTCTCCGCCTCTTTCAGCTGGATCCTCCTCTAATGTCCACATCAGCTACGATGTTTGTGACTGCTCCGCCTGCCTGGAGTACGAGTCTCGAGAAACTGTCCGGAGCAATCCTCCGAGAAAACAGAAGAAGAAATCCTCTCAACAGCAACTGAGAGAAAGATACGAAGCCGGAGATACCAGCGTAGGTACACTTGGAGAACCCTCCGGGAGGTTCGACTACTACGTACTGTACTCCAGCCAGTCCTCTTTGCCTCCAGGCCATGCAGCTCTAGAGCAGACAGGGGTGGGAAAGCCGAAAAGCCCAGCTGAAACCAGAATTCAGACCCTGGAACACCGGAATACCTCAGATCTTGGTAGTCCTACTGCCAGTCAGAAGCCTAACCCTCCGCGGGATCAGCCAAGATTCAACTTGTCCAGCTTCCGAGCCCGGACCGGTAAAGGAAGACCAAGGTCAGCTTGGCAATCGCACTCGATCAATGTGCTAACCAAGGGCGGCAACCGCCACAGGCAGCCTCAACATACTCCTGAGGTTCCAGCAAAGGCTTTACCTCGCAAGAGGAAGACAGGAAACGGATGGCTGGATGACTCTCCTTCTACGGATAGAGACGAGATCTACGACTCCCGCCTGTATGGCAGCATGATCACGTTCTGTGATGAAGACTTACCGAGAGACGCCTCGGGGCACAACGAAGCTCTGTACATCACTCTCAAACTCAACACCATATCACTCCCCGGAGTATTGGTAGATAACGGGTCAGCCGTTAATGTCCTCCCTCTCAGCATGATGCGAGCTCTCCGCATCCATGAAAGCCATTTGATACCGTCTACTCGGACTATCAAGGCCTACGACAACTCGTCTCGTCCCATCCTAGGGACAGTGACTCTGGAACTTTGGTTCGAAACCCAAATGGTGCCAGCAAAATTCCACGTGATGGACATTCCATCCGAGTTCACAGCTCTTTTGGGACGCCCTTGGCTACACCACATGAAGGCCATAGCTTCCACTCTCCATCAGTGCGTCAAGTTCATTAACCGACAGGGAGACCTCGAAGTCATCCGAGGGGACAGTTTCCTCATAGGAAACGAAGCCGAGACAGTAGCCAAGCGTGTCCGCACTCGAGGCAGGGGTTACCTCCTTGAATCAACCAAGGGACTACCGGGGCAAATCTCATCGAGAATCCCTCGAGTCCGGAGATGCTAACTATGTAAACGTACTCGAGCGGGCGGACCACAGACGATCCGATACATCAAGTTCAACTGTCGTTTCCAACACTTGGAGCGGGATTGGAAGGAAACGCTGAATATCGCCATGATACGGGCACATAAACCCCCGATCTCCAATCGGAGGTTCGTCGGCATTCTCCAAACCAACTCTAGCCTCCCGCCTGTGCGAAGAGGTTTTTGTGATAAAGGTCAACAAACACCGTCATTCCCGTGATGAATGCATGGAAGTTGTATGGGACGTCCTCCACGAGGAACTACCCGCTGCACCCCTCTTCTCCAACGAAGAGCATAATGTTTTCCTAGGCTTTGCTCCGGCAACGCAACTGACGCTTGATACGTCCCTACACACGGATTGAGCGATCGGATGACGATGAATCTGGACTCTCCGTGAGTCGAGGACGCGCGGACCCGCAAGCGCACCTCAACATTCACATGCTCGGTTTGAGGACGGAAACTCCTTCCGTCGGGTTCACTTACGACCAAGGTTCCAATACCATGGAAATTGTCAAGCTCAACGTCCAGTACAGACAGCTATCTGATAATTGGAAGCACGTGATTCACGCAACGAGGAATCCCTCTGATCAAGTGAAGGACGACGACTTCGTCAATATCATCTATTCCAGGTATCCTGATGAAGCCAAGGATCCCGTCCTTGTTATCTGCAACACCAAGGTCACCCTCGATGGCCGCTTTGCTCATGGTAAACGAGGCACGGCCAAGCGAGCTCGAGCTCATCACTACTTCCGAGTACCGGCCCGGCGGCAACCGGCCCGTGCCGTCAGTCAAGCTTATACCCTCAAACGCCGCCAGAGGCCAAGGACAACAAAGGAGACCAAGCTCCTCACCCGCTACAAGTCGAGATCGACCTCGGGAATGCTTCCGGCGGCCACCCCAGAAAACATCGCGAAAGTCTTCCCCGTAAGGCGAGTCGGCTTCCGACACGGGAAATGACCACCTCGGCATCAACATGCTTCCAGGTTCGATTCTACTCCCGGCCGTCACGGCCCCGGATTCGAGACATCCCACAATCGACCGCTAGCTCGATAGACTTGGCGATCGAACGAGATCACGAGACCGCCAACATTGCGAATTCAATACCCCGTGGGGTCAATCAAGCGAGATATGGGCAAACTTCTTGGTGATCGAGATTAAGGAAGGACGCATGGAATGTCCCGGTCAGGCTTCCTTCGTCAATGTAATCCAAGTGTTCCCGCCATTCGGTGATTTGAATGTAATCACGGTTACGGACACTAGCCGGACGATGCGCACCTACGGAGGCTGCCTAGGTCTCGCCAGGAAAGCTCTCATGGAGCTAGCCGCTCAAGAAAGTCGTCTTTGGGACGAAGCCCAAGCTCGAAAAACCTACAGGGACCAAGCCCTTAAAGTGTCACGCGCAGCTTTAAAGCTAGAGGCCAATCTAGACCAGTTCGACCTCAGGAGTTTTGCCCATGGCAACTTCCCGGACTACCGTCTGTTCTCATCCAACCCCCTCTGCCAGGCAAGGGTGGTCAACGGTCCCGATGACCTAGGAGATGGAACGACACAGCAGAACGAATCCCAGCGCTTACCTTCCCGAGGAAAGCAAGTTCTCTGTGAAAGCGACGATGAAGACGATGAAACCATTCTCTTCCAAGCCGGGCATGAAGTCAACAAAACCGGACTCCCAAGGGTCCTGGGAGGATGGGAACGGATCATTACCGCACTCAAATTGAAAGGCCAACTCAGGGAGGAAGGTCTATTTAAAAACAGGAGGAGGATGGAAATTCGTCTCGAGCAACTACTCAGGGAAATTCCACAGTCTACAGACTTCATTTACAGAAACAATCAACTGGGACAGCAACCAGTCACATGGGCCGATGTTCGGGAAGCCGTATACTCACCTTCCGACATACCCGCCACTCAGATAAAGCAGAGAAGAAAACTCTCCCCGATGGAGGTTTACCTAGACTGCCGCACGCAGTTCAAAGAAGCACTGGCTATTCTCACATGGGAAGAAACGCAGGCATTAACTCTCGACGCAGGCTCCGCTGCAAGAAGGTTGATCTGGGCCCAGAGTGGAGGAAAACTAGCCAACCACGAGTATCGCCAGACCCAACTCCAGCACGCCACAGTATGCTCAGCAAGAAGGAAAGGAACGCGATATACCGTGAAGAGATCAAGGAGACCGTTCGTTTGAGCCGAGAACTCTCCAACCTCCCCCGGAGGGTCAGCAACGCACAGTTCAGTCCAGGCAATCACTGTTGTACACTGACATTCGAACAGCTACGTCAAACTGTAGGCTACCTCCCCTCAGAGGCACCTAAGCCAGTATCCTGGGACAGAATCCGTCAAGCCTGCGAAGCTCAGAATTCATCCACAATCAATGAGTTGAGGGAAGACATATGGCCCTATGCTACGAGGAATCCTCCTCTAACTATGGCTCAACTCGTAGGCAGCCTGTTCAGAAGGGACCAAACCTGATGTCAGCGTTCTAACCCGATCGGGTCAAATCCATGCATTACCACCTAAGGCCACCAAAAAGCCGACGGAGCCAGAATTGCAATCCGGCCAGCCCGAAGACACAAGTTCCTTGAAAGAGGACCCGATCCTCGCTCAGCTCAAGCAGACTCAGGCAAACATTTCCCTTTGGTCTCTGCTCACTTCCTCTTATCCTCACAAGCTCAAGCTAGAGGAAAGCCTAGCCCGTACCATGGTCCCCGTGGACGCAACCCCAGATGAAGTCATTCAGATGATCGGCAACATCCACTATGGCAACATTATCACCTTCACGATTTGGACCCTCCAAAATTTGGGGCTGATCACAATGAGCCGCTCTACATCACAGTCCAGCTGGACGAGCGTCGCCTTCCACGTGTGTTGGTAGACGGAGGTTCCGGAATGAATCTCTTGCCCACCAAGATGATGGACCTGCTTGACATCAAGCCCACAGATCTGAAGCCTTCACCCACACCTGTCAAGGCCTATGACTCTACTTCCCGTACAGTTCTCGGGGTTGCTACCCTTAACATGTGGTTCGGCAAGCGGGTGATCCCCACCGAATTCCAAGTGTTGGACATTCCAATCACTTTCACATCCATCCTGGGGCGTCCCTGGCTGCATCAAATCAATGGCGTGGCATCCACCCTTCATCAGTGCCTCAAGTTCATGCAAGGAAACGAGCTAACCACGCCTACGGCGACGTGTCACCACCAGGGGGACCAAAGACCAACGACATTCCAGTCTTGGAAATCAAGCATAATGATGACATGCCATTAACTGGATTCACTGAGACCTCCAAGATCCAAATATGCAACGTGGACCTTCCACTGTCTCACGATCAGATTCCTCCCGCCATGAGGATGATGAAACTCATGAACCTCATCCCAGGATGGGGCTCGGCAAGCGGCTGCAAGGCCAGCACCAAGTTATTGAAGTCCAGGACCACACCACGGTCCAGGGGCTTGGCTACGTGCCAACACCGGGCCGACATCAAGGAAGACAAAAGGCTCGCCCGCACTGGGCAAAGTGCATGCCAGCCCCATAAAAGGGGAACCTCCGACGGCACACCCAACCTCCAGCCTTACAGCTTTGACCTCGCTCATTACTTCACCACGGGAACCGACAGCAGAATCGAGGGGACCAACAAGGGAACCGACAGAGAATCGAGGGGACCGACAATAAACCGACAGCCGAATCGAGGGGACCGACAGTGGAACTGATGAAGATGAGAAAGAAGCAGGATAGTCGGCACCAAGACTACAGAAAGAATGGAACATGCCTAGCACGGGACCTCAAGCGTTTCAGAGGACTCAAAGCTAATCCGGTAAGGGAGCGTTCCTCGACATCAAAGCTCTACCTGGACCAGCTGCCACCACAGTCCAGCATGAGTACACATTCAAGGGAATCCCAGACTTGGAGGAGCAACTCAAGGTACTCTCCATGGGAAACAAGTTGTTCGGATCAGCCGCCGAGGCCACATTCGAGACAATAAGTCCAAAGCAGAAGGAACCAGAATTCATAGAAGACGCTCTCAGATGACCAGCCTCTACAGTAGTCCGTTTGAAGAAGTCATGGAGTTGCCCAACTTGATCGGCGGGGCTCCGACAACAGCATGATCGCCATGATAGGGACAGCGGAGCCAAGCCTCTCGATCCCCGCACCCTCCTCAAGCATCCAGCAATGCCACTGAAGAATTGGGTAACTTTCACCGGACCAAGGGCAAGCCAGGCAAAATTGGAAGACAAGCTGGGCCCGCACCCACATCTCCCTAAACCCGGTCTCAAACCCCTTGAGTCAGTCCTTGTCAGAGTCCAGTCCTCTGAGTCATCCAACGGCCTTACGCCGAGGACTATAATGTTGTAGCCAATCATGTATTCCCGTTCTTGTGTAATGAAAAGTCTGACCTTTCGGAGTATCCTCTCATTGCCACTTTAACAACTGATAAGTTAACAAACAACTTAAAAGACGTTAATAATTCAATTGATAAAGAAGCAGACACATTAAACGAACAATACATTAGAGAAGTTCTCGAGCGTGTAGTTGACCAAGAGGACAACCGGGCCCAAGCTGCCGAAGAGGTTATGACCAAAGTGAACCTGGGGTCAGTGCAAGAGCCTAAAGAGACACAAGTGGGCAGTTTCTTTGCCGATGCAGAAAAAGAAGCCCTGATAAACCTCCTCAAGGAGTATGTTGACGTGTTCGCCTGGTCATATCAGGACATGCCAGGACTCGATCCCTCAATCGTGGAGCACAGAATTCCCCTGGATCCAGAATCCATGCCTCAAGCAAATGTAAGCGCGCAAGATCAAGCCAGAGTGGTCCTTGCAAGTTAAAGAAGAAATTGAGAAAATGCTCCGAGTTGGTTTCATCAGAGTGATTGAGTACCCGACTTGGCTCTCCAACATCGTGACGGTCACCAAGGCCAACGGAAAGGTCAGATGCTGCGTGGATTTCCGGGATCTCAACAAGGCCAGCCCTAAAGATGATTTCCCACTACCTAACATCGACATGCTGGTCGACACCACGGCAAATTTCGAAGTAAAGTCCTTCGTGGACGGGTTTGCTGGATACAACCAGATCAAGATGTCCGAGGAGGATCAGGCCAAGACTGCCTTCACCACGCCATGGGGGACGTACTGTTACACGGTCATGCCGTTCGGTCTAAAGAACGCTGGGGCTACTTACCAGCGGGCTGCAACAGCCCTTTTCCATGACATGATTCACAAAGAAATCGAAGTATATGTCGACGACATGATCATCCACTCCAAGGGATCAGACATGCAGCACATGACAGATCTGAGGAAGTTCTTCAACAGACTCAGAAAACACTCCATGAGGTTGAACCCGGCAAAGTGCACCTTCGGCGTCAAGCGCGGCAAGGTACTGGGGTACATGGTTACAGAAAGAGGTATCGAAGCCGATCCCAGGAAAATCAAGGCCATCATCGACATGAAGCCGCCTCAAACCCTGACAGAAGTGAAAAGCTTCATGGGAAGACTTCAGTACATCAGTCGCTTCATCAACCAGTTGACATCTCTCTGCGAGCCCATGTTCAAACTGATGAAAAAGAATGCCGACATCAAATGGGACTTCGAGTGCCAAACAGCTTTCGAGAAAATCAAGACTTACTTGGTTAATCCCCCACTCGTGCCCGCCACATGAAGCCAAGCCACTACTCCTGTATCGGACAGTAACAGACACATCTATCGGAGCAATGCTGGCACAAGAACAGAAAGATTACAAGGTTGACCATGCAATCTACTTCGTAAGCTGAAAGCTTCAAGGAAGTGAACTCAGCTACTCAAAGATCGAGAAAACCTGTACCGCCTTGGTATGGGTAGTCGGGAAACTGAAACACTACATGCAGTCGCATTCAGTGCTCCTGGTCTCCAAAGTGGACCCCGTCCGATATCTCTTTGACAAGCCATCCCTGTCAATGCGGCTAGCCAAGTGGTCATTCTTCCTGGCTGAGTTCGACATCAAGTACATGGTCAGAAAATCGACAAAGGGCAGAGTAATGGCAGATCAACTTGCCGACTTCCCGAGCAGTGAACCTAAGGGTCCTGATCCGCAATTTCCGGACGACGGAATCTTCTCACTTGACAGCGCAAACCGCTGGCAACTCTTCTTCGATGGGGCAGCCAACAAGAAGGGGAATGGCATTGGAATGCTCCTTGTCGATCCCAAGGACGAGCATACTCCCATAGCCATCAAGCTGAATTTCGAAGCAACCAACAATGCAGTAGAATACGAAGCCTGTGCAGCAGGTTTGGAAGCCGCCCTCGAGCGCAACATCTCAGAGCTGGATGTATATGGAGACTCAACATTGATCATCAATCAAGTATCCAACAAATGGAAGACGGTAGATTCTGGCCTTCAGAAGTACCACGCGTACATGGAGGAACTCATTGCTCAGTTCAAGGACATCTCTTTAAACTATTTGCCAAGAGACAGGAACCGCTTCGCAGACGCCCTGGCAACCCTCGCCTCTCTTGTCGAAATTCCCGAAGGGAAAGCAGTAAAACCCCTCAGAATAGGCAGACGGGAAACACCCGCCTATTGCTGTGAGATCGAAAAAGAAAAAGAAACGATCGACGAACCCTGGTACAATCAAATTTACCAGTACCTCCAAAGCGGAGAAGCTTCCTTTACAAATGAAGATGGAAAATACAAAGAAGGGATCAAAGCCAAAAACATGATGGCATTAAAATGCCTGGCATCCCATTTCGTCATTCTGGGGGGTATGTTGTACAAGAAGCGCCACCAAGGACCACTCCTTCGGTGTGTAAACAAAGAAAAAGCCAGCGAGCTAATGAACGAAGTTCACAACGGAACCTGCGGTCCGCACATGAACGCCCGAGCATTGACACAGATCATTCTCCGTATGGGATACTATTGGATATCAATGGAAACAGACTGCATCCAGTTCGTCCGAAGCTGCGACAAATGTCAACGGTTTTCCAACCTCAATCACATCCCTCCTCATGAACTCTACTGCATGACTACGCCATGGCCTTTCGCCACATGGGGAATCGACGTCATCGACAAGATCACTCCTCCAGGGAGCAATGGTCACGAGTTTATTTTAGTCGCAGTCGACTACTTCACCAAATGGGTAGAAGCCAGATCGTACAAGGTACTGAATTCTAGGAAGGTGGCCGAGTTCATCCGAGAGAACATCATGTGCCGATACGGAGTGCCCAATGAGATCATCTCCGACAATGGGACTCACTTCGAAGGAAATTGTGACCAACTACTGACCGAATTCAGAGTCACACGTCACAGGTCTTCTCCTTACAGACCACAAACCAATGGTGCAGTAGAGGCAGCCAACAAGACTCTCGCCATGATAATCGTAAAGATGACCACCGGAGGTCGGCTGGCCCGAAAAGCTACATCTAGCCCTCTGGGATACAGAACATCAGTCAGAACCGCCACAGGGGAGACTCCGTTCGCACTTACCTATGGAATGGAAGCAATGTTACCCGTGGAATTGGAAATTCCATCCCTCCGAGTCCTCTTGGAAAACGGGATCAATGAAGTCGAATGGCTACAGAGCCGTCACGACGAACTTGCTCTACTCGACGAGCGCAGATTGAAAGCCATGGAACACACTCGAGCCTACCAAAGCAGAATGGCACGAGCATTCGACAAGAAAGTCAAGATCCGAGACATCAGAGAAGGTGACTTGGTGCTAAAGGAAAAGCCTCCTACGCAGACCAATCCCCTCGGAAAGTGGGAGCCTACCTGGATAGGACCGTTCGTGGTACAAAGAATCTTCTCCGGAGGAGCCATGAAGCTAGCAGACTTGGACGGAAACCCTTTCGTTAACCCCGTGAACGGAAGCAAGCTCCGCAGATACTTCGTTTGAGGAAGAGCACGAGTCAACTCACCTTCCCCATACACCGTCCCCCTCAGTAAATTAAAGTGCTAAAAGAGTAATACCCAACTGGATACATTCCCGCTAATGATCCAGGTAAAAAACAGGGTCGCACTTCTTTTGTCTTTGTTTTTCTCAAATTCACCTAAAAGTGTCGAACTACGGTGACCTGAGCCCCTTAGTCCAGTTGTAAAAGGGGAACGTAGGCAGCCATCATTGGTTCGGTCTAAAAAACAAAAAAAATACAATAAGCATCAATTGCTTGTGTTTCGAAAAACTCTTTTCATTTAACCTACAAATTCATAACGGTTAAAACATTCTTTGATGAGTTCAAGCACGGTCAACTCTTGACTCGCTACACGCTAGCAAAACTACAATAAAACATTAATCAATTAATGTGTCTGCAATGACAATGGATGGATACTGACAAAGAAGGTCAACCTAGTTTCTCGTACTAGGTCCTTCATCCTTCTTCCCCTTCCCTTTTCCCCGCGAGTGTTCTTCACCTTCGCAGAAAATATTCCGGTAGGCCTTCTACCTGGCTCAGGGACTCTTCCCGACGCCTCCGTCAATCCTGTGGCTGTCAATACAGTCCTTTCTCTAGCTCTGTCTCGAGCCGCCTCGCTTCGAGCCATCATCGCAGTGCTTTGATTGGCCTCCCGATCAGCACTTGCCACATAATCGGCCATGGCATCGCCAGTACGATTCCCAGGGTTAGCCCTCGCTTCTGTCCTCCTCAATGTCGAGCTGTCAGTGTGATCGCACCCAACAACTCACTCCGTCTCCACAAGATGGCCATCTGTGTCTCCCCCATACACTCTTCGTACCTCCCGTATACCGCGTCGACGAATAGTGCCCTCTCTCCGGTGCAAGAGAACCCTGGCAGTAAAGGACGTGTATTGCCACCACCGGCTGACCAGCAATAGCGTCGAAGGATCTCCATCCGCAGAGATCCCACCTCAAAGGTAGCAAAGATAACTCGATCGGCCAGTGGCACCTGCTCCAGCCCGTGCATGCCGCAGAACCAATGATGTAATATAGAAGGACGTCCGAGATGCCCGGCACTCTGAAGATCAACAGACCCTCCCGAGCGGTCCTACAAGTCTGTAACTTCCAATGGGGAACCCACCATAGCAAGTGATGCGTGCCAAGTCTGGCCATCCAGAGCTCCAGCACAGCCTGATTACCCCCTATCACCAGAGGACGTCGCGAGAAAGACCAAGCGTCACAGGACATTGGCACCTCAGGCATCATCTGCAGCCTCTCCCTCAACCACATGGTCAGCATAGCGGGACTCCCTCCCCACATGTATCGACTACCGGTCGCCATCCGGCCTATGCCCAGGAACGTCTCGCCCAAGACCAATGGCACGATGTCTCCTCCACTCCGGCACTGCCTCACCAGGTCCAGTACACTGTGATGGCACACACCCAGAGACGTGAATGTGAACAGAGTAGCAATCACACACAGAGCAAACGCGTCCCACGCAAAGACGCTCCCCTCAGCTCCGGCAAATCTTTCGGGCAGTCCCGAAATGTCAACGTAGTCGGAATCCTGTATCAGCATCCCGTATGCTTCTCCAGCCGAGATACCCAACAAGGACACTAGCTTCTCAACGGTGGCCATGCCACCAGCATACGGAAGAACTAGCTGTTCCGTCTCAGGTCCTCCCAGAATGGCCCGGAAATCTTCAAACGTAGGAGTGACTTCGTTGTACGAAAAGCTGTACACATTCCTCCTTACGTCCCAGAACCGAGACGCGGCTCTCAAAAGATCCCAATCTGGCATGAGCTCCTTCAAAGCCCAAACAGATTTAATCCCGTAACAGCCTTCGAAAAACCTTTTGTTCTGCCTCGTGTGGTTCCGTACCCACGACTGAAAGTTGTCCAAATATCGCTCTTGCATCCGAGACGATAACTTGGGAAAAGGAGCCATGTCAGAAGGTGAAGAAAACCTTAAAGAAATGGAAAAGAACTCAGCCAGAATGAGCAAAAGCAATGCGCAGTTCTTACAAATTGCAAAGCTGAAACTGCAATTTAAAGAATCTGGAAATTCAATCCTAGTCCGGCCGGACTCCCTCTGCAGTTGACTTGGTCAACTCTGCAGCCAGCTGCCTTAAAAGTTGGAAACATTTCCAAACCATGCCCTGTTCACTCTTATGAAATCTGCGTGCCTGCCCCTGATTTCATTTAACCAATGTCAATATCCCTTCCGCCCCGGGCTCGTGCAACAGTGCAAATAATTAAAAATTAGTGCATACATGCTTAATTTTTGACCCGTTCAATTTTTAATGCATTTCTCCTTTTTATTTATTTTTGATTAACCTATTTGCTTATTTGCCGAAAATAACTGAAGGTGATCACAGAATAAATATGCGAAGTACAGGTTCCGCCCCACGGGCGCCTTTTTGCAAATACATTTCAAATCAAAATTTGTTCCTGACAAATACATGCATTTTGTCTAAACAAAATAGTAAAGAAAGAAAGCAGTAAAAAGGGGACTACTCGGAGTCCTGCTCGTCATCCGTACACTCTCGACGTACTGCTCCGCCGCCGGATCTGCGTAAACAGGAACTCGCCGAACTCCTCCAGCCGGGAATAGGCAAAGGGCCTCCTCGGAGTACGCGAACTCGAGGACTCCCCCCTCTCGCGCCCGAGTGCGCGTAAGAAGGAGCTCCAAATCCAGCCGTTCCGCCCGCGAACCGGCCAAACCCCCGTGTGAAGTCCTCCCCACCGGCCGTGGGAGCGGGCGAGCCCTCGGCCTGGACGGCCCCCGATCGCGGACGTCCACGCTCCTCCGGGAACCGCACCGCATGAACTCCACGAGCCTCTGGCGTGGCGGACCACCCGTCCACCAACCTCATGGCCTCATTGTACGTACGGCCAGATACCTGCGAACCAGAAAAATCATCAGAAAGCGAACAGAAAGTACAGATGCATCATGTGCAGAATGCTACTATCAAATGCAGAAAATCAAAAAGGTGCTCACCGAAGCATTGGGGTCCGCCCTGTATCGTGGTCTCGGCTCCGCCGGGAGCGGGATCACAAGTCGCCTGCGCGAACCGTCCAGCCCCTCGTACGCTAGCCTAGCTCGCGGGACAGGAAAATGTCGAGGACCTCCAGGAACCTCGCCCTCCCTATGCTGCACCTGCGGGCTCCTCAGCCTCATCCTCAAGAAAACATCATAAGCGGCCCCCGCTATGATGTACTCGGTGAAGTACACACCCTGAAGGTATCCCTCCAGCTCATCCATCGGCATCTCCCGGGGATGCTGCATGTACAAAGGAGGATCCACCGGCACCAAAGGAAGGGACCCCGGCCTATGCTGACGAGTCACCCTCTCCCCCAGATACATGGTGTAACGACCCTAACCCTAGGCACTGATTTAACATCATATAGTGTGCTTTTAAAATTGTTGTTAATATTGTGTGTTCATTTTTATATCTTTGATTTTATATTAGGATGAGATAATTGAGAGAAATTAAATAAAGACCTTGGGAAAAGTATAATAAATGACAATAAATAAAATGTGAGTAGTTAGGCTTTAGTTTGTGTAGGGGGAAAAGAAATAAAATGATTGGAAGTATTAATTGAGGTATGGGGGACCATACCCTTTTGTCCTTTTTCCCTCACTCTCTTCCTCTCATACCCGGCCCCCCCCCCTTCTCCTTTACAATTTCATTACTCCATCTCCCTCCTTCTCCTCCTTAATCTCTCTCAATCCATGGAACTTCCATGGATGAGGCTTTATCTTCTCAAGCCTACCAAGTGCAATCCTTCACCATTTTTAGATCCGAGAGTACTTTTGGAATCGGGAGACCAAGAGGAGTTCTTCAAGCTCAAGAAATCTATGATCCATCTCCCATTTTAATGTGAGTTGTTATGACCTTTCCTTCGTTAAATGTTCATGGATACTAAATGTTGTTATGGTTGTGTTAATGGCTATTTGATGCTTTGGGAAGCCTTCTTGGAATTGAAGAATGTGTTAGTATTATAGAAATGGTTGTTGTTCATAAAAGTGGCCAAGAGTAGAAGTAAATGGGTTGGTGTGGATTGAATGGGAACCTTGAAAAATAGTAGTGAATTGGGTGGGAAACCAAGTGGGGATGATTTAGATTTAGGACATGATGCTTTGGGATTAAATGAGTTAAAATGAATTGAACAAAGTTAGGAATTTCCCTTAGGTTCACAAATTAAAGCACTTGGTTGGAAAAGTGGTTTCTTGAGAATCATGTGGTAAATGACTTAGAATTATAACATATTTGGGTCTAAAATGATTTAGTATGTGAAGCATGAAATTAGTAAGCTTTCTAGGTTCACACAAAGCAAAGGAAACTTGGTTGGGAACAAATGGGTATAGGTGATGAAGGATTTCTGCAATTGTTTTGATTCTGGCTCAGTCACGAGTCGTGCCTCAGGGCACGAGTCGTGCCTCGAGGAGTGGGACGAGTCGTGATCGAGTTATAAGGAAGTCGTGCCTTGTAGGGGACGACATTCGAAGGAAGGTGCAATGGGCACGAGTCGTGCCACTGGGGGACGAGTCGTGCCCGGCACAGTGTTTCACATCAAATTTAGAGCCGTTTAAACCTAACCAAACTCGAACCGAAATAGAATCTCTTTAACCTAGATTAAAGTAGAATACTTTGGCTACACATTAATATCCTAAGTGATCAAAATGGAATTGGGGAAGTACTTTAAATGTTACTTGGAAAATGCTAGTTAACCTGGTTTGGTAACTTAACAGAAATGATTCCAACTTGGTAGAGTTAAGCTGGGATCCTTATAGAGATCATATCTTATTGTATAATGACTAAGTAAGATAGGTTGATGATATCTCATTATCTTATGGAGTATTTATTCATGGATTGTATTATGCTTAGCGTGTTACATAAATGCCGCACTCGATTATTGGTTGAACATGAGTATATTTTACCATGTGACTATATTGCTTATTTATGCATAGTGTGTTAAAGAAATGTTGCACTATGATGTTGGTTGAGCATGAGTATATTTTACCATGTTGCTATGTTGTTTATCCCCTTTGTGGATTTATTCAAGTATCTATTATGTGCTTGATTATGTGTGAGTCGGTGACATTTGGGGTATAACATAATACGATCAATTATGGAAGTGTGACCTAATGTGATCGGATTATGTTATACCTGTGACCGTCCCCTTCGTGGCCACGGTTTGGGGTATAGCATTTGTAGTGAGCCAAAAGCCTTACAGTAGTTGCTACCGTCTTATTTGGTTCCCGAAAAATGGGTCTTATAAGACGTGAGTATTGCTTAAGCGGCTCACTGTAAGATTGGAGTATTATTATACCCAATGTTGTACGACTATCGTTCGAGACGGGAAAAGGTAAACCAAGGTAATGTAAGGTGTTTACGGCTTTTCCAACGTGTTATGTGCAACTTGTTATGTGTTGCATCTTTTATGGCATATTGCGCATTCATAATAGCTTGCCGAGATTTATTCTCACCCCTCTCCCTTTCTTGTTTTAGATTCCGAGACAGTGGACCGGCCAAGTAAGGGCGGTGAGGAGTTTGGAGGTTATATTTTGGGAATTGTTGGGTTTGATTAGATTGGTATAGGAAGTGTACTTTAGTATAAATCATTTACGGGAATTGTATTATTAAATCTTCATTTATTGTTATAACCGATGTCTTTTTGTAACTAAACAAGTTTAGATTTCTTTCTAAGTTAGTCAACTATTTCTCCATTGTGAAAAGGTGTAGACTTATTTTGAAAATGGTTATGTTATGTTTGGAAGTTAAATAAAAGGTTTTAAAATTTAATTGAAAATTGGGTTAGTTTGAGGACGCTACGGCTCGGGATACGTGTAGGTTCGGGTCGGGGTCCTCACAGTTGGTATCAGAGCTCGGTTAGAATTCTCGGGGTAGAGTCTAGCTGAGTGAGAGTGTGTGGTAACTTACGTCGAGAGTATTATGCAGGAATTTGTTCAAAGACAGAAAATGATATTGACTAACCGAGGAATCAAGGAAGGGTGAGTTATGGAAAGATAGATTTCCCCACCATCATTTGAGGTATTTTACCTGTCTCAGGAATTAGGGTTCATACTTTTATAAATCCTCGTGCATTCGTTCTCATGTGGCATTACATTTCATCTTTATGTGCATAATTGGCCTAAAAGTTGTTTTATGTGCTGGAGGTTCTACTCCTATGGGGTCGTACCTCGAATCATCCTTAATTATCTTAGTAGTTGTGATTAAGTGGGCATGTATTGCCGGTGGATTTGGTCGAATTACCAATCCGTGAATCATCGTTATATTAACCTGAATTATTTGAGTAGTTGTTGTGTTTGAGGAGGACTGTCGCAAGAAGCGAGTCTCCTTATCTACGTTTGATTTACCTCTGAGTGTAATTGAGTCGGATAAATTATTAATTGATATTATGTCACATATGCGTAAATGTCGAAGGTCTGACCTAAGGAATGTGAAGGTTATTTGGGTTGTGCGATATGTTTGATTTAAAATACACTTAAGTTATCTCGTGTACAGTGGTAAATGAATTTGCGAACTTTTAGTGGAGGTTAGGTATATGACCTAATTAAGAGTAGTTTATAGTTGTATAACGTGCGTGAGTATTTATACATTGGTGTCGCGTGGTAGAAACTAGGTATATGAGACTAGTATTGGAAGTGATAGTCTAAGTGAGATTATATGAGTTATAAAATATCGCGAGTACGAGACCTTATAGAAATAATATAACTTTGCCTTATGTGTTATTAGTGGACTAAGTGGTGTTTTCTACGTGAGTTTCAAAATGGGTTTTCATCAGGTATCATACCAGGATATTGAGATTTTGAGTTGCTATAAGGTACTAATTTGGTATTCGGAATTCCTAGATAGAGGACACAAATTGGGATGATGGACTTGATGACTCATCTTGAGAAAGTATTTGATAAAGCAGATAATTAGCTTATCGACCCTCCGTAAGGTAAATTAGTACTATATTGAGGAAAGATGATACTTGGTGGTTAATTATAAGGTTATAGAGATATTAAATAGGTAACTGTGAAGAACAAGTATTCGTTAGCACTTGTTGACGATTTGTATGACTGATTTTAGAAACTAGTAGGATACTCAATGGTTATTAGTTGAATTTTTTCGGAGTGTTACAATTACAGTGAAAATTTGCTTTAAGGATATACTTAAGACAACATTTATATATAGTATGACCGTTTTGATTGTGGATTGTGTATTAGTTATGGAGAGGTAAATAGGGTAAATACGAAGAAGTATAATAGATACAGTTATTGGTGATTTAAAGGATCAACTTCAGAAATTGGTAATATATGTATATGGTTCGTTTTGAAAATTGATTATCATTAGTTGAGAAAATGAGGATGAATCTTATTGGAAGACAGGATACTTTAGGATGATTATATACTATAGTTCGACTTAGTTACGTGAATCATATGAAGGATTAGTGTGATGCTTGAAAGATATTGACGTTATACGGATTTTGAGTTTGTTGATGGTTATTGAGAGTTAAGTTAGATTATACTGTAATGTTTAATTGAAATTTGAGAATGATTGATCTATGAGGGTTCCAATTATATTTTCTTATTTAGAAATTATGGTATTTGATTGGGAACTAGATGTTTACAATATGTTGTTGCTAAGTATAATACCAGTATCAAAGGTAGGGAGTAGATGACTCAAATTAAGTAAAGGCGTTGAATATTCAACTTGAAGAATTATTGAATTGAGGATGCTTTGCCAAGTTTATAACCTTAATGAATGTTTAGTGTATTTATCGGAGATAGTAATAAGTATTACGAGATTGTGTTTTCTTATAAGGAATTCAACTAAGTAAAAAATATTATGAGTGGTGGCTACACTATAAATAGAAGTTAAACAAGAGTATTATGTTAGAATTGTTTTAAATGTGCTTTAAAACTTTGGATTGTATATTGAACTTCGGTATGAGCAATTGTGCCCTTCGGGGATAGTTGATTTAATAAGGTCAGTAACCCATTTTCGTGTAAATTAAAATCTGTGAGTAATTTAACTATCTACCACTGGTATGGGACGGTTGTAGATAATTAAATCACTCGAGTTATTTTGTTAGCTTATCAATCTTTTGAAATTTCTTAAATTGTGAGTGGTTTAGTTAATTAAAACTGGTATGGGCCGGTTTTAAATAAATAAACCATTCGGGTCTCTTTGAATCTCTTTTTATATTATCCTCTGGAATTTTGAAAGATGTTGTAACTTTTAGAAAGACTTGGTATCCTAAAGATATAAATTGTTCAGAAGCAAGTAGAAATTGCAACCTAGTTTCCCTATAATGATTAATTGTATTCAAGTTTTGGTCCGGGAAATGATTTGATAAATGTGGGGTTATTGTTGTGTCGATCGCAATAGACTCGGTTTTGTTTTGGAGTTGGATCGGCTCCGTTGTGGGCGGCCAACCCTTCAATTTGAATATTGATTCGTCACTAGTCCTGAACATGATTGGAACATTGAATGGTGATAATAGAATGTTGACGTTAAAAGATTTATTAAATATTTAGAGTTCTAGGTTGAACTTGAGAGTGTGATCACTATAGATTTCGTGATTAAGTTACATTGGAAGGAAAGGAGGGTATGTTATTTTGTTATAGAAGGTTGGATTATATTTTCTACTCGTTACTTATATAGCTTGATGAGATGTTATTAATAAAGTCCTCACTTATGTTAGGGGATAGTTCGATTGTATAAAACCTATAGTATTAAATGGATTGGATAGACATCTTTCGGGAAGGTCCTTTTGGGAAGGTAGGAATACTATTAAGTTTAACCTTGTAAAAAGTTGAGGAATCATTACTTGTGGTTGATGATATGCTACGGGCATGAACAATGGATGTTAGTAGTCAATAGGACATATGGTTACCGTGGTTGAGTACGTATAATAGTAGTTATCATTCTAACATTGAGATAAAACCGTATAAGGCGTTGTTCGGGAAGAAAATATCGATCTCTAATTTGTTGGGGTGAGTTTGGAGAGGCAAGGCCTACGGTAAATTGGCGCCAAAGTTCGTTAATCCATTTGAAGCTTTAGAAAAGGTTGGTGATTTGACTTATCGACTGGCTTGGAGAAGCTTATAGAGTAATTGAAGTTTTAATGTGATATTGTAATATATTTGGTGACATAAGTTGTAATACTTCTATTTATTTATATTGTTGTTGAGGTCGTGAAAATTCGGGTTAGTGATAATTGTAAGGTATTCTTGGAACATTAAGTTGTAATATCGTATCATTAATGGAATTAGAATCTTGGGGAAGAAATCACAACATTGGAGAGACTATTTGGGAATTGGAGTCTGAGGTATACATAAGTAATCGAGACGGGTTGAACAGTTAGGAAGTGGTAGTCAAATTCGGGACGAATTTTCTTTAAGGGGGAGTGAATGTAACGACCCTAACCCTAGGCACTGATTTAACATCATATAGTGTGCTTTTAAAATTGTTGTTAATATTGTGTGTTCATTTTTATATCTTTGATTTTATATTAGGATGAGATAATTGAGAGAAATTAAATAAAGACCTTGGGAAAAGTATAATAAATGACAATAAATAAAATGTGAGTAGTTAGGCTTTAGTTTGTGTAGGGGGAAAAGAAATAAAATGATTGGAAGTATTAATTGAGGTATGGGGGACCATACCCTTTTGTCCTTTTTCCCTCACTCTCTTCCTCTCATACCCGGCCCCCCCCCTTCTCCTTTACAATTTCATTACTCCATCTCCCTCCTTCTCCTCCTTAATCTCTCTCAATCCATGGAACTTCCATGGATGAGGCTTTATCTTCTCAAGCCTACCAAGTGCAATCCTTCACCATTTTTAGATCCGAGAGTACTTTTGGAATCGGGAGACCAAGAGGAGTTCTTCAAGCTCAAGAAATCTATGATCCATCTCCCATTTTAATGTGAGTTGTTATGACCTTTCCTTCGTTAAATGTTCATGGATACTAAATGTTGTTATGGTTGTGTTAATGGCTATTTGATGCTTTGGGAAGCCTTCTTGGAATTGAAGAATGTGTTAGTATTATAGAAATGGTTGTTGTTCATAAAAGTGGCCAAGAGTAGAAGTAAATGGGTTGGTGTGGATTGAATGGGAACCTTGAAAAATAGTAGTGAATTGGGTGGGAAACCAAGTGGGGATGATTTAGATTTAGGACATGATGCTTTGGGATTAAATGAGTTAAAATGAATTGAACAAAGTTAGGAATTTCCCTTAGGTTCACAAATTAAAGCACTTGGTTGGAAAAGTGGTTTCTTGAGAATCATGTGGTAAATGACTTAGAATTATAACATATTTGGGTCTAAAATGATTTAGTATGTGAAGCATGAAATTAGTAAGCTTTCTAGGTTCACACAAAGCAAAGGAAACTTGGTTGGGAACAAATGGGTATAGGTGATGAAGGATTTCTGCAATTGTTTTGATTCTGGGCTCAGGTCACGAGTCGTGCCTTGTGGCACGAGTCGTGCCTGAGGAGTGGGACGAGTCGTGATCAGAGTTATAAGGAAGTCGTGCCTTGTAGGGGACGACAGATTCAGAGGAAGGTGCAATGGGCACGAGTCGTGCCCTGGGGGACGAGTCGTGCCCTGGCCTGGTGTTTCACATCAAATTTAGAGCTGTTTAAACCTAACCAAACTCGAACCGAAATAGAATCTCTTTAACCTAGATTAAAGTAGAATACTTTGGCTACACATTAATATCCTAAGTGATCAAAATGGAATTGGGGAAGTACTTTAAATGTTACTTGGAAAATGCTAGTTAACCTGGTTTGGTAACTTAACAGAAATGATTCCAACTTGGTAGAGTTAACTGGGATCCTTATAGAGATCATATCTTATTGTATAATGACTAAGTAAGATAGGTTGATGATATCTCATTATCTTACTGGAGTATTTATTCATGGATTGTATTATGCTTAGCGTGTTACATAAATGCTGCACTCTGATTATTGGTTGAACATGAGTATATTTTACCATGTGACTATATTGCTTATTTATGCATAGTGTGTTAAAGAAATGTTGCACTATGATGTTGGTTGAGCATGAGTATATTTTACCATGTTGCTATGTTGTTTATCCCCTTTGTGGATTTATTCAAGTATCTATTATGTGCTTGATTATGTGTGAGTCAGCTGACATTTGGGGGTATAACATAATACGATCAATTATGGAAGTGTGACCTAATGTGATCGGATTATGTTATACCTGTGACCGTCCCCTTCTGTGGCCACAGTTTGGGGTATAGCATTTGTAGTGAGCCAAAAGCCTTACAGAGTTGCTACTGTCTTATTTGGTTCCCTGAAAAATGGGTCTTATAAGACGTGAGTATTGCTTAAGCAGCTCACTGTAAGATTGGAGTATTATTATACCCAATGTTGTACGACTACTGTTCAGACGGGAAAAGGTAAACCAAGGTAATGTAAGGTGTTTACAGCTTTTCCAACGTGTTATGTGCAACTTGTTATGTGTTGCATCTTATATGGCATATTGCTGCATTCATAATAGCTTGCTGAGATTTATTCTCACCCCTCTCCCTTTACTGTTTTAGATTCCGAGACAGGTGGACCGGCCAAGTAAGGGCGGTGAGGAGTTTGGAGGTTATATTTTGGGAATTGTTGGGTTTGATTAGATTGGTATAGGAAGTGTACTTTAGTATAAATCATTTACGGGAATTGTATTATTAAATCTTCATTTATTGTTATAACCGATGTCTTTTTGTAACTAAACAGTTTCGTACTTTCTAAGTTAGTCAACTATTTCTCCATTGTGAAAAGGTGTAGACTTATTTTGAAAATGGTTATGTTATGTTTGGAAGTTAAATAAAAGGTTTTAAAATTTAATTGAAAATTGGGTTAGTTTGAGGACGCTACAGCTCGGGATACGTGTAGGTTCCGGGTCGGGGTCCTCACAGTTGGTATCAGAGCTCGGTTAGAATTCTCGGGGTAGAGTCTAGCTGAGTGAGAGTGTGTGGTAACTTACGTCGAGAGTATTATGCAGGAATTTGTTCAAAGACAGAAAATGATATTGACTAACCGAGGAATCAAGGAAGGGTGAGTTATGGAAAGATAGATTTCCCCACCATCATTTGAGGTATTTTACCTGTCTCAGGAATTAGGGTTCATACTTTTATAAATCCTCGTGCATTCGTTCTCATGTGGCATTACATTTCATCTTTATGTGCATAATTGGCCTAAAAGTTGTTTTATGTGCTGGAGGTTCTACTCCTATGGGGTCGTACCTCGAATCATCCTTAATTATCTTAGTAGTTGTGATTAAGTGGGCATGTATTGCCGGTGGATTTGGTCGAATTACCAATCCGTGAATCATCGTTATATTAACCTGAATTATTTGAGTAGTTGTTGTGTTTGAGGAGGACTGTCGCAAGAAGCGAGTCTCCTTATCTACGTTTGATTTACCTCTGAGTGTAATTGAGTCGGATAAATTATTAATTGATATTATGTCACATATGCGTAAATGTCGAAGGTCTGACCTAAGGAATGTGAAGGTTATTTGGGTTGTGCGATATGTTTGATTTAAAATACACTTAAGTTATCTCGTGTACAGTGGTAAATGAATTTGCGAACTTTTAGTGGAGGTTAGGTATATGACCTAATTAAGAGTAGTTTATAGTTGTATAACGTGCGTGAGTATTTATACATTGGTGTCGCGTGGTAGAAACTAGGTATATGAGACTAGTATTGGAAGTGATAGTCTAAGTGAGATTATATGAGTTATAAAATATCGCGAGTACGAGACCTTATAGAAATAATATAACTTTGCCTTATGTGTTATTAGTGGACTAAGTGGTGTTTTCTACGTGAGTTTCAAAATGGGTTTTCATCAGGTATCATACCAGGATATTGAGATTTTGAGTTGCTATAAGGTACTAATTTGGTATTCGGAATTCCTAGATAGAGGACACAAATTGGGATGATGGACTTGATGACTCATCTTGAGAAAGTATTTGATAAAGCAGATAATTAGCTTATCGACCCTCCGTAAGGTAAATTAGTACTATATTGAGGAAAGATGATACTTGGTGGTTAATTATAAGGTTATAGAGATATTAAATAGGTAACCGTGAAGAACAAGTATTCGTTAGCACTTGTTGACGATTTGTATGACCGATTTTAGAAACTAGTAGGATACTCAATGGTTATTAGTTGAATTTTTCGGAGTGTTACAATTACAAAGTGAAAATTTGCTTTAAGGATATACTTAAGACAACATTTATATATAGTATGACCGTTTTGATTTGTGGATTGTGTATTAGTTATGGAGAGGTAAATAGGGTAAATACGAAGAAGTATAATAGATACGCTTATTGGTGATTTAAAGGATCAACTTCTAAATTGGTAATATATGTATATGGTTCGTTTTGAAAATTGATTATCATTAGTTGAGAAAATGAGGATGAATCTTATTGGAAGACAGGATACTTTAGGATGATTATATACTATAGTTCGACTTAGTTACGTGAATCATATGAAGGATTAGTGTGATGCTTGAAAGATATTGACGTTATACGGATTTTGAGTTTGTTGATGGTTATTGAGAGTTAAGTTAGATTATACTGTAATGTTTAATTGAAATTTGAGAATGATTGATCTATGAGGGTTCCAATTATATTTTCTTATTTAGAAATTATGGTATTTGATTGGGAACTAGATGTTTACAATATGTTGTTGCTAAGTATAATACCAGTATCAAAGGTAGGGAGTAGATGACTCAAATTAAGTAAAGGCGTTGAATATTCAACTTGAAGAATTATTGAATTGAGGATGCTTTGCCAAGTTTATAACCTTAATGAATGTTTAGTGTATTTATCGGAGATAGTAATAAGTATTACGAGATTGTGTTTTCTTATAAGGAATTCAACTAAGTAAAAAATATTATGAGTGGTGGCTACACTATAAATAGAAGTTAAACAAGAGTATTATGTTAGAATTGTTTTAAATGTGCTTTAAAACTTTGGATTGTATATTGAACTTCGGTATGAGCAATTGTGCCCTTCGGGGATAGTTGATTTAATAAGGTCAGTAACCCATTTTCGTGTAAATTAAAATCGTGAGTAATTTAACTATCTACCACCGGTATGGGACGGTTGTAGATAATTAAATCACTCGAGTTATTTTGTTAGCTTATCAATCTTTTGAAATTTCTTAAACTGTGAGTGGTTTAGTTAATTAAAACCGGTATGGGCCGGTTTTAAATAAATAAACCATTCGGGTCTCTGTGAATCTCTTTTTATATTATCCTCTGGAATTTTGAAAGATGTTGTAACTTTTAGGAAGACTTGGTATCCTAAAGATATAAATTGTTCGAAGCAAGTAGAAATTGCAACCTAGTTTCCTATAATGATTAATTGTATTCAAGTTTTGGTCCGGGAAATGATTTGATAAATGTGGGGTTATTGTTGTGTCGATCGCAATAGACTTGGTTTTGTATTGGAGTTGGATCGGCTCCGTTGTGGGCGGCCAACCATTTGATTTGAATATTGATTTATCACTAGGCCTGAACATAATTGGAACCTTGAATGGTGATAATAGAATGTTGACGTTAGAAGATTTATTAAATATTTAGAGTTCTAGGTTGAACTTGAGAGTGTTATCACTATAGATTTCGTGATTTAGTTACATTGGAAGGAAAGGAGGGTATGTTATTTTGTTATAGAAGGTTGAATTATATTTTCTACTCGTTACTTATATAGCTTGATGAGATGTTATTAATAAAGTCCTCACTTATGTTAGGGGATAGTTCGATTGTATAAAACCTATAGTATTAAATGGATTGGATAGACATCTTTCGGGAAGGTCCTTTTGGGAAGGTAGGAATACTATTAAGTTTAACCTTGTAAAAAGTTGAGGAATCATTACTTGTGGTTGATGATATGCTACGGGCATGAACAATGGATGTTAGTAGTCAATAGGACATATGGTTACCGTGGTTGAGTACGTATAATAGTAGTTATCATTCTAACATTGAGATAAAACCGTATAAGGCGTTGTTCGGGAAGAAAATATCGATCTCTAATTTGTTGGGGTGAGTTTGGAGAGGCAAGGCCTACGGTAAATTGGCGCCAAAGTTCGTTAATCCATTTGAAGCTTTAGAAAAGGTTGGTGATTTGACTTATCGACTGGCTTGGAGAAGCTTATAGAGTAATTGAAGTTTTAATGTGATATTGTAATATATTTGGTGACATAAGTTGTAATACTTCTATTTATTTATATTGTTGTTGAGGTCGTGAAAATTCGGGTTAGTGATAATTGTAAGGTATTCTTGGAACATTAAGTTGTAATATCGTATCATTAATGGAATTAGAATCTTGGGGAAGAAATCACAACATTGAGAGACTATTTGGGAATTGGAGTGCGAGGTATACATAAGTAATCGAGACGGGTTGAACAGCCAGGAAGTGGTAGTCAAATTCGGGACGAATTTTCTTTAAGGAGTGAATGTAACGACCCTAACCCTAGGCACTGTTTTAACATCATATAGTGTGCTTTTAAAATTGTTGTTAATATTGTGTGTTCATTTTTATATCTTTGATTTTATATTAGGATGAGATAATTGAGAGAAATTAAATAAAGACCTTGGGAAAAGTATAATAAATGACAATAAATAA
The DNA here is from genome assembly GCA_022495995.1 of Adenophora triphylla var. japonica. Classification (NCBI taxonomy): domain Eukaryota; kingdom Viridiplantae; phylum Streptophyta; class Magnoliopsida; order Asterales; family Campanulaceae; genus Adenophora; species Adenophora triphylla. Next base: position 374,420 of record JAFEMH010001678.1, read on the forward strand.
AATGTGAGTAGTTAGGCTTTAGTTTGTGTAGGGGGAAAAGAAATAAAATGATTGGAAGTATTAATTGAGGTATGGGGGGGACCATACCCTTTTTGTCCTTTTCCCTCACTCTCTTCCTCTCATACCCGCCCCCCTTCTCCTTTACAATTTCATTACTCCATCTCCCTCCTTCTCCTCCTTAATCTCTCAATCCATGGAACTTCCATGGATGAGGCTTTATCTTCTCAAGCCTACCAGAGTGCAATCCTTCACCATTTTTAGATCCGAGAGTACTTTTGGAATCGGGAGACCAAGAGGAGTTCTTCAAGCTCAAGAAATCTATGATCCATCTCCCATTTTAATGTGAGTTGTTATGACCTTTCCTTCGTTAAATGTTCATGGATACTAAATGTTGTTATGGTTGTGTTAATGGCTATTTGATGCTTTGGGAAGCCTTCTTGGAATTGAAGAATGTGTTAGTATTATAGAAATGGTTGTTGTTCATAAAAGTGGCCAAGAGTAGAAGTAAATGGGTTGGTGTGGATTGAATGGGAACCTTGAAAAATAGTAGTGAATTGGGTGGGAAACCAAGTGGGGATGATTTAGATTTAGGACATGATGCTTTGGGATTAAATGAGTTAAAATGAATTGAACAAAGTTAGGAATTTCCCTTAGGTTCACAAATTAAAGCACTTGGTTGGAAAAGTGGTTTCTTGAGAATCATGTGGTAAATGACTTAGAATTATAACATATTTGGGTCTAAAATGATTTAGTATGTGAAGCATGAAATTAGTAAGCTTTCTAGGTTCACACAAAGCAAAGGAAACTTGGTTGGGAACAAATGGGTATAGGTGATGAAGGATTTCTGCAATTGTTTTGATTAGGCTCGGAGTCACGAGTCGTGCCTTGTGGCACGAGTCGTGCCCGAGGAGTGGACGCAGTCGTGATCGAGTTATAAGGAAGTCGTGCCTTGTGAGGACGACAGATTCGAGGAAGGTGCAATGGGCACGAGTCGTGCCCCGGGGACGAGTCGTGCCCTGGCCTGGTGTTTCACATCAAATTTAGAGCTGTTTAAACCTAACCAAACTCGAACCGAAATAGAATCTCTTTAACCTAGATTAAAGTAGAATACTTTGGCTACACATTAATATCCTAAGTGATCAAAATGGAATTGGGGAAGTACTTTAAATGTTACTTGGAAAATGCTAGTTAACCTGGTTTGGTAACTTAATGAAATGATTCCAACTTGGTAGAGTTAACTGGGATCCTTATAGAGATCATATCTTATTGTATAATGACTAAGTAAGATAGGTTGATGATATCTCATTATCTTCTTGGAGTATTTATTCATGGATTGTATTATGCTTAGCGTGTTACATAAATGCCGCACTCGATTATTGGTTGAACATGAGTATATTTTACCATGTGACTATATTGCTTATTTATGCATAGTGTGTTAAAGAAATGTTGCACTATGATGTTGGTTGAGCATGAGTATATTTTACCATGTTGCTATGTTGTTTATCCCCTTTGTGGATTTATTCAAGTATCTATTATGTGCTTGATTATGTGTGAGTCGGACATTTGGGGTATAACATAATACGATCAATTATGGAAGTGTGACCTAATGTGATCGGATTATGTTATACTGTGACCGTCCCCTTCGTGGCCACGGTTTGGGGTATAGCATTTGTAGTGAGCCAAAAGCCTTACGTAGTTGCTACCGTCTTATTTGGTTCCCTGAAAAATGGGTCTTATAAGACGTGAGTATTGCTTAGGCTCACTGTAAGATTGGAGTATTATTATACCCAATGTTGTACGACTATCGTTCGGAGACGGGAAAAGGTAAACCAAGGTAATGTAAGGTGTTTACAGCTTTTCCAACGTGTTATGTGCAACTTGTTATGTGTTGCATCTTTTATGGCATATTGCTGCATTCATAATAGCTTGCTGAGATTTATTCTCACCCCTCTCCCTTTACTGTTTTAGATTCCGAGACAGGTGGACCGGCCAAGTAAGGGCGGTGAGGAGTTTGGAGGTTATATTTTGGGAATTGTTGGGTTTGATTAGATTGGTATAGGAAGTGTACTTTAGTATAAATCATTTACGGGAATTGTATTATTAAATCTTCATTTATTGTTATAACCGATGTCTTTTTGTAACTAAACAGTTTCGTACTTTCTAAGTTAGTCAACTATTTCTCCATTGTGAAAAGGTGTAGACTTATTTTGAAAATGGTTATGTTATGTTTGGAAGTTAAATAAAAGGTTTTAAAATTTAATTGAAAATTGGGTTAGTTTGAGGACGCTACAGCTCGGGATACGTGTAGGTTCCGGGTCGGGGTCCTCACACATGGCGTCGCAGTGAAGTCCCACCAGGAGCTTCCGCCGCCGTGTAGTCTCGCCGGCAATCTGCACCGCGACATGATCAAACCTGCTCCACCAGGTCAGCTGGATCCTCTCGGAGAACTCCAGGTTCAGCTGTGAATGTGTGCCCAAAATTTTTGTTTATTGGAATTCACGCGAGTTTGAAGACATCCGATTTAATTTGAAAAACGGAGTCGCCACGCCATTTTGATTACCTCAAAACTTTGAAAAAAAGGTTTTACGGGTTCGGAGGTTAAGTTACCCCTTGGGAAGAACGTTTGGCGTTCACCCAAAGTGCCTTGCCGGAGCAAGTCTCCCGAGATTTCATTAATCGTGATTGCTTGCGTGCTTTCTTTGTGTGCATGTGTTTGAGAGTAAAAGGGGGAATGTCCCAAGTTATCTTCCGGACGTACAAACCATTTGTTGGTTGTCGCTCGGGATTTCTTGGAATTTATGTATTTGGGATTATGATCCCGTCCTCATCTTATGACTTGTGATCATCGCATTTTAACCTCGGGACCCTCGGGACTTGCGTGATCGAGAGAATGACTCTCTTTTGGTCAAAGATGAGGTTCTTTAGGAAGGAATGTCCTTAGCCCATCGATCCTACGCTTTAAGACGGTCGAGCTCGTATAGAGGCTTCATACTCATTCTTAAGCGATAATCGGAGATATAGGGTTCAAGGTTATCCTTTTCCTAAAGAAATCATGAACCTTTAATGGAAGGAACGATGCAAAGATGAGAACTTTTACACCGGTCCGTTCCAAGGTTGGGGGAAAGGGGAAATGCATGATGAAAAATGACTCTTTAATGAAAAGATGACATTTTGGTTTTAGCAAATGATGCTTTTTTGATTTAAAGAAAGGATCTTTATTGCAAATGATGCGTAAAGATAGGGTTTTTATGCAAATGATGCATTAGAAAAGGTTTTTGAATGCAAAGGATGCATTCTTATTGGAAAAGACTTGATCTTTATGTGCAAATGATGCATAAAGATAACATTTTTATTGGAAAATAGGGATTTTAGGTGCAAAGGATGCACCTTTATGAAAAAGACTACATTTTTATGACAAATGAGGTCTTAATGCATGCAAAGGGGAAGGGGGTGATAAAGAAATGATCTTTATGAATAAATGCCAAGTCCCAAGCAAGATATATGAATGCAATGAGCAAGTATATCAATTAAAATGCAAGGTTAGGGCGTGCGAGGTTACCAATCGTTTCCTTCGCTTCTTCGGACGGAGCTAGGAGGAGAGGTTCGTCTTGGGTCTTCAAGGAGGAGGGAGATGGCTTCTTGAGCTTCTTCTTCGCCTTCTTGAGCCTTCAAGGGTGTTCTTCACGTCTTGATTATACTGATATGGAGTGTGTGTGTTTTTGTTGTTGTTGATTGTGTGTGGAAATGGGTAGAGGAGGGCTCTATTTATAGGCACGGATAAGGCTAATGAAGCCGTGCGGCGCGAGCGTGCAAATGAGGCCGTGCGGGCTTATCCATTGTGACTCGGCATTCTAGAACCATGCAAGGTGGCATTATTCTAGAACCTTCTCCCTAATTAAGAAAACGTGTTTTCTTAATTAGGAAGGCTCCCTTACAGCCCTAATTTTAATTTGGGACTGCTCCAGACCTTTCCTAACACTAGGAAGGCCGGGAATTACCGGAAAACTTACCGAAATTGCCGGGAAATTTAACCTAAGGCATGAGCGATTTGGGTACTTACAGAAGCCCTCGGCAACGTCACTTGCAAGGCGAGCGGGGGTTGTCGATAGAAAAGGATCCGATCTCGGCGAATGCCGAGACGGATTGGGTGACCAAGGCGGTCGAGTGGCCGAACCTTTTGGAAGGCTACCTACGTATCCTGAGGAATCAAGCCGAGCCGTAGTTCGGAATTAGGATCCGCCGGGGGAGGAAGAAGAGAAACCGGTCTCTTCTTTGGGGAAAAAGAAGAGAAAATGACCTAGGAGGTCAAGCAATTGATCCTACCGGGGATATGCTAGGAGTGACCCAGGTGGTCGGATATCTGAACTTCTATGAGGGGGCGCTTTATCACTGAGGAGTGACAAAGAAACAGGGTGACCAAAGTGGTCGAATGGCTGGACCTTTTATAAAAGGCTACCTACGTATCCCGGAGGAATCAAGCCTTGATCGTAGTTCAAGCATCACTAGATAGTTAGGAACGATGTCTAGGATCCTTGAGATTTTGACAATTCGGAGGTCAGTCACCGAAGAAGCTAGAGCTTATGGCGCTATCTCTTTTATGACGGAGATAGAGGTAACTTAGTTGGGAAACTTGGAGCGTACGTCACTATTCGCGGATAGAGGTAGCACAAGTTGGAATGATTTTGGGCATACGTCACTATTCGCTGACAGAGGTAGCACAAGTTGGAATGATTCGGGGCATACGTCACTATTCGCGGATAGAGGTAGCACAAGTTGGAATGACTTGGGCATACGTCACTATTCGCGGATAGTGGTAGCACAAGTTGGAATGACTTGGGCATACGTCACTATTCGCGGATAGTGGTAGCACAAGTTGGAATGACTTGGGCATACGTCACTATTCGCGGATAGTGGTAGCACAAGTTTAAATGACTTGGGCATACATCACTATTCGCGGATAGAGGTAGCACAAGTTGGAATGACTTGGGCATACATCACTATTCGCGGATAGAGGTAGCACAATTTGAAATGACTTGGGTATACGTCACTATTCGCGGATAGAGGTAGCACAAGTTGAAATGACTTGGGCATACGTCACTATTCGCGGATAGAGGTAGCACAAGTTGGAATGACTTGGGCATACATCACTATTCGCGGATAGAGGTAGCACAAGTTTAGAGTTCTGACAATTCGGAGGTTGTCACCTAGTGTTATCCCGTTATAACGGAATTAACGGAGGTGACTGGGAATAGAGCTTGATTGCTTCATAGATAAGGGATATTTTCTGAAAAGATGTTATCTTGGTTAAAAGATAACGGAAATTGCATGCCCAAGTGGAAGGTCCAGGGGCAGGATTGTAATTTCTGCTCAGAGCGAATGAAGCCGCCCGGCATGAGATGGAGAAAAAGGAGCCGTACGGCTAGAAGCCTGTTTTTTCCAGATTATTTAAAATCAGATTTGAACGGGAGATTGGCATTGCATTGCTGCCCAAGAACGCAGAGAGAGAGAAGAGAGGAAGAGAATTTCGAAATTTCTTCAACCCTTTTTGCTTCTATCGATTGGAATGGATCCGGAGGGCAATCCCATACCGAGGCAAGCAAGAAGGAACATCTCCGCGGCTGCGAGAAGGAGGAGGAAGGAGCTCGTTCGGACGGAGAGGAAGTATGACTTCCTTACGCCTCCATCGGAGCTTTACCCGGGGAGAAGGGAGCATAAATCAACGAACCCGCGATCGGTTGGGGTAAGCATTCTCATTTTGCTCAAATCCGATGATTTTGCTTGATTTTTGAATGATTTAGGGCTTGACCCGAATTTTAGGATTTTGAATGATTTTTTTGAATGATTTTGAGATGCATGAACAACCTATGAGGCTAAGAATGTGCAATGTGCAACTTGTTTGACAAAATTATGAGAATGACTCACTTTTTTCTCGCAAAATGAAGTAAGAATGAGAATTTTTCAAAATATGAGACGGAGTTCTTGCCTTGTGCTAGAACTAGGTCAAAATTCTGATTTTTAATGAGAAAACATGATTTTGGAAGATGAAAATGATTCATGCATGCCATTTTTTTGAAAAATAATGCTTATGTGCAAAGAATTGTGATTTTGTGCTTTAGGAAAGCAATGACGCGTTTCAAGTGATGAAAGACACGTTTTTGATGCAAATAATGCTAGAAAAACTTTTGTGAATGCTTTTCTTTTGAAAATATGTGCATGCTTTTGAAATGATATGAAGGACTGACGCTTCTTTTTGATGTGCTTGTCTACAGGAGAACAAGTCTAGAGGACCATCGGAGATAGCGCTTAAGCTTTGGGCAGAGGATGCCGGATTTTGAGAAGAATGGGGTAAATCCCAAGCAAATGTGAGGGCTACCTACTCGGATGCATTTGTAGAGGCTATCGGCAGGGGTGTTCACATCACCTCTAAGAGCAAGGGCTTGGTCCAGCCCTTTCGAGTTCCGGTGGGACAAGACACATAGCTTTCACCTCGAGCCGGGAGAGCCGACAGTGACTCCTGCCGATTTCACGGCTATTGCGGCCTACAGTTCACCGGGAGGCCCGTGACTTGGAGAGACCACATTACAGCCGAGGAGTTCCGTGCTTTGGTTGGGTTTGAGTTGATTCCCAAGGGGCCGGGGATGGAGACGCCTTGGAACGTCGAGTGGCCGGTATCGGAACTTGCATGCGGAACTTTCTTGCTAATGATGTGATCGCCCAATTATTTGGCTAGAGCATTCATATGGTTGATGCTATCGCCACTATCTTCGCCACTCGGGACGCTAGCTATGACTTGCCTCCTCGACTCTCTGGAGGATGTGGATGGGATAGGGACGGTCTCTTGGGCGAGGCCGGATTGGCGGAGTTGTACTTCTCGTTGGATACATGCAGTCGAACAAAGGCCGCTTCCATGGACTCGCTTCTCATTTGCCCTCGAGGTAGTCTCCTTTTTTTTTTCTTTTTTTCTCTTTTCCCGTCTTGAGACTTTTATAAGAGAGAGAATGACCTTTTGATGTTTTGAACATGCAGCCTGGTTTTGTGAGGTGATCGGGTTCTTCCCTTGGAACCAAGCAGAGTGATGTCACCATCTTCCCCGCTATGGTTCGCCGGAGGGGAGATGCGAGAGATAAATTCACTAGGAAGACCCGGATTACCTTCGATTACAAAATGGTGAGGCCGGTCATCAACAGAGATGGGCACGATGGAGTGGACTTCTACCCCGGGGCAGTGTATCCTGAGATTTTGGCCGGGAGATGCTATCGAGGTGACGAGGCGCAGGGAGGTGGCTCACTGGGCCGACATGTGATGTCATTTATCTGGGACCGCTTCTCGAGGCAAAGATGGTCATGTTCCCCCACTAGATGCCATTACTCCTCAGACCCTCCAAGACGGATGCTGCGGCCTGTGGATCGGGCCGGAGGATGAGATTGAGAGGTACCAGTGTGCGTGGCTGCAGAGGAGTACTTCGACATGGACACCCCCTACGCCGTGTTTGTGGAGCGGCGCTGAGGACGCCACAAGCTAGTGAAGCCGGGCGGTCACTGTGGATACGGGGAAGATGAGCCTCACCGACCCGCCGATCCCTCCCGCACATTTGTCCTACGTGATCCATGGAGTGCCGAGGAGGATGAGGATACCGTCCCCGATGCTAGGGAGCCCCAAAGACACCTTGCCGCCCGATAGCACCGTAAGTGTACTCTTAGGGTCTTATTCCCTTTTTAGCTTTCGCATTTTCGCTTTTTGCAATTTTCTCGAGATTTTCGAGATTTTTCTCTTCTTTTTTCTCGTGTTCCAGCTCGCACTTACGATAGGCCGGTCGTGCAATAGGGCCGGGAAGGACATGTGCCGGTCTCTTCGAGGAAGCCGGCTCGCGCTTCGAAGGCGGCAGCGGATGCACAGGAGCTCGGGCGCAAGAGACGGCACGTCAGGGCACGTCTACCTCATCGGCCTCGGAGTACTCTTCCTGCCATGCCTCGGGCGTGGGACCCAACGCCGACATTCCGGGAGCAAACTGGGCCGAGTACGGGCACGATAATGTCCATTTGTCCGATGTGAGCGACCGTGAGGACTTGATGAGGGAGGCTAGCATTTATGAGTTGAGCAGCGATGAGGATGAAGAAGAATCGGAGGCCTAAGAGGTCTCTAGAATAGATTTGGAACGAAAACAAACAATGAACAATTTTTATGCACACTTTGTTTATTTTTTGCTTTATTTGGGCGCCGATGGGGCGAAAACATTGTATTTACATTTTACTTACTTTTCTAATTTATGCTTTTTCAATTTGCATATTATCTGAGCCTTGGGGCGACCTTTTGCTTGGAATTGGGGTCAAGCTGGGCCAAAATGATTTATAATGGTGTATAAATGCTTGAATGGCTTCGGATATGTTTTTGTACAGGTTTTGGTTGAAAAAGTGGGGTGAAAACTCCCTTGGGCAGCAACTTTGGTTGCCGCAGAAATTTTTCTGAGAGGGCTAATGTAGCCGTGCGCATGGCCTTGAGGGCAAATGAAGCCGTGCGGCTACGCCTGTCCCGAGCCGGTTATTTTCTCGAATAAAAGCAAGGCTTGGCCATTTCATTTCATTTCCACTCTAGACTTGTCCCAATTGTTCCTGCAGCATATTTTGGACCTAAAAGCACCATCTTTGAACACTTTGCGATGGAGAAGCCCGTCGATTGCAAAGGGGGAAGCGAGACCATTTTCTATCCGGTCTTCAATCTTGGGCGAGACATAACTTCCAAAATCACAAGGGACTCGCTTGATTCTTCCTTCAAGATCAAGTCTTTATGGCATTTGAGGGATCTCCCGCCCGATTGGGACTCGTTGAGAGCCGCAGCAAAGTTCGGGACGTCCGAGACATGTTTATCGCTTCTCTTACAACGAAATTGTCCCAACGCACGAGGACTTCGTAGCCTTGATTGGGGTCCCGAGACTGAGGCTATATCTATTCCGCCGATCGGAGACGCGCCGGTGACGGTAAAGCTTGCATCTTTTCTAAGCGCAGATTCCTTTGGGAGAGGCCGAGAGGATGATGGTAGCCCCGGATAGGATTGACCTTTCGATATCCCGGCGTGTTTGGGTCTCCGATATGGCCGCGACCACGGTGGCTATGGATGCTTTCATTCTCTCGCGTATTCTCTCGGCTCGTTCACCGCCGAGTCCGTGGGGATCTGTCATAGTGGCCTCTTGGACATGGTCGAGACCGCAGTGGCTGGAAGGATATTGTCCCGCCGGTTTTGGGAGAGACATTTCATGGGATCGACAGGATGGCTCGGGAGACCGCTTTCATGAGGTCCGGGAGTCCGGCTATGTTGACTATGGCTGCAGGAGAGGCTCGGGGCTTTGCACGGGGGCTTTGCCGGCTCGGTGCCCTTAGGTGATTTCTCGGAGAGGTGCGCCTGGCGCAGGAACAGCCGGGGTAGGCTGAGGTGATGATGGCTAGGCTATCCACTTCGGACATCCGTTGGTGGATACCACATTGGAGGTTGCGGCATCAGAGGATATTTCAGGAGTCTTATGTTGTGAGGGTTCCGAGATTCTCGCCGGTCATCCTTCTACATACCCCGCTTAGTATCCGGGCGGTTTGGGGCTTTACAGAGCCTTTGAGTGATTGGGAGGACATCCGGACCATGGAGGTGGTGTCATTGGACATGAGAGATCCAAACAGCCTTCTCTTTCTTCTCGAGGGCTTGGACATATACCGCTTTCCCACCTGTGGCTATCTTCAGAGCGGGAAGAGCACCATCTTGACCCCTTGTCTATTTGGGTAGTACCCAGAGAGGAGATGGGAGCGACTCGGGTTATCTTGGAGGATAGGCGTCGAGCTTTATTGGGAGGCTGGCTGCGACTTGAGAGTAGGACTACGAGGAGGCGAGGCTAAGGCGGCTTGCCATAACCCAGGTCAGGTGACTTGGTCGAGATATGGAGGCTCGGTACAAGAGGTTGTCCGAGGTCGCTCCTTTGACCGAGGCTCGAGGGAGGAGGTGCGGACTCGTGCTCGATAGAGAGCACTCATTGACACGGGGTTGGTAGAGGCTCCGGTGAGGATACCAGAGGTCGGGATGAGGGATCACCGAACATTATGTGACAAGAAAAGGAAGAAAGACTCGACGAGGCCGAGGAAAAGGGAAGAAGACCAAAGAAGACTCGGCGAATGACGGCCCGACAAGTCTTTTCTTAGGATCCTCTTATTGCCATTTGCAAACACATTAGTTTATTTAGGCATTTTATTGTATTTTAGATCTTTTTAGCGAGGTTAAGCGAGTTAAGAGGTAGACCGTGCTTGAACTCATCAAGAAGTTTTTAACTTGTAATGAACAAGAAATATTATCTTAAAAATTAATCCAAGACACATTTCATGGAAATTCAAATGTCTTTTTTTTTTTTGATCGGGACATATTTCATGGAAACTTAATCGTCCTTTTTATTGTTTAGACCGAACCATATATGGCTGCCTACGTTCCCCTTTTACAAGAAAGGCTAAGGGGCTCAGTCTACGTAGTTCATTACAGTGAACTAATTTTTTATGTGCGGCCTGTTTTTGCCTAGACCGCCCTTTTTGGGGTTTTCGGCCTAGTTGTCTTTTGCCTAGACCGCCCTTTTTGGGGTTTTCGACCTAGTGGGCATTACTCTTTTTGCACTAAGATTTTTTTTTTTTTTTTTTTTTTTTTTTTATTAGACATAGTATCTTCGGAGTTTATTACCGTTATTTGGGTGGACAAAGGGATTGCCATCCAAGTATGCAAGCTTCATGGCTCCTCTGATAATATCTTACGCACCACATAAGGAGCCGATCCAGACGGGTTCCCATTTTCCCGGAGGTTGTCTGCAGTAGGGGCTTTACTTTCGACACTAAGTCACCCTCTTTGATGTCTCACGGCCTTGACTTTTTATCAAACGCTCTGGCCATTCGCCTGCAGTAGGCTCGGGTGTGTTCCATGGCTTTTAGCCTTCTCTCGTCAAGCAGGGCTAACTTCATCATGCCGGAACCGCATAACCATTCCACTTCATTGACCTTTGTTTTCCGGGAGGACCCTTAATGACGGGATTTCCAACTCACTTTGGTAACAACTTGCTTCCATCCCAGTAAGTTAGGGCAAAAGGAGTTTCTCTGTGGCTGTTCGACGAGCGTTACGCCAGCCCCGAGTGCTAGGTGCGGCTTTTCGGGCCAATCACGACCACGGGTGGCCATCTTCCGGATGATCCGCTCGAGTGTCTTATTAGCGGCTTCCACGGCTCCGTTGGTGCAAAGTGCATGCACGGGGACGACTTGTGGCGAGTAACTCTAATTACGACGACGACGGTCTATCGCAGTCTCCTTCGAAGTGTGACCCGTGCATCGAAATGATCTCGTTGGGCACCCCATGTCTGCACATTATGTTTTCTTTGATGGCTTGGGCCACTTTTACGGAAGTGAGGACCTTGTAGGACTTGGCCTCTACCCACTTGGTGAAGTAGTCGATGGCTACCAACACGAACTCATGCCCATTGCTTCTACTTGGGAGCCTATTTTCCCCCTATCACGTCAATGCCCCGAGTTGCAAACGGCTTGACCAGAGTCGTCATGCGGTACGAGGTCATGAGGTGGGAGATGGTTGAGGTTGGCAAACCGTCGGCACTTGTCGCGAGTTCGGACGTGCTTGAACGATCTGTCTCCATGGAGATCCGGTAGTAACCCATTCTGAGGATCACTTGCATCGGGGCTCTGGCATTCATGTGAGGACCGCAAGGACCATTGTGGACTTCAGTCATCAACTCTTTGGCCCTTTCTTGGGTGACACATAAGAGGAGTGGTCCTTGATACCGCTTCTTGTATAGGTTGCCTCCTAGAATGACATAATGAGAGGCTAACCTTTTTAGGGCTTGCGAGCTTTTGGCTCTGACACCTTCCTTTGGTCTACCTTCTTTGTCTCTGAAAGCTGACTCTCCGTCTTTGAGGAATTGGTAAATACGGATTGTACCAAGGTTCCTTTATAGGCTCGGGTCCCAGGTCCACTTCATAACGAAGGCCTGGGGCTTCTCTTCTGCCCACTCAAGGGCTTTATGGCTTTTCCCTCGGGGATCTCTACCAATGAGGCTAGAGTAGCTAGGGCATCTGCGAATCTGTTCTTTTCCCTCGGCAAGTAGTGGAAAGTCACTTCTACGAAGCTTGTCGATCCAACTCCTCCAGTATGGGCATGATATCGTTGCAGATTAGGGTCCACAGTCTTCCACTTGTTGGAGACTTGGTTGATGATCGAGGGCGAGTCTCCGTAAACTTCAAGCTCCTATTTCTTTCTAAGGCGGCCTCCAAAACCGGCAATGCGAGGCTTCATACTCGGCGACATTGTTTGTGGCGGGAAAGTTCAACTTGAGGGCTATGGGGTATGCTCGTCTTTCGGATCGACCAATAGCATTCCTACACCATTTCCTCTTTTTGTTAGCGGCTCAGTCAAAGAACAATTGCCATCTATTCTCGGGCTCAACCGCAAAGATCCCTTCATGCAGGAATTGGGGTTCGGGCCCTCTGTCTTCATTGCGGGAAGTTTGCCGGATGGTCGACAATGCTTGACCCTTGATGGCCTTTACGGTCACATAGTTGATGTCGTATTACGCTAAGAAGAAGGACCACTTCGCTAAACGCATTGATAGGGAAGGCTTGTCAAAGATGTATTTGATGGGGTCCATTTTCGAGACCAAATTCACGGGGTGGGCTTGCATATAATGCTTCAACTTGCCGACTACCCGGACCAGATCTGCACAAGTCTTTTCACATCTTTGAGTAATTGAGCTCGCTCCACTTGTAGCTTCCGGTGACAAAGTAAATGGCATTTTCTACCCGAGAGTCTTTCTTCTCTGAGCAAGCATAGCCCCAAGCCTTACATTATGCAGTGGCGGTGAGATAGAGCGAAGAGGCTTACGTCTATGTGGGGGCATAGTGCAGGATGTACTAAGTATGCCTTGATCTGGTCAAAGGCATCTTGGCATTCTTCGGTCCATTACGTGTCCACATTCTTCTTCATGAGCTTGAAGATGGGCTCGCACATAGTGGTCAGCGATTGTGAAACGGGCGATGTCTTGCAATTTACCCATGAAGCTCTTGACTTACATGCAGGTTTGAGGTGGCCTCATATCCATGATGGCTTTGATCTTTCGGGGTCAACTTCTATACCTCGCTCAGTGACCATATACCCAAGCACTTTTCCCCTTGTCACTCCGAAGGTGCATTTGGCGGGGTTTAGTCTCATGGAATCTTTGTCTCGGCCTCTCGAAAAGAATTTTTGTAGGTCAACAAAGTGCGCCCGCCCTCTCCTTTGGAGTGTATTATCATATCATCTACGTAGACCTCAATCTCCTTGTGGATCATGTCATGAAAAAGCGCGGTGTTGCCCTTTGGTAAGTAGCCCCGGCATTCTTGAGCCCGAATGGCATTCTTGTATAACGATAGGTTCCCCATGGTGTGGTGAAGGCTGTCTTTTCTTGGTCTTCCTCGGCCATCTTGATCTGGTTGTAGCACTAAAACCATCAACGAAGGATTTGACTTCGTAGTTGGCGGTGGAATCCACCGGGATGTCTATGTTTGGCGAGAGGGTAGTCGTCTTTGGGGCGCCTTGTTCGGATCTCGGAAATCCACACGGCGGCGCACCTTCCCATTGGCCTTGGTTACGGTCACGATGTTGGACAACCATGTCGGGTATTCAATAACTACGATGAACCACTACCGCGGTAGCTTCTCAATTTCTTCTTTGACTGTAGAGACCATTCCGGCTTAATCTTTCTCAATTTACATTTCTTGGCTTAGCATCTCGTGCTAGAGGGATTACGTGTTCTACTATCGAAGCTGCAGCCGGCATATCCTTGTATGACCATGCGAAACACGTCGACGTATTCTACGAGCGGCTCGATCAATCTGTCCCTTTCAACCCCACTGGAAGAAGCTTCCAATCTGTGTCTCTTTAGGTTCTTCGATAGTACCCAAGTTCACACTTATCAAAACCTCCTCGGCGGCTTGGGCCCGGTTTTCCTCTTTTACGAAACACCTTAAAGATTTCTTTAATGTATTGTTCGTTTAGTGTGTTTGCATCTTGTTCAAATGATTCATTATTAAGCTGTTGTTAGGTTTTGAGTTAATTTATCATTTGTTAAGTTGGCAATAAGAGGATAATCGAAAGATTTGTCATTTCATTCAAGATAAGGGGAAAGATGACATCGATTACATTTTCATAATCCTCGGGCGTGAGGCCTTCGGATGACTCGAGGGCTGGAATTCAAAGATTCACTGACTCGGCGAATAGACAACACGACTCTGGACCCTACGCTACTTATTGACTCGAGGGGGACTTGACAAGGGTTGGGCCGGGATCTCACTCCTTCTTCTTTGTTGCCACAGGGAGTAGCGATCTTGTCGGCGTTGTCATTTGATTGTGCACTCTGCGGATCATTATTGCCTTTGTCGACACCAATTCCATAGGAAGTACTCGGGCGATGCGGCGAATCTCCTTTACGAACTTAACTTCATCCATTTGTACCTCCCAGGGCGGATAGGACCGGTTGTGCTTTCGGCATCGAGATACGACTCTCTCTTCATCCCAAAAGTCTTCGGCTTGTTCACTCTTCTCTCTACCTTTTCCCAAACAGGGGTTGGGAATGATCCTCGGGAGTAGTAAGAGCCATTACAAATACATTATGCTCATCATGGGTGATGAAGGGTTACGGAGAGACTTTCATTAACATGGCTTGTTTTACTTCAAACTCGCAATCTTCATAAGTGAGCCTTTCTTACGTAATCTTGACCATGGTTCTTGGTTCGATGTCGTAGAAAAGAGGCCGAGCTCGACAACATTAACGAAATCGGTTCCGACTATGGGTCCAAAGCTGTCCCTCCATGGCGGCGGCATTAATCGAGATCTTTCCATTTCCCTTGTAATTAGCATAAGGAATATTGAATTTCGGGATATCTATGACCTCTGGATTTACAAAACCATTTCCATTCGTTCCTCCGAACTCGATCATGTTGACTCGATTGTTAGCGGGAAGAGGATTCTTGACCACATTGGGACCCCGAGGTGGTTCTAACTTGCCTTCTTCAACTAGGCGAGAGATCGGGAGCTTCGGTAGGTGCAATCATTAGTGTTATGGCCATGATAATTGTGAAAGCGACGGTGTTTGGTCTCGTCCATTACGTCTTGGGGTTCCTGGGTTTCCGGTTTTCCAAAGGTCTAATGAGTCTTTGGGCTACCAAACCGTCGAAGACCTTTTCGAGCGGCATTCCGAAATCTTCAGCGGTATAGAAAGGGAGCTTTGGCTTTGCAGCGGCTTGGCTGCATTACATCCGCTTTCTCACTGAATGTAATTAACGGCGCCAATCACTTCTTTTCCTTTCACGGTGATAGTAGGGCATTTGACACCGGTGCTTTGTAGCGGTAAGAACTGGCATTTCGTGGCCGGGGCCATATTGAAGGCATTCTCAAACTTGGTGCCGGCATTTACCATTGCCCGAAGGTCAGGATAGTAATAATTGCCAAGTTGAACTCTTAGTTGAGGTTTCAAGCAAGATTGGAAGATCTCCATCTGTTCCTCTTCATTGAGTGGGGTCATCATTTCACCGAGCTTCCAATTCCATCTCTTGTAGAATTCACTTCGGCTCATACGAGCGTTGTAGGGTACCACAGTAGGTCATTAGAAGTGGTTTCCCAATTCAAATTGGCCTTATACTTTTCTAGGAACGCTTCCTTGATCTGGTCCCAAGTAGCTCGGGCCTCTGGTTTCACATGCGGGAACCACCTAAGAAGTGAACCTTTTAATGATAAGCTGAAAATGATCGGCCATTTGTTACTGTGTACAATCTTTGGCTCTCATGGCAAGAATGTAGCTTTCAATGTGAGTCAGGGGACAATCGGTGCCGTTGAACTTTTCAATTTCGGCATTCGGAATTTTGGAGGAGAGGGACAACTTTCTTTGGGATCGGTGATGCGGTATGCTTTGTCCTCTTGGTGTCTATTTCCCCAAACTTCTCTTGCATGGACCTAACTTGTTCCATTAGCCAAGCCATGTCGGAGTCGGGGGATGGTTTAGGATTGCTTGATTCCGGAGAAGGCTTATCGATTTGGGTGGAAGGACGGTAGGTGGCACGGTGGTAGGCTGGTACCAAGGCTTGGGGATCTTTGGAGGGAAATAAGTGTAAACTTGACCAGGTCCGTGTTCCCGTGAGGCTGGCGGAGGCATAGGAATTAGGCTCATAATTTCCGAAGTAGGAAAAAGGATAGGGAACCTCTGGGGTACTGTTGGCAAAGTTGGAGGTGGAAGATCTGCGTGGCGGGACATGAATTGAAAGGATCATTGAGCTGATTTTGAGGCCTAGGGAATGCACAGGATGGCCCATGCGAGGAGAGGGAGTGAATCCCATGGGGTAATGCAGAGGCTGCATAGCAAGGATAGCGAGGCGTTTGCTTTCTGTTGATAGGGAACAAAGCGGGTCTCATTTGAGGAGGTGAGGGTGTCGGGACCACGATGGCTTGAGATGTTGGAAAGGGTGAAGAGGGGTAATCCTGGATAAGGGATCGTATGAGGATGGAGGAGGGCATTGGTTATAGGTTGATGGAGGCGAGATGGGCGCCACGGAGGCTCATCTTCTATCATCACCAAGGAACCGTTGGGCTCGACCACTATTTGAACTCCATGACGACGAAGCGCTTCAATGAGCGTGGCTTGCTTTGTTCCTCATGGGCCTTCTGGCTGTTTTCCGGGGCTAAGGTTAGCTCTTCTTCCCTAGTCATCTCGGTTACCCAAACCCGGCCTTGTTCTCTGTCAAATCGGTCATTCGACTCTCGAGCGAGGATTACAGCGAACTATGCGAGGATTACGCTAACAAGTCGGCGGCCGGTGTTCTCACCCACTTCTTTCTCGGCTGCGGGAAAGGGATAGGAAAGGTTTAGACTCGGGGTAGGTGTTTAGAGTGAAGGCTCGGGCAATATGCAAATTAGAATCTTTAAGTTTACTTAAAACGGTGTCTTTTATTAATATCTATTTGGTTGGAAAAGGGGTTACGCCCTTCTTTTTCCACCAGAAACTACTCTAGATCTGGATCGAGTGGGTTCCGTCACTACGTCTATAAGCCCCTCGTATTCCACCTGTATTTCGACCTCCCGGGGTGGACGGCCCGGGCGAGGTCCTATAGGGCACGCGGATCCCACCGACCAAGTAAGAAACGCTCCTATCGGGTCTAGCGGGTCATAGGACCTTTCAACGCACGAGCGATGCGGATTATGGTCAAGGCAATACGGAAAAGTCTCGTCTCTCTCGCCTTGACGGATCTTTGGCGAGTTTCGCTTGAGCGAATGACGGTTTTTGACTTTCGGTAATGTCCGAGAGAATAATAGGCATGGGTCGGGCGGTAAAAAGCCGGATGACACGGTGTCACATTGAACTTCGTTGCATACGCGATGCGTGAGTCGAATCGAAGTCAATGCCGGTCAAGATCTTGCCAATTTTTCCTTGTCGGAATTTTGGCGAGCTTCGCTTGAGCGAAAGATCTTTTGATTTTTGGCAAAGACTCGGTCTTGACTCTTACGCATTCCGTGTGGGTCAAGGTCGATAGTCAATGTCGGAGTCAAGATCCCACCGATTTTTTCCTTGTCGGAATTTCGGCGGGAATTTCGCTTGAGCGAAAATCTTGGCTTCCGTTATGAGCTAAGGCTTGACCTTTACGTGGGTATGCAAGCTGGGCTATATGACACGGACTAGACCAAAAACCAACCAAAAGTCACGGTTTTTGAAACGTGTGACACGGGTGTGCATTGGTCGACACCTTGCTGCCATGGGGAGGTTGGGATGATTCCGTGCGCGCCCGGAGCATCGTAAGGCTGTCCGTGATCGCCATTTGGAACCACCCTCGGGTTTGAAGGACGTGCGTGCAAAAGTGTACGGGATATATCGGAGTGCGCGTAGTGTGCGGTCTCCTAAAAATGTTCCTTTTTGAGTTAAAACAGAGATTTTCATAAATGTGTTTTAAAGGAATGATTTTCGGGACGAGGGAAAATGCAACACATAAGCACGTAAATTTTCTGGGAGCCCCAGTCAGTCATGGAGCTGAGTAGCCCCAGCCGCTAGGGTCGCCCGGATTAACCATGATTTTTCCTGGTGGAATTGCCACTGAGGTCGCCCGGTCAGAATCCAAGGAGGATTGAGCCGTACGACTGCATGGATCAATTTTCCAGGTTCCACTCCTTTTGCTATTTTTCGGGTTATTTCCCGTTTCAAAGTATGCACAGATTCCAAGATGCAAATGATGCAATGCATGGTAAAGAAAGCAAGCATGATTAATGAAATCGGCGATGGGAGTCTAACCCGCTCAAAGGGAGAAGCTTTCTTCTATTTTTTTCAAAATTGTTTTTTTTCGAAAAGGGATACTGGTACGTGGATTGTTAAACCACCGGTTATCCCAACTCCCACGTCAGGGAGTATACAGGAAGGGCAAGTGGTTTCCCCCTATATACCGAGTATCGCTTTTTGTTTTGAAAATAAAAGCTTTTCTCCTTTGGGATTTCCCCAGCAGAGTCGCCAAACGGTGAATGTGGTGCCCAAATTCTGGTGTTGGATTCACACGAGTTTGAAGACATCCGAGTTATTTGAAAAACGGAGTCGCCACGCCATTTTGATTACCTCAAAACTTTGAAAAAAAGGTTGTTTTATGGGTTCGGAGGTTAAGTTACCCCTTGGGAAGAACGTTTGGTGTTCACCCAAAGTGCCTTGCCGGAGCAAGTCTCCCGAGATTTCATTAATCGTGCTTGCTTGCGTGCTTTCTTGTGTGCATGTGTTTGAAAATAAAGGGGGAATGTCCCAAGTTGTCTTCCGGACGTACAAACCATTTGTTGGTTGTCGCTCGGGATTCCTTGGAATTTATGTATTTGGGATTATGATCCCGTCCTCATCTTGTGACTTGTGATCATCGCATTTTAAACCTCGGGACCCTCGGGACTTGCGTGATCGAGAGAATGACTCTCTTTGTGGTCAAAGATGAGGTTCTTTAGGAAGGAATGTCCTTAGCCCATCAATCCTACGCTTTAAGACGGTCGAGCTCGTATAGAGGCTTCATACTCATTCTTAAGCGATAATCGGAGATATAGGGTTCAAGGTTATCCTTTTCCTAAAGAAATCATGAACCTTTAATGGAAGGAACGATGCAAAGATGAGAACTTTTACACCGGTCCGTTCCAAGGTTGGGGAAAGGGGGAATGCGTGATGAAAAATGACTCTTTAATGAAAAGATGACATTTTTATGTTTGCAAATGATGCTTTTTGATTTAAAGAAAGGATCTTTATTGCAAATGATGCATAAAGATAGGATTTTTATGCAAATGATGCATTGAAAAAGGGGTTTTGATGCAAAGGATGCATTTTTATTGAAAAAGATTTGATCTTTATATGCAAATGATGCATAAAGATAACATTTTTATTGGAAAATAGGGGTTTTAGGTGCAAAGGATGCACCTTTATGAAAAAGACTACATTTTTATGACAAATGAGGTCTTAATGCATGCAAAAGGGAAGGGGAATGATAAAGAAATGATCTTTATGAATAAATGCCAAGTCCCAAGCAAGATATATGAATGCAATGAGCAAGTATATCAATTAAAATGCAAGGTTAGGGGCGTGCGAGGTTACCAATCGTTTCCTTCGCTTCTTCGGACGGAGCTAGGAGGAGAGGTTCGTCTTGGGTCTTCAAGGAGGAGGGAGATGGCTTCTTGAGCTTCTTCTTCGCCTTCTTGAGCCTTGAGGGTGTTCTTCACGTCTTGGGAGTGACTGATTGTATTGCTATGGATTGTATGTATTGTTGTTGTTTTTGAAATGGGTAGAGGAGGGCTCTATTTATAGGCGATGCGGATAAGGCTAATGAAGCCGTGCGGTCAGAGGCAGCGAGCTAATGCAGCCGTGCGGGCTTATCCATTGTGACTCAGCATTCTAGAACCATGCAAGGTGGCATTATTCTAGAACCTTCCCTCCTAATTAAGAAAAACGTGTTTCTTAATTAGGAAGGATTCCCTTCAGCCTTTATTTAATTAAAAACAGTTCCGGAATGTTTCCGGAACACTAGGAAGGTCTGGGGAATTACCGGAAAACTTACCGAAATTGCCGGGAAATTTAACCGGAAGGCATGAGCCAGATTTGGGTACTTACAGCTGTGCGAGGTGTTAAGAAGCACCCCATATTTGACCTCGTCGATGTAAAGGACTCGTCCAGACATAATGGCGACGACGTCTTCATCTTAGCATCTCAAGCACAACAGGTATACATGACTCCCTACCCTCGTCCGCGACCCGACGGATTGTGGGCTGTTTGGATGACCAAGGCTAGGAGCATGATTGACAACCTACCCTCGTCGACAACTACGCAGTCATCATTAGAAACACCCTATCAAGAGGATGAAATGCCGGTGCCACCTAACGTTTCATCGCCTAATCATCCATTAGATGATGTCACTCATATTCCTCAAAATGTTGATGAACCCGAGGAGGATATCTTACCGGTGAATTTGCCAACTCCCCGCCTCGTTCGTGTCATCTCGCGCACATTGATATTGATGAATCGGAGGAAGAGGAAGAGGAAGAGGAAGAGGAAGAGGAACCGAGTTTGATTCATCGTAGTCCGAAGACGAAGATGAAGAACTCGAGTTTTGTAGTAATTCGAGTCCAAATGATGATGATGGGGACGAAGATTAATAATAGTTTAAAGTTTAAAATTGTATTGTGAATGCTTTAGATTATTAGAACTTTAAAGTTTTATATGTATTGTGAATGCTTTAGATTATTAGAACTTTAAAGTTTCATATGTATTGTGAATGCTTTAGATTATTTTTAATATCCGTCGTTTTATATATATTGTGAATGCTTTAGATTATTAGAACTTTAAAGTTTTATATGTATTGTGAATGCTTTATATTATTAATAGTTTAAAGTTTTATATGTATTGTGAATGCTTTAGATTATTAGAACTTTAAAGTTTTAGATGTATTGTGAATATATTGTTTCCTATTGTTAAAGTTGTATATTTTAATATTTTTACTATAATACGTATATGAGTTCTAGTAGAAAGGGCAAGGGTAAGAAGACTAAGCCTATTTACACATTGATTACTTGGGACGCAACCGTCCCGATCCGGTAGCGATGATGTCGACCCTTCACGCAGTAGTACTAGCTCCACCTGGGGCCGGTACTCGGACTGCTGTCGATTACGAGGGGAGGATATTTGTCGGGATATCATCACTTTATGACCAGTAAGTAACTCTTCATTAATTTGATATAAGTTGGTTCCTTTTTGCTTTATATATAATTCATTATTTAAGTTAAAATGTTATTGTATAAATATACTTGGCGAGGTTTGTAGGTGGATACCCCACCCGGGGACTAAGATCGGGCAATGCGGCGGTCTCGAAAAATGACCGAGTTTTGGCCCAGCTGGAAAAAATTGCCACGTAGGCGGAAAGGACGATGCGTGGGATGAGTTTAAGGTAATGTGTTAATGGTTTTTATTTAAAACTTAAATGTTATTTTGTTATTAAAATGTTATAATTAATAATGATTATACTCTTTTAGTTTTGTAATGTTATCATTATATGTTGTAGGCTAAATATTATTGGGCGCCGAGACATCGGCGAGGCGACGGCTAGATATGTTTTCGATCGCGAGCTCACAAGCTATTTACGGATTTTATTTGTAACATATTTATCTATCCTTAATTAGTTTAATTAACAATGATTATACTCTTTTAATTTTATAATGTCATCATTATATGTTTACGAGATATTAATATTTTTTATAGGTACCACGAAGAAAAATTATTATACTACTCGGCTCGCGGCGGGAGAACAGCCCTTGTGTCCTACTTTTATGGCCGATGAGGTGTTTGGTCAATTTTGCGAATATTGGGGGTCGAGGCTGCGGCGAAGGCTATATCCGAACAGGCCAAGGCCAATAGTGCGGAGCTCCTCGGGGTCGGCGGCGTTGCATGCCGGGGACGCTCACGATCGCCGAGCATCACGACCGCATGGTATGTATGTTAATTTAAATGTAGTAGTGTATGGATGCTTTTAAATAGGTTTATGTACGTATGTTAGCCGGAGCCAATGTTGATGCTATGAAATCCATAGTTTTAGTGTAAATGTAGTGCATGCATGCTTTTAAATCGGTTTAAATGTTGCATTTATATATACAATTTCAAAGTAATAATCTCGCTTATTTTATTTATAGGAAAGGGAGTATGGTCCGAATATCGGTTTTGTGGATGTTTACGCTAGCACCCATATTCGGAATTCTACGGCGCCCGATCAACCTCCGCAAATGGGTTGACGATCGATCTGCTAATGCCTTTGTAAGTAAACTATCATTAAATGACTTGATTTTGAATATGTAAATTTATTTATGTACCTTACATTGTGTATATGATTATAATTGTTTGCTTTATTTTTCAGCCGCATATCAAGCCGCCGTTGTTCCGAAGGAACGCCTCCCGCGAGCCCGTCCCCTTCGTGCACGATGTTTGGCACGAGGTCACCTCTCGAGGGACATCCAAGGAGAGGAGCCCGAGTGTTAGGGATGGGGATTACGGGCGGCAATGCCCGTCGGCGTCGACCGGCCGTCGGCGAAATGTAGCCCGGCCACGTTTCATGATCCGAGGGTCGACACTCTGGAGGCTGCGTTGGAGGAGGAGAAACGCGAGCGGGCAAAGCTTGCGGATGCTTTGGCAGTTCGAGACGCGAGATGCGGGGAGGAGAACGATCGACGTCATGCGGAGATTCAAAGACAACATGCGAGACTCAAAGACAATTGGCGCTGTTGATGGCTCATCTCGGCCGGGACTCCCGGGGGTAATTTCCGGCGTCCCCGGGTTGATTGCGGATTTTTTTAGACATTTTTGTATTAAATTATACTTGTTTGTAAACATTTGAGACATTTGGTACCCGCGGAGCCCCTCCCCGCCTCTCCCCGCTCCACCCCTCTCCCCCTCTCCCCCTCCCCCTCCCCCTCTCCCCCTCTCCCCCTCCCCCTCTCCCCCTCTCCCCTCCCGAATTGAGTACGGTGGTATTTAGTTTTTATTTGAGTACGGCGATATTTGAATTTTAGTTTTTATAGTTTTAGTTTTATAAATTGAAATGTTATATCGGGTACAAAAAAATTTGGTTTATTGATATTTTAAATTATTTTTTTTTTAAAATTTATTTCGAGAATCGCGACGAAATTTTCCGTCATTTGAAATTAATCTTGAAATAAAAATTAATTAAATAAATTAATTTCAAACGACGGAATTTCCGCCGCTATAATCATTTAATTTTTATTTAATTTTTGATTTCGGCGGCGGAAATTTCCGTCATTTGTAATAAAATTTAAATTAAAATTAAATAATTTCGGCGACGGTAATTTCCGCCGAAATAATTTAATTTTAATTTAAATTTTATTACAGCGACGGAAATTTCCGCCGCTGAAATTAATTTAATTAAATTAATTTTTATTACAGCGACGGAAAATTCCGCCGCTGAAATGAAAATTTAATTAAATTAAATTAATATAGCAGCGGAATTTTCCGTCGCTGAAACCATTAATTCACCGGCGGAATTAAATTCCGTCGGTAAAAGAAAAAAATAGCGGCGGAAATTGACCCGCTTCTGAACCTTTGCGACGAGCTGGTAGCGGCGGACCACCGACGGAATTTTTTCGTCGGTGATTTATTTTAGCGACGGAAATTTAATTTTAGCGGCGGAAATTTCCGTCGCTAAATGACCTTTTTCTGGTAGTGTAGAGGGGATGTTTTCATCAGTGTTCCCCCTTAAAGGTTGCTTCTCTGATTGTTCTTTGAGGTTAAGGATGGCTTCTATGGCTGACTGGTGACCTGAGCTAGGTGTTGATGACTTGTCCATTCTTGGACTGACAGTAGTGGATTTTGGAGAAAGGGAAGGGGTATTGATTTTGGTTTTCTTGGCCTTGGGAGCTTTCTTTTCAAGTTTTCTTTTCTTTGGCAAGGATTTAGAAGGAATGGATAAAGAGGATTGTACCTTGGATCTGGTAGCTGTCTGTCTGGTAGGGATAGCTGTCAGAGGTTGCTTCCCTTTGTGCACAGTTTTGGATAAGTTAATGGCTGCCTGAAGCTCTTGAGGGTCAATGGTATCATCACCAACATTAGCTTGACCCATTGTGTCAACCTCATGACTGTCAATGGCATCCCTTGCTTCATTATCCTTATCATGGCTGTCAGACAAGGTAGTTTCACTGTCAGCTACCTGAACATCCTTGCCTTTGCCCTTATGAGGTACCACAGTCTTTTTCAACAATCCAGTCTTCTTCACATTGGATTGCACACCCCTCTTTATTCTTCTACTTGTAGCCAATGCTATCAAGTCCTTCCAGTGTTCAATCTTCTTTCTAGTTTCTGCTTGCAGTTTTTCTTGAGTCTCAATAAAACTACTGGTACTTACATCATCTCCAGCTTTCAGACTCCCTTCTTTTGTTTCGGTGCAAAGGTTACTGTCATTGAAACACTTGGTCTCTGACACTTCACGCCTTCAACCATTTCTTGTGTAGAGGAGGATTGAGTTTTGGGATTAGAACATCAAGAATTCCACTCATGAATCTGAAGTTGTTCATCTTTCCACCTTGCTTCTTGAATTTTAGAGTGGAGGTTGAGACTGCAAGCTGGAAGTTGTGAAGAAGAACAATGCACCAGTTTGTGTCTTTGGTAAATAGGCTCAGCATTTGCTTCCATTCATTTGATCCCATTTGATCAAATGAAGATTACTTTCCATCAATAGCTTTATTCACCACATCCATGAGAGTTGATTTGAAAATGTCAGCTTTGTTTTTCACCATTGCCTTGTCATGTACACTCTTAAAGTCATGAACTTTAACCCCAAAGAATTTTTCATACACAGTTTTCAATCTGTCTGACCCTCTATCCCATATGTTCTTCACAGCATCAGCTTTGTTTGGGATCTCATAGACTTCACTGACCATTTCTTGAGTAATGGTTATCTTCACATTGTCTATGGTGGCAGTAATTGAATTGTTTTCCTTGTTCCTCTGTCCCACAAGGTAAATCTCTCTGCACAGTTCTTCATAAATTGGAGGTCTTGCTCCCATGAATTTAAGCAATTCATTGACCTCAAGAAGTTCTTGGATGAGTATCCCAACTTCAGACTCATAGAAGCTAGGTTTTATGAAGTAACTGTGAGCATCTGGGTAGTTTGCTTTTGATGCTGCCATTGATGATTAAGGAATTAGGGTTGAAGGAATACGATGAAGGATTAGTGAGGAAAAGAGATGAATTTTAAACAGAGGGTTAATGAAACAGGGGTTTTTGGTGATTACGAAAGGAGAGAGAGGCAAATAATGAGTGGAGAGTGGGTTTTAATGGGCATTGGGGGTTTCAAAGTTTAGTGCTTGTTCACATGAATAGTGATTTTTGCCCTCCCACGTTGAGGCATTAACTTCCACGAGCACAAGAAAAACATTCTCTTTTTCAAGAATTTTGCGGGTGAAGAGATAGCTAAGGAAGTGACAATTGTGAGCAATTAACACGATCAAATCACATAAAAGTTGCTTTATCCTATTTGTTGAAAGAAAACTTTGACGATTAAGTCTAGTTTGAATTATGATGGTATGCAGAGATAGCTAGGTGAAACTTGCCTATAAAACAATGATAATTTCGGAGGAAATTTATTCGATTGTTTTACAAACACAAATGGGTAGATTTTCCTCAAAGTTTAATCCAAAAATATGGCTCAAACAAGCAAAAAGGTTGGTTTTGGGAAGAATTGTGAGGATGATTTGAGGGGGATGAAATGGAGATAGAGAGAGAGTCCTTCAATGTAGTTGAAAGTTCAGAGGGAGTGAGAGACAAGGGTAAGAACAAGAGAGTGAGAGAAGATCAGGACTATGGTGTCAAGGAGATAGCTGTCAGAGAGAAAATTGACAGTAGAGAGGGAGAGGGAATAAGGCTCTTTGGAAAGACTATCAAGGTTGATCAGGGTGAGCCCAGTAAGGGAAAAAGTAAGTTGGAGAGGGTTTATACATTGGGGGAATTGATTAAGCAAGATAGGGCTCGAGCAGTATGGAAAGGAGCTTAGTTGTCAAGAAAAAGGTTAAGCACGAGAAGGCCGTATACTCCTGTGAGTAGGGATTCACTCTCTCCGGGGTTGGATTGTTGGAGGGAGAGGAGATAACTTTCTTTGGAGTGCATGTCTCTCCTTCTTCAACAATCTCATACCTATTCAACCAGGTTATTGGTTGTTTTAGCCTGCCGAGTTCTGCGGTAGAGAGAGGAGTCAAGAGCTAGCCAACCACTTGTAGTTGCTGGGAATGGGACTTATTCTGG
Source organism: Adenophora triphylla var. japonica (assembly GCA_022495995.1). NCBI lineage: Eukaryota > Viridiplantae > Streptophyta > Magnoliopsida > Asterales > Campanulaceae > Adenophora > Adenophora triphylla. Next base: position 400,755 of record JAFEMH010001678.1, read on the forward strand.
AGAATTTAGCTTTGTGACACCAATGGAGGGATTGCTTCAACCATATGATGCAGTTGAAGAGTGGTGGCTAAGGAGAGCAAGTCCTTCACTTCAATATTCTTTCACTTCCATTGATCCCTTCCTGGAGAGGCACCCAATATGGTTGCAAAGGTATCACCAGACCTTGCAATCTACACAGGAGGCAAGGTGTGAAGGAATGAGTCTTTGGAGGAGGATCTGGAGAAGCGATGACATTCCCTAAGAATGTCTGACAGCTAAGGTGAGGATTTGAAGAGGAGAGTTGGATCTGGAGATTGTTTTGCTTTAAGGAAGTTTTTGGTGAGAGAAGGGAGATGAAAGAGAGAGGAATTTCATGGTTTGTTTTCTGTTTTTGTTCATGTTTTTGTTTTTCATGACTTTTGTATGGATAGCTATCAGTGGATAGCTATCAGAGATGTTTTTGAGGGAATAGCTGTCTGGCTCCATTGTGACAGCATTGCCCTGAATTATGTAAGCCTCCTTTATTTATGAAGTACAACTCTTTATTTTGGCATATTTATCATTCCAAGCATGGCTCTTAACATCTCAAATCTCTTTTCATCCATTGCCTTAGTAAGAACATCAGAGACATTATCCTCAGTACAAACTTTTGCAAGGTTGATATTTCCTTTTTCAACATGGTCTCTGATGAAGTGATGTCTTACCTCAATATGCTTTGTTTTTTGAGTGTTGGACAGGGTTTTATGTCATGGCAATAGTGCTTGAGTTGTCACAGAAGATGGGAATGTTGGATAATTCAATTCCAAAGTCTTGAAGTTGACTTTTAAGATAGAGAATTTGAGAGCAACACAAGCCTGCGGACAATATACTCGGCCTCATTTGTTGAAGTGGCTGCGAGGTTTGCTTTTGCTTGACCATGAAATGATTCTTGAGCCAATAAGCGGCATCCACCACTTGTGGATTTTCTATCTAGATTACATTCGGCATAGTCGAGTCGGTGAATCCAATTAGAGAGAATGGGGATTCGGTGGGATACCACAAGCCAAAATCGTGTGTTCCTTTGAGATATCTTAGAATTCTCTTGACGGGAGAGATGAGATTCCTTGGGATTAGCTTGAAATCTAGCACAAAGACGGACACTAAACATAATGTCGGGTCTTGAAGTCTTACATAAAGAAGAGATCCAATGTAGCTTACGTAAAGTGTTGGATTTACACTTTGACCATCTAGATCAGCATGGAGTTTGGTTGTGGTTGACAAGGGTGTTTTGGCAGGGGAAGCAGTTTGCATGTCAAACTTCTTGATCATATCCCTTGTGTATTTAGCTTGGTTAATGAAGATTCCTTCCTTCATTTGCTTGACTTGAAGACCCAAGAAGAAAGTAAGCTCACCAATCATACTCATTTCAAAGCTGGTCTTTCATAATATCTCCAAATTCAGTGCACAAGTCCTCATTTGATGAACCAAAAATGATGTCATCAACATAGACTTGGATTAGCAACTGATCATCTCCATATTTCTTGATAAACAAAGTGTTATCAATATGGCCCTTGGTAAATCCTTTGCCAAGGAGATATCTAGATAGAGTATCATACCAAGCTCTTGGTGATTGCTTAAGCCCATACAATGCTTTGTCCAATTTGTACACATGATCAGGAAACTTTGGGTGCTCAAATCCAGGGGGGTTGAGATACAAACACCTTTTCATTTAAGACTCCATTCGAAATGCACTCTTGACATCCATTTGGAATACTTTCATCTTCTTAAATGAAGCATAGGCAAGGAATAGCCTAATAGCTTCAAGTCTTGCAAGCAGTGCAAAAGTCTCATCATAGTTAATACCTTCTTCTTGTCTGTATCCTTGAGCTTGACCAGTCTAGCTTTGTTTCTTACAACAACACCTTCTTCATTCATCTTATTTCTAAAAACCCATCTTGTTCCAATGACGGTTTGGTTTCTTGGTTTAGGAACAAGTTGCCACACTTTGTTCCTTTCAAAGCTGCTCTAGTTCTTCTTCCATGGCTTCTATCCGGTCGGCATCTTGGAGTGCTTCATTTATTTTCTTTGGTTCCACTTGGGATATGAATGCACTCATGAGAAAAGGGATGTTGTCAGGCTGGGGTTTTATCAATTTGAAGACTGATGTAAAGGTCTTTATTGGGTGGAATGATGTGAGTAATGGTGGATTCATCATTGGTTTTGGGAGGAGAAAGAGGATTATTGGATGTAGATGGAAGATGGCTAGTGGATGGATTACATGATGAATTTGGATGGTCGTCGGCCTAAGGGTTGGTCATCGGCCTAAGGAAGAATTTTGGGAGATGTCGGTCGAGGGATGACTATTCTTTTGAGTATTCTCTTCCTCATCATTTGGATTGGTAGTGGGAGTGATTCTTTGTTGACTTGGTTGGCTAGATTGGTTGATGATGTGAGTGGGATTGGTCATGGATGCATGCACAGATAGGCTGTCGGATGAATTTCTTGGAACCATGTATGGAAGATTTGATGAATCTTGTTCATGATGGAGAACAGTTAAATCAAGAATGGGAGATGCTTCAGGGAGATTATCAAGGTTTCCCAAACCTTCATCAAAATCACACAATTCAGTTACACTTTGATTATTGTTTTCATCAAAGTCAACATGAATTGATTCTTCCACAACAAGTCTTCTTTTGTTGTAAACTCTATAAGCTTTGCTTGTGTTAGAGTATCCAAGAAAGATTCCTTCATCACATTTGGAGTCAAATTTGTCCAAATTGTTTTTGCCATTGTTGTGAATGAAGCATCTACTTCCAAAACTGTGAAAGTAGGAAATGGTAGGAACTTTGTCATTCCATAGTTCATATGGAGTCTTCTTATGGAATTTGTTGATCAGTGTTTTATTTTGAATATACACAGCAGTAGTGACAACTTCACCCCAAAAATATTTTGGGAGATTGTGTTCTGACAGCATTGTTCTTGCTGCCTCACAGATTGTTCTGTTCTTCCTTTCAGCAACACCATTTTGTTGGGGTGTTCTTGGGGCTGAAAAATTGTGATCAATACCTTTTGAATCACAATATTCTTCTACTCCTGTGTTCTCAAATTCTTTACCATGATCAGATCTGATCTTGACAATGGATGTCCCTTTTTGATTTTGAATTTTATTGAACAGCTTTGTCAGACAGCTAAGGGTGTCACTTTTGGATTCAAGAAGAATGATCCAAGTGAATCTGGTGAAGTCATCAACCAAAACAAGTGAGTATCTTTTTCCTCCTAAAGATCTAGTCCTTATGGGTCCAAAGAGATCCATATGAAGTAGTTCAATAGGTCTTGATGTGTCCAATCTGGTCTTGGGCTTGAATGAAGATCTCTTTTGCTTCCCACATTGGCATGCTTTGCATAGTTTGTCCTTCTTGAATGGGATCCTTGGAAGACCTCTGACTAGATTTGAATTTGCAAGCTTGGAGATGGTTTTATGGTTCAGGTGAGCCAATCTTTTGTGCCAAAGCCATGACATATCAGATTGACTAAATGACAGAAGGCAGTGAGCATTTGAGGACTCCACAATCTCTAAGTTTAAGCAGTAGAGATTTCCTTTTCTTGAACCAGTCAAAATGACTTTATTGCTTTTATCTTTAACAGTGCATTTATCCTTAGTACAAACAACATGATATCCCTTATCACAGATTTGACTAATGCTAATCAAATTGTGTTTGAGACCCTCTACAAAAGACACATTTGTAAAAATGATATCTTTTGTAATAAGATTTCCTGATCCTTTGACCTTAGCTTGGGAATTGTCACCAAAGATTACATTTGGACCATTTTTAGGGGTATATTGTTGCAACCAGCCTTTATTGAATGTCATATGTCTACTACAACCACTATCTAAATACCAGAGACCTTTCCTGGATACCTCTTTTAGTTCATCAGCAGCAGCAAGTGCTTCCATTTCTTCCTCATTGTCTGATTCTTCCTCATCTTCAGCTATAAGGCATATCATGGCTTCTTCTCCTTCATTGTCAGAATCATCACTTGACACATACTCTTCATCACTAAATTTTGATGAGTCAGCTATCATAACTTGCTCTTTGTTTTTGTCATGTTTATTTTTGGAGCAATTGAAGCAGTTGCACTTGGGACTGTGAATGATCTCTTTTGAGTAGGTCATCTTCTTAGCTGTCTGATTGTCCCTAGGTTTCCTTGGTTCAGGACAATCAGATGAGTAATGTCCTTGCTTTCCACAGTTGAAACAATCAATTGTTTTCTTGTAGCTGTCCTGTTGAGCATTAGTTGTGGAGGGATTGTATTTTTTGTCAAAAGATTTCTTTTGAAATTTCATGGCATTTCTGACAGCCATGGAAATGAGACTTGGAATGTCTTCTTGGGAGATCTCCTTCTTGACGTGGTTTGGAGCTGATGTTTATCTTTTGAAGGGGATTGTTGACAATGGTCTCAATGTCTTGGTGAGTGATTGGTTTGTGTATAGTTTCTTGAGCAGTTAAAGCTAAAGTTTGTGAAATGGTAGGGACTGGTTGAATCTTTATCATACCTTCCAATTCATAAGCTTCAAGCTTTCCAAAATACTGTTCAACTGTCATTGTGCTCCACTCATCTCCTTCTCTAATAGGTAATGCTACCTTTTCATATTCTTGAGAAAGATTTGAATATATCTTGAGGCAGAGATCTTGTTGTTCAAAGGTTTTTTCATGGTCAGCAATAGATCTAACAAGGTTCTCAAACCTTGGTTGAGCAGCACTCACTCGAACTACATGACCTCATTTTTCTATTATAGAAAAGTTATTTAACTCCTTTATTCAATGGAATTATTTTTACATTTACGATAATTTTTTTCTTTTTTTTTTGTCTTATATTTCATATTTTTACTCATACTAGAGTAACCCGTCGAAATTCAACGGACATAGTTAGGCTTATTATTACTTGTTGCCATAATCTGTAATTTCATTTAAATAAACGAAAACAATATGTTAGACTTATATTCAACAAGAAAAAAAATTGACACGATAATTTTGGGACGGAGAGAGTATCCTGTACACATAGAAAATTATTTTACTACATTCAGAATAACCCAATTTAGCCTATATGTGTTGAGATGGCCAAACAAATTTTGGTCACATATATCTATTTCTATTATAAAAAAAAATGTGTGTACGCTTGCTCACCGATTTTTAAGAAATGGAGAAGATATAAAAATTTCTGAATGCACAATCAAGATACATCAAGGAAGCATGACTCAGGACCTTATGAAGCATTTCAGATAATACTCAAGTTGTGATTATTATAAATCTGAATTATGTATACCCATAGTTCATAAATGTGTCAAAATCATACCAATATTTCAAGTTTCAACCACTTGACAACCATTTACCAAAACAAAATATAAGATGTTCCCTTGAATATAGTTATCAAAGCTTTAGCCATCAATTAAAATGTTATAATTTCTCTTGTGGGTCATTTTCTGATTAGGAAAGATTATGAAAATAAATAAGTCATGGCATCCATATGCAACACTAGAATGAAAACAAATAAACTTGATAGTTTTAATCAGATTATTAATCATAAATCCCAAAATACCAAATGAAATAACAAAATATCAAAGAAAATATTTATTAACCACCCCCATCACTCTCCCACGATCATGTCACATTGGGAAAAACGAATTATAAAAAAAAATTAAAAAAAAATGAGCATTTGAATAAAATATTAATCGATCTAGTTTTGAAGAGTTACATTTTCATATTTACTAATTGCTTTTCCGTTTTCTGAAAATTCGAAATTTGATTTCAAAATTCAAATGTTGATTGAGCTTAATTCAGGATAATTTACTGTATAAATATTTACATTATAAACATTAACCTTTTATTAAATGAAAAATCTTTGAAACTAAGATCAATGGGAGAATTACATAATGTTATGTCATAATAGTGACATGACTTAATGTGATGGTTCTAAATGTTTGTCATTTAATATATTATATAGATTATATAGATGGATCATTATAGTACTACTTCTTTCATCTAAAAAAGAAATATAAATAAATTATTAAAAAAAAATATTTATTTTTAGAACGTTACTACTTGATTATAATTTTAAATTCCTATTTATAAGACTCTTGCATGTATATAGATCATTAAATTAATATTTCTTTCGTCCAAAAATAAAAATAATTGATCAATTTTATTTTGCTTAAAATAAAAAAAAATGGTATTCAGTTATTAGACTATATTATTGTAACTATTTCTAATTTATATACCAAAGATTTCAATTTATAAAATAAATTTGTATGTATATGGATCATAATTATAGTACTACTTCTTCTGTCTCAAAATGAATTATAAATAAAAAATTTAAAAACAAAAAATGTGTATTTGAATAAAATATTAATCGATCCAGTTTTGAAGAGTTATATTTTCTTATTTACTAATTGCTTTCCCGTTTTTTGAAAATTCAAAATATCATTTCAAAATTCAAATGTTGATAGAACTTAAATCGAATAATATACTGTACAAATATTTACCTTATAAACATTAACCATTTATTAAATGAAAAATCAATTTATTAAATGAAAAATCTTTGAAACTAAGACCAATGAGAGAATTACAAAATGCCATGCCATAATAGTGATATGGCTTAATGTGAGGGTTCTAAATGTTTGTCTTTTAATATATTATATAGATAGATTATATAGATAGATCATTATAGTACTGCTTCTTTCTTCTAAAAAAGAAATATAAATAAATTATTTAAAAAAATATTTATTTTTAGACCGTTACTCTTTGATTATATTTTTAAATTCCTATTTATAAGACTCTTGCATGTATATAGATCATTACATTAATATTTCTTTCGTCCCAAAATAAAAATAATTGATCAATTTTTATTTTGCTTAAAATAACAAAAATATTCATTTATCAGACTATATTATTGTAACTATTTCTAATTTATATACAAAAGATTTCAATTTATAAAATAAATTTGTATGTGTATGGATCATAATTGTAGTACTACTTCTTTTGTCTCAAAATAAACTATAAATAAAATTTTTAAAACAAAAAATGTGCATTTGAATAAAATATAAATTGATCCAGTTTTGAAGAGTTATATTTTCTTATTTACTAATTGCTTTCCTGTTTTCTGAAAATTCAAAGTTTGAGTTCAAAATTCAAATGTTGATTGAGCTTAAATCGGGACAATTTACTGTATAAATATTTACCTTATAAACATTAACCTTTTATTAAATGAGAAATCAATTTATTAAATGAAAAATCTTTGAAACTAAGATCAATGGGAGAATTATATAATGTCATGTCATAATAGTGACATGACTTAATGTGAGGGTTCTAAATGTTTGTCTTTTAAAATATAATATAGATTATATAAATGGATCATTATAGTACTACTTCTTTCATCTAAAAAAGAAATATAAATTAATTATTTATAAAAATAATATTTATTTTTAGACCGTTACTCTTTGATTATAATTTTAAATTTCTATTTAAAGGACTCTTGCATGTATATATATCATTACATTAATATTTCTTTCGTCCCAAAATAAAAATAATTGATCAATTTTTATTTCGCTTAGAATAATAAAAAAGTATTCATTTATTAGACTATATTATTGTAACTATTTCTAATTTATACACCAAAGATTTCAATTTATAAAATAAATTTGTATGTATATTGATCATAACTATAATACTACTTCTTCGGTCTCAAAATGAATTATAAACAAAAAATTTAAAAACCAAAATTGTGCATTTGAATAAAATATTATTCGATCCGTTTTGTAGAGTTATATTTTCATATTTACTAATTGCTTTCCCATTTTCTGAAAATTCAAAATTTGATTTAAAAATTCAAATGTTGATAGAGCTTGAATCGGGATAATTTACTGTATAAATATTTACCTTATGAACATTAACCTTTTATTGAATGAAAAATCAATTTATTAAATGAAAAATCTTTGAAACTAAGACCAATGGGAGAATTACATAATACCATGTCATAATAGTGATATGGCTTAATGTGAGGGTTCTACATGTTTGTCTTTTAATATATTATATAGATTATATAGATGGATCATTATAGTACTACTTCTTTCATCTCAAAAATAAATATAAATAAATTATTATAAAAAAATAATATTTATTTTTGGACCGTTACTCTTTGATTATATTTTTAAATTCCTATTTATAAGACTCTTACATGTATATAGATCATTACATTAATATTTATTTCATCCCAAAATAAAAATAATTGATCAATTTTTATTTTCTTAAAATAAAAAAAATATTCATTTATTAGACTATATTATTGTAACTTTTTCTAATTTATATACCAAAGATTTCAATTTATAAAATAAATTTGTATGTATATGGATCATAATTATATTACTACTTCTTCTGTCTCAAAATGAATTATAAATAAAATTTTTAAAAACAAAAAATGTGCATTTGAATAAAATATTAATCGTTCCAGTTTTGAAGAGTTATATTTTCTTATTTACTAATTGCTTTCATATTTTCTGAAAATTCAAAATTTTAGTTCAAAATCCAAATGTTGATTGAGCTTAAATCGAGATAATTTTCTGTATAAATATTTACCTTATAAACGTTAACCTTTTATTAAATGAAAAATCAATTTATTAAATGAAATTTTTTTGAAACTAAGTTCAATGGGAGAATTACATAATGCCATGTCATAATAGTGACATGACTTAATTTGAAGGTTCTAAATGTTTGTCTTTAATATATTATATAGATTATATAGATGGATCATTATAGTACTGCTTCTTTCATCTAAAAAAGAAATATAAATAAATTATTTTAAAAAAATAATATTTATTTTTATACCGTTACTCTTTGATTTTATTTTAAATTTCTATTTATATGACTCTTGCATGTATATAAATTATTACATTAATATTTCTCTCGTCCCAAAATAAAAATAATTGATCAATTTTTATTTTGCCTAAAAAAAAGTATTCAGTTATTATACTATATTATTGTAACTATTTCTAATTTATATACCAAATATTTCAACTTATAAAATAAACTTGTATGTATATTGATCATAATTATAGTACTACTTCTTCTGTCTCAAAATGAATTATAAATAAAAAATTTAAAAATAAAAAATGTGCATTTGAATAAAATATTAATCGATCCAGTTTTGAAGAGTTATATTTCCTTATTTACTAATTGCTTTCCCATTTTCTGAAAATTCAAAATTTGATTTTAAAATTTAAATGTTGATAGAGCTTAAATCGGGATAATTCACTGTATAAATATTTACCTTATAAACATTAACCTATTATTAAATAAAAAGTCAATTTATTAAATGAAAAATCTTTGAAACTAAGACCAATGGAAGAATTGCATAATGCCATGTCATAATAGTGACATGGCTTAATGTGAGGGCTTTAAAAGTTTGTCTTTTAATATATTATATACTCCCTCCGTCCCGGCGAAAGAGCCACAAAATTTGTTCGGCACGCAAAATAAGAAATGTGATGTAGGAAAGAGAAAAAGTTTAAATGTTGTGAGTATAAAAAATTAAATAGGAGAGAGAATGAGTGGGAGGTGATGTAAGAAAGAGAATGTTGTGAGTGTAAAAGTAAAGTAAGAGAGAGAATGAGTGGAGAGAATAGTGATTTAAGGTTTCCTTTTTGGGAAAGTGACTTTTTAAATGGGACGCCCAAAAAGGAAATAAATGGCTCTTTCGCTGGGACGGAGGGAGTATATGGATCATTACAGTAATACTTCTTTCATCTCAAAAAGAATTATAAATAAATTATTTAAAAAAATAATAATTATTTTGGACCGTTACTCTTTTATTATATTTTTAAATTCCTATTTATAAGACTATTGCATGTATGTAGACCGTTACATTAATATTTCTTTCGTCACAAAATAAAAATAATTGATCAATTTTTATTTAGCTTAAAAAAATAAAGTATTCATTTATTAGACTATATTATTGTAACTATTTCTAATTTATATACCAAAGATTTGAATTTATAAAATAAAATTATTATGAATATGAATTATAATTATAGTACTATTTTTTCTATCTCAAAATGAATTATAAATAAAATTTTTAAAAATAAAAAATGTGCATTTGAATAAAATATTAATCGTTCCAGTTTTGAAGAGTTATATTTCCTTATTTACTAATTGCGTTCATATTTTCTGAAAATTCAAAATTTTAGTTCAAAATTCAAATGTTGATTGAGCTTAAATCGAGATAATTTTCTGTATAAATATTTACCTTATAAACGTTAACCTTTTATTAAATGAAAAATCAATTTATTAAATGAAAATTTTTTGAAACTAAGTCCAATGGGAGAATTACATAATGCCATGTCATAATAGTGACATGACTTAATGTGAAGGTTCTAAATGTTTGTCTTTAATATATTATATAGATTATATAGATGGATCATTATAGTACTACTTCTTTCATCTAAAAAAGAAATATAAATAAATTATTTTAAAAAAATAATATTTATTTTTATACCGTTACTCTTTGATTTTATTTTAAATTTCTATTTATATGACTCTTGCATTTATATAGATTATTACATTAATATTTCTTTCGTCCCAAAATAAAAATAATTGATCAATTTTTATTTTGCCTAAAAAAAAAGTATTCAGTTATTATACTATATTAGTGTAACTATTTCTAATTTATATACCAAAGATTTCAACTTATAAAATAAACTTGTATGTATATTGATCATAATTATAGTACTACTTCTTCTGTCTCAAAATGAATTATAAATAAAAAATTTTAAAATAAAAAATGTGCACTTGAATAAAATATTAATCGATCCAGTTTTGAAGAGTTATATTTCCTTATTTACTAATTGCTTTCCCATTTTCTGAAAATTCAAAATTTGATTTTAAAATTTAAATGTTGATAGAGCTTGAATCGGGATAATTCACTATATAAATATTTACCTTATAAACATTAACCTATTATTAAATAAAAAGTCAATTTATTAAATGAAAAATCTTTGAAACTAAGATCAATGGGAGAATTGCATAATGTCATGTCATAATAGTGACATGGCTTATTGTGAGGGCTTTAAAAGTTTGTCTTTTAATATATTATATAGATGGATCATTACAGTACTACTTCTTTCATCTCAAAAAGAATTATAAATAAATTATTTAAAAAAATAATTATTATTTTGGACCGTTACTCTTTTATTATATTTTTAAATTCCTATTTATAAGACTATTGCATGTTTGTAGACCGTTACATTAATATTTCTTTCGTCACAAAATAAAAATAATTGATCAATTTTTATTTAGCTTAAAAAAATAAAGTATTCATTTATTAGACTATATTATTGTAACTATTTCTAATTTATATACCAAAGATTTGAATTTATAAAATAAAATTATTATGAATATGGATTATAATTATAGTACTACTTTTTCTGTCTCAAAATGAATTATAAATAAAAATTTTACAAACAAAAAAAGTGCATTTGAATAAAATATTAATCTATGCAGTTTTGAAGAGTTATACTCCCTCTGTCCCAGCCCAGTGTAAACTTTTGGTCAACTTTGACCAACTTTGACCAATAGTTTAAGGCCATAATAATGATCCTAATAAAAATCCAAAAAATGTTATTGTTAATATTATTAAGCGTGATACAATAACAAATTTTTAAATTTTTATTAGGATCATTATTATGGCCTTAAATTATTGGTCAAAGTTGGTCAAAGTTGACCAAAAGTTTACACTGGACTGGGACGGAGGGAGTATTTCCTTATTTACTAATTGCTTTCCCGTTTTCTGAAAATTCAAAATATCATTTCAAAATTCAAATGTTGATAGAACTTAAATCGGAATAATTTACTGTACAAATATTTACCTTATAAACATTAACCTTTTATTAAATGAAAAATCAATTTATTAAATGAAAATTTTTTGAAACTAAGACCAATTGGAGAATTACATAATGCCATGTCATAATAGTGACATGGCTTAATGTGAGGGTTCTAAATGTTTGTCTTTTAATATCTACAGTGTAAATGGCACCATGCCATGGACAGTTCTATGAACAGTTTCAATTGCCAAATTTCCCATTTTGCCCTTACTAAGTTGTCTCTTTCCCATTTTGCCCTTAATTTTTTTTTAAATTAAAAAAAAAATACGTGTCCTCGGACACAGGCTTTTACTAGTATTATATAGATTATATAGATAGATCATTATAGTACTGCTTCTTTCATCTAAAAAAGAAATATAAATAAATTATTTTAAAAAATATTTATTTTTAGACCGTTACTCTTTGATTATATTTTTAAATTCCTATTTATAAGACTCTTGCATGTATATAGATCATTACATTAATATTTCTTTCGTCCCAAAATAAAAATAATTGATCAATTTTTATTTTGTTTAAAATAACAAAAATATTCATTTATCAGACTATATTATTGTAACTATTTCTAATTCATATACAAAAGATTTCAATTTATAAAATAAATTTGTATGTATATGGATTATAATTATAGTACTACTTCTTATGTCTCAAAATGAATTATAAATAAAAAATTTAAAAACAAAAAATGTGCATTTGAATAAAATATTAATTAATCCAGTTTTGAAGAGTTATAATTTCTTATTTACTAATTGCTTTCCTGTTTTCAGAAAATTCAAAGTTTGAGTTCAAAATTCAAATGTTGATTTAGCTTAAATCGGGATAATTTACTGTATAAATATTTACCTTATAAACATTAACCTTTTATTAAATGAAAAATCAATTTATTAAATGAAAAATCTTTGAAACTAAGACCAATGTGAGAATTACATAATGCCATGCCATAATAGTGACATGGCTTAATGTGAGGGTTCGAAATGTTTGTCTTTTAATATATTATATCGATTATATAGATGGATCATTATAGTACTACTTCTTTCATCTAAAAAAGAAATATAAATAAATTATTTAAAAAAATAATATTTATTTTTAGACCATTACTCTTTGATTATATTTTTAAATTTCTATTTAAGGACTCTCACATGTATAAATATCATTACATTAATATTTCTTTCGTCCCAAAATAAAAATAATTGATCAATTTTTATTTTGCTTAAAATAAAAAAAATTTCATTTATTAGACTATATTATTGTAACTATTTCTAATTTATATACCAAAGATTTAAATTTATAAAATAAATTTGTATGTATGTTGATCATAACTATAATACTACTTCTTTTGTCTCAAAATGAATTATAAATAAAAAATTTAAAAACTAAAAATGTGCATTTGAATAACATATTAATCGATCCAGTTTTGAAGAGTTATATTTCCATATTTACTAATTGCTTTCCCATTTTCTGAAAATTCAAAATTTGATTTCAAAATTCAAATGTTGATAGAGCTTGAATAGGGATAATTTATTGTATAATTATTTACCTTATGAACATTAACCTTTTATTGAATGAAAAATCAATTTATTAAATAAAAAATCTTTGAAACTAAGGCCAATGAAAGAATTACATAATGCCATGTCATAATAGTGATATGGCTTAATGTGAGGGTTCTAAATGTTTGTCTTTTAATATATTATATAGATTATATAGATGGATCATTATACTACTACTTCTTTCATCTCAAAAAGAAATATAAATAAATTATTATAAAAAATAATATTTATTTTTGGACCGTTACTCTTTGATTCTATTTTTAAATTCCTATTTATAAGATTCTTACATGTATATAGATCATTACAATAATATTTATTTCATCCCAAAATAAAAATAATTGATCAATTTTTATTTTGCTTTAAAAAAAAGTATTCATTTATTGGACTATATTATTGTAACTATTTCTAATTTATATACCAAAGATTTCAATTTATAAAATAAATTTGTATGTATATGAATCATAATTATAGTACTACTTCTTCTGTCTCAAATTAAATTATAAATAAAAATTTTAAAAACAAAAAATGTGCATTTGAATAAAATATTAATCGATCCAGTTTTGAGGAGTTATATTTCCTTATTTACTAATTGCTTTCATTTTTTCTGAAAATTCAAAATTTTAATTCAAAATTCAAATGTTGATTGAGCTTAAATCGGGATAATTTTCTGTATAAATATTTACCTTATAAACATTAACCTTTTATTAAATGAAAAATCAATTTATTAAATGAAAATTTTTTGAAACTAAGTCCAATCGGGGAATTACAAAATGCCATGTTATAATAGTGGCATGACTTAATGTGAAGGTTCTAAATGTTTGTTTTTAATATATTATATAGATTATATAGATGGATCATTATAGTACTACTTCTTTCTTCTAAAAAAGAAATATAAATAAATTATTTTAAAAAAATAATATTTATTTTTATACCGTTACTCTTTGATTATATTTTTAAATTTCTATTTATAGGACTCTTGCATGTATGTAGATTATTACATTAATATTTCTTTCGTCCCAAAATAAAAATAATTGATCAATTTTTATTTTGCTTAAAAAAAGTATTCATTTATTATACTATATTATTGTAACTATTTCTAATTTATATACCAAAGATTTCAATTTATAAAATAAATTTGCATGTATATTGATCATAATTATAGTACTACTTTTTCTGTCTCAAAATGAATTATAAATAAAAAATTAAAAAACCAAAAATGTGCATTTGATTAAAATATTAATCCTTTCAGTTTTGAAGAGTTATATTTCCTTATTTACTAATTGTTTTCCCATTTTCTGAAAATTCAAAATTTGATTTCAAAATTCAAATGTTGATAGAGCTTGAATCGGGATAATTTACTGTATAAATATTTACCTTATAAACATTAACCTTTTATTAAATGAAAAAACAATTTATGAAATGAAAAATCATTGAAACTAAGACCAATGGGAGAATTACATAATGTCATGTCATAATAGAGACATGGCTTAATGTGAGTGCTTTAAATGTTTGTCTTTTAATATATTATATAGATGGATCATTATAGTACTACTTCTTTCATCTCAAAAAGAATTATAAATAAATTATTTTAAAAAATAATATTTATTTTGGACCGTTACTCATTTATTATATTTTTAAATTCCTATTTATAAGACTATTGCATGTATATAGACCATTACATTAATATTTCTTTCGTCCCAAAATAAAAATAATTGATCAATTTTTATTTAGCTTAAAAAAATAAAGTATTCATTTATTAGACTATATAATTGTAACTATTTCTAATTTATATACCGAAGATTTGAATTTATAAAATAAATTTGTATGATTATGGATTATAATTATAGTACTATTTCTTCTGTCTCAAAATTTATTATAAATAAAAATATTACAAACAAAAAATGTACATTTGAATAAAATATTAATCAATGCAGTTTTGAAGAGTTATATTTCCTTATTTACTAATTGATTTTCCGTTTTCTGAAAATTCAAAATTTGATTTCAAAATTCAAATGTTGATTGAACTTTAATCGAAATAATTTACTGTATAAATATTTACCTTATAAACTTTAACCTTTTATTAAATGAAAAATCAATTTATTAAATGAAAAATCTTTGAAACTTAGATTAATGAGAGAATTACATAATGCCATGACATAATAGTGACATGGATTAATGTGAGGGTTCTAAATGTTTGTCTTTTAATATATTATACTCCCTCCGTCCCATATTAACTTATCCATATACTGTTTAGAACGAAAAATAAGGAGTGAATATATACTCCCTCCATCCCACTATACTTGACACTTCTTTCCATTTTGGGCCGTCCCACTATACTTGACACCTTCCAAAACTAACCAAATTTTTATATTTTTATATTCACTCTACCCCACCACTCATTCTCTCTCTTCATTTTCTACCACACATTTATTCAACCAACACTACTATTTACCCCACTCATTCTCTCTCTTCATTTTCCACCACATATTTTTTTTATTTTATTCTTTTTCATTGGTTTTTGAACCCATCCCTTGGGTGTCAAGTATAGTGGGACGGAGGGAGTATAATATTTTTAAAGTAGGAGTTGTGAGTGGGAGGAGAGAGAAAGTGGGATAGAGAATAGTAAGTAGATAGTTGTTGTGAGTGTGACAAATGAGTCTCTAGAATAAAAATGTTTTAAAAAGTTTATTTTTTAGAAAAGTGTAACTTTAAAATGAGACGTCCAAAATAGCAAAATGGATAAGATATTATAAGACGGAGGGAGTATAGATTACCTACTACATTAATACATTTTTTTTAATTTTTATTCCAGGTTTAAAATGTGTAGTGTGACTTGGGAGGGAGAGAATATATCTCACACACACCCTTCGAGAAAGCTAAAAGCCGAGAGTTTTCTATATCATTTTTCTCCATAAATTAAGTCTTGCTCAGAGAATCTTTCACAAATCTTTAATAGTTGACACAAAAAAAGCAATAAAATCGATAAAGAAACACCTAGATTAGACACCCACCCCTACATGGTCTGCCTTTTTATTTTTTTCTTACATAAATCAATCCAATAATTCCTACTTCCCAAAACTACCCACCCGGCCATATAAATATCCATTTACACTTCATTTCATTTCCTCCAACAATTATGTCTACAACTTCCGTCCATATCAAAGAAGCCATTTTGATCACCCCTTCTGACCCAACTCCATATCAAATCCTCCCTCTCTCCCCCCTTGATTCCCAAATATTCCTTCGGTTCACAATCGACTACTTATTAGTGTACCGTCCGACCCATGGCTCGGACAAAACACTCATCACCAGCCGTGTAAAGTCCGCCCTGGGTCGAGTCCTGGTTCCTTATTACCCATTAGCTGGTCGAGTCCGGACTCGGGCTAATGGGTTAGGACTCGAGGTTGTTTGTCGAGCACAGGGTGCGGTTTTTGTTGAAGCGGCCTCGGACTATTCTGTATCTAACTTTGAGCGGGCACCACTATTCGTTACGGAGTGGCGGAATCTATTGGCGTTACAAGTGGATGATGTTCTTAAAGGGGCCCCGCCTCTAGTTGTACAGCTGACGTGGCTTTCTGACGGTGCTGTGGCTTTGGGTGTTGGTTTTAGTCACTGTTTATGTGATGGCATTGGTAGTGCTGAGTTTCTTAACTCGTTCGCTGAGTTAGCAGCTACCTGCAAATCGGGTGTCGGTGATTTTAAACTGAGGCCTGTGTGGGCCCGACATCTACTTGAAACTGCTAGTTTTCGAGAACTGCGAAGCAACTCAGTGAGTTATCATCCCGAGTTCTATAAAGTACCCGATGTTTGTGGATTTACATGTCGATTTTCACATGATCAGCTCACTCCCACCTCGGTCACATTTGATAAAATGCGCTTAGACGAGTTAAAGCAGGCAGTGTCACCGAGTGAACTCAGTGAGTCAAAGTGCACAACTTTTGAGGTTCTTTCAGCTCATATATGGGGAAGCTGGGCAAGAGCATTGAATTTACCATCAACCCAAATCTTAAAACTTTTATTCAGCATCAACATCCGCAACCGAGTCAAACCGAGTCTACCCAGTGGCTACTACGGGAATGCCATAGTCCTCGGATGCGCACAAACAACCGTTAAAGACTTAACGGAAAAGGGTCTAAGTTATGCAGCAGGGTTAATAAAGGCAGCAAAAGACCGAGTCGATGACACATACATTCGGGAAGTGATTGAATCGGTGAGCGAGTCAGGAACGTGTCCTGACTCAGTGGGTGTACTTATAATATCACAATGGTCAAGAATAGGATTGGAAAGGGTTGACTTTGGGATGGAGAGACCAGTTCAGGTGGGACCCGTATGTACTGATAAGTATTGTATATTGTTACCTGTTCATGATCAACGGCAGGCTGTGAAGGTGATGCTGGCGGTACCCACTGTAGCAGCTGACAAATACATATATATGCTGAAAAACACCTGCTCCTTGCCTGTACTGGATCAGTAACCCCGTTGACTTTGTAATATTGACCTTCTTATGAAATTGTTTATGTTTATTTGATTATTAGGGTTAGGGTGTAGGTCAACGACCATTTTCTAAGTACAATGTAGTCGTCACATGTAATCGTTGCTCGAATTGAATGATGTGGAGTAAAGGAAAAGTTGCTTTTTTGCACCATTACAAAAACGTAGGACTGTTTTGTGCCTTTTTAAAGGCACCGTAGTCCTCCTAAATTATTGATCCTTAATTAATTAGTAGTAAGTTAACTAATCAGTCAGGTAACGAGTGCGTCTGCTGAGAAACGCGTTTCTCCATAACTATGGAGAAACGTGTTTTTCATAGCCAGAAGCTTTACATTTGATAACCAGAAAAAAAAAATCCAAGGCCAAGACCAAAAGCTTTTGGATATCCAGAAGCCTTTGCGATGATAGGCGAAGCTTGTTTGATATCCGGAAGCTTTGTATTTGATAGCCGAAGGATGTGAAATGTATATCCGTAAACTGTTAGGTGCATATCCAGAAACCGTTAGGTGCATATCCGTAAATGTGTTAGGGCATATCCAAATTGCTATTGAAGGTTTTCGATATCCGAAAACCTTCAAATGTATATCCAGAAACATTTTGAAGGTTTCTGGATATTCATTTGAAGGTTTCTGGATATCACTTTCATAGGTTTCTGGCTATCTAGCTCATTGTCGCGCGACATGTCGGGACCCGTTTCTCCATAACTTATGGAGAAACGCGTTTCTCCCTAGATTTTGTGTCATGTAACCGACGGTAGTTGGTACTTGGTATATATATACTCTCTTCTCTTGCGCACAGGAACGAATAAATGTCACATTTGACTTTTCAATATTTTTAAAGCATGCATTTTAGTACAATGCCAAACATACATTAAGTTATTATATCCTAATTTTTTAAAAGTACGATATTTATTAAAAGATAAAACAAAAAGAAAAATATGACATTTATTCCTGTATGTAAAATTAAATGTTTAGTAAACGGATAGCAAAAATTAAAATTGCTCCCTCTCTTCCGTATCCCTCGAGTGTGAGACCGATTCCGGTCGAAATCCGGCAATATTCCTTCTTCCTATTTTCGCTTTTGTGTTCTTGTTCTTTAATAAATTGTACGACAAGACAATTCGTTTGATCACGAATTTCAAGATTTTTCATGTTGGTTTATAAAGTCTAAACCAATATGGAGACGGAAGAGAAAGGAGTCTAAACAACGGAGGATTTTGAGTCAAGATAGGAATGTTGAAGGAGGAGAAAAAGGAAGCAAACCGGCAAAAGGGATCTGACACAGTCGTGCCAGTTAATGAGCACGGTCGTGCCACTGGAGGACTTTACTAACACGGTCGTGCACAATATAAAGCACGGTCGTGCTAAGCCGTTTACAGCTCATATTTGATTTCCTTATTTAGAACAAAATTTTTATTGGAGAACAAGATTTAGGGCTTTTTATACAACCATATAAACATAATTTCGACTATAATTTGTTATGCTTAAAATGAAAGAGCTGTGATAAAAAATAGAGAGCCACAAAATAGTGTCAAATAGAGGGCAAGGGGACATAAGAGATGCCATGAGTGAGACTCCTATAACTCTAGCCATAACCGAGGTATGTGTGTTCTTGATAGAGGAGATGCGATATATATGAGAGGGTTGTTTATGAAGAGTAGCCATGTTTAGATCTTACTGATTGTATGTGCAAAATTGTAATAACTATCATATATTGATTATATTGTATATCCTGTCTTGACATCCCCCCAGATATAGCTATATGTTGGTGAACTGAGTTGCCAAATTATTGTGTTATGTCTTTTATATTACTACATGTTGATTATGCTAGAACTGCTAGTATGGACTAGACGGATATGTGATCCCCCCCCAAATCCCTAACAACTGGCATCAGAGCTCCGGTGGGAGATTTGAGGGATGCCCTAGATTTGATTAAAATGGAGGCTGCAGAAAATCAAAATTCAATTACATAGATCCGAAAGATTTTGATGCATAAATGCATGCGGAAGCAGATTCAGATGGTTCAGATTGCAAGAATCTATGGTAAGTAGGTTGTAGAAATTAAGTCAGAATCGAGGCACAGATTCAAGAATTTGTAGAAATTCAGGAGGTATTAGGAGATGCAGAGATCTAGATGAATCAAGGTGTTCGTGGGAGTGTGGGGCAATCAACTTGGGTTGGAGAAAAATCGGTAGTAAAAATTTGCTTAGTGCGAATTTAGGTGACTAAGCGGAAGATATGAAAGACTAGGATATGGAGATTGCAGTTGAATTAATCTTAGGAGGAGAGCAGTCAGATACTTTATGGGTGTTAGATTCAAATTCTCAAGGCAATTTCGAATAAGCAAATCGGTGCATAGTTGCAAGGAGAGAAGATATGCGGGTCAGGACACAGAATAGACTGTTTTGCAATAACATGAAGGAGAGTGCTATAAGCCGGTAGATCATGTGAGAAAAGGAGGACTTCTTGCAGAATGACGAAGGAGCGATTGGTAGTAAGCTATATGAGAGAGGAAAATGTGTTGTACACTAGCTACAACAACATCAAAATTCTTCAAGAAGTAGCCACATGTCAAGTTGAAGGACCCTTTGGTGGAAAAAAGAGAGCTATCAACAAACGACATGTTAGGGGGAGGATGACAACTTATAGCTGCGCAACAAAGAGAACATGGCACAGTACCTAACAGAGAGCGAAGGAAAACCACGAGCAGTCGATGCAATAGACAAGGGGATATCGTGTTTCATGGACATGCATTGCGAGGAAAGTGGGGTTGGAGGAGAAGGCGAATGCGGACTTGCAAGGAATCATAACAGTGCTTGATTCAAGAAAAGGCAAGAGGAATCAAGCACGGAGAGGTTGAATCGTTGCTTGGTTTCAACTCGCCTTATTACTTGAGCGAATGCTTGGGTTGGAGCTTAGTGCTCGGCGTTATCAAGATACAATGAGTAGGATCATTCTCTATGTGGGAGTTTAACGGGTCGATTATTGTGATTTATTGGTTCTAGTATACAAGTGGGAGATTGTTGAGTTATGAAGTCTAAACCAAAATAGATACGGAGTATAAGGAGTCTAAACAACGGAGGCGCTCGAGTCAAGATAGGAATGTTCAAGGAGGAGAAAAAGGAAGCAAACCGGCAAAAGGGTTTGACACGGTCGTGTCAGTTAATGAGCACGGTCGTGCCACTGGAGGACTTGACTAACACGGTCATGCACAATATAAAGCACGGTCGTGATAAGCCGTTTCCAGCACATATTTGGTTTCCTTATTAAGAACGGATTCTTTCTTGTAGGATAAGGTTTTGGGCTTCTCATACACCTATATAAACATAATTTAGGCCATAGTTTTGTGTGTTTGATGGAGAGATCTAGGATAAATAATAAAGAGCCACAAATAGTGTCAAAGAAAGGGCATAGGAGATGCCATGAGTGACACTCCTATAACCTTAGCCATGACCGATATATGTGTGTTATTTATAGAGGAGATGAGATATATATATATAAGAAGGTTGTTAATGGAGAGTAGACATGTTTATATCTTAATGATTGCATGTTAAAAGTTGTAATAATCATCGTGTACTCCCTCCGTCCCATTAATAACTTCACTTTTTGTCAAAACGGGTATTCCGTTTAAAGTTTCACCTTTCCTAAAATGACAAAAAATCTTTACTATTCCACCCACTCATTCTCTCTCCTATTTTACTTACACTCACAACATTTTTCAATTGTACTATTTCCTTCACTCATTCTCTCTCCTATTTTACTATTACACTCACAATATTTTTTCCACTCACCAATTTTTTTAATTTGCGTGCTGGGCCCAAAAATGGTGAACTTATTATTGGGACGGAGGGAGTATTAATTATAGTGTATATCCTGGCTTTAATCGCCCACATATTTAGCCGTTTGTTGGTGAACTGAGTTACCAAATTATTGTGTTATTTCTTTTATATTACTAAATGTTGATTATTCTCCCCATGCTAGGACTGCTAGTATAAGATATGCAGATATGTGATTCCCCAAGTCCCCAACATTTCAGACTATGTACACTTTGTGACATGAATGGAATTTTATATCACAATATTCTCGTGTCTCACACTACAAGCAACAACAACAACAACAACAAAGCCTTAGTCCCAAAATAATTTGGGGTCGGCTAATATGAATCCTCATATGTCATCGCGAAAAAAAAAATAATAATAAATAAATAAATAAATAAATAAATAAATAATAATAAATAAATAATAATAATAAATAAATAAATAATATTCCGTTTATGGAATCAGAGTCTTATTAGCATGTCCATATTTATTATTCCATGGGCAGTTGTTTAATGTTTGTATTATGAGAATTGCGAACGAGATAATTGAAATAACTCGTTTCAAGTGAGTCAAGACATAAGACGGTTTGGTCACAAATGTGAAAATAGAATATTGACATTAGAAGATTTATTAAAATATTTAGAGTTCTAGATTGAACTTAAGAGTATTATCAGGATGGATTTCGTGATTGGGTTACCTTGGAAGTAAAAAAGAATAGGCTGTTTTGATTTTTGAAAGTTGATGGTATTTTCTACTCATTATATATGTATATAGTGATGAGATTCTTTGATCAAGTCCTCATATATGTTAGGGGATAGTTTGATTGTATAAACCCCATAGTATTAAATGGATTGGATAGACATCCTTTGGGAAGGTCCTTTTGGAATGTATGAATGCTATTAAGTTTAACCTTGTGAAAATTTGAGAAATCATTACTTATTGTTGAGGATATGCTACGGACATGTACAATGGATGTTAGTAGTCGATAGGACGTATGGTTACCAGTGGTTGGGTGTGTATAATAGCAGTTATCATTCTAGCATTGAGATAAAACCGTATGAGGCGTGGTTCGGGAAGAAAATATCGATCTCCAATTGGTTGGGGTGAGGTTGGTGAAGCAAGGCCTAAGGTAAATTGGCGCCAAAATTTGTTAATCCATTTGAAGCTTTAGAAAAGGTTGGTGATTTAACTTATAGACTGGCTTAGAGCAGCTTATAGAGTATTTGAAGTTCTTAATGTAATATTGTAATGTATTTGGTGACATAAGTTGTAATACTTTTATTTATTTATATCTTTATTGAGGTCGTGAAAATTCGGGTTAGTGATATTTGTATGGTATTCTTGGAACATTAAGTTGTAATATCGTATTATTAATGGAATTAGAAATCTTGGGGAAGAATCACAACATTGAAGAGACTATTTGGGAATTGGCGTCTGAGGTATACATAAGTAACCGAGGCGGGTTGAACATTTAGGTAAGTGACAGTCAAATTCAGGACGAATTTTCTTTAAGGGGGAGTGAGTGTAACGACCCTAACCCTAGGCACTAATTTTAATAAAATATTATATGCTTTTAATATTAATGTTAATTTTATGTGCTCATTTTATGTCTTTAAATTCTTATTTTAAGATGAGATGGTTGGGAAATGATTTTAAAAACTTAGGTCTGCAAGAGACATTAAATAAAGCATTTCGGGTAAAGTATAAAAAATAGAAAATAGATAAAGTATGAAATGACGTTAAATTGTGGGGGCAAAGAAATTGAAGTAAGGGGTTTAGTTTTAATGCTTTGGAATTTGGAGGACCTAGTAGTTTATTGTTGAAAGCCTTTTATTAGTATATCATGGGGGGCCATACCCTTAAAACCCTCTCCTTCAATCCTTAGTAAAAAAGGATCCATACCCTCCCATACTTCCTTCATCCTTTCCATACTCCATCCTCCTCATTCTTCTCCTTCATTTCTCTCTTACAATTTCCATGGAAACCCCATTGTGAAACCCACCTCTTCTCAAGCTCCTATCAAGTTCAATCCTTCTTCATTTTTCAATCCGGGAGTACTTTTGTAATCGGGGCATCTAGGGGAGTTCATCAAGCTAAAGAAATCCATAATCCATCTCCTATTCTAAGGTGAGTTGTTATGACTTCCCTTCCTCTAAATGTTCATGAGCTAATTATTGTTGTTATTGTTGTTATGATGGTTGTTTGATGTTTTGGAAGCCTCTTTGAAGTGAGAAATTGGTAAATGACATAGGATGAGGTTATTGTTCATAAAAGTGGATTTAGAGTGTAAGAAATGGGTGGAGTTAGTTTTAGAAGATTGAACTTGAAATGTGTTAGTGAAATGGGTTGGAAATCTTGTGGTAGATAATTTAGGTTTATATTATTTGGGGTTTAAATGATTTAGGGTGAGGATTGTAAAGTTAGAAATCCTTTTGGTGTTCATAGAAATAAGTTTTGTTAAAAGGAAAAGAAAATAAGTAAAAAGGGGGTTTTGGAAATCTGGACAATGCTGAAGAAGGGTTTGGGCGGTCGCCCATGAGGGTAGCGGCCGCCACGTGTGACAAAATTTGGTCTCCTGAAAATCCCTCTTGGGAGGTCTCCCAAGAGGTTGTGTGCGGTCGCCCATGAGGGCAGCAACTTGGGTTCCTTTTGAAAACCACTTGGGCGGTCGTCCAAGTGGCATGGGCGGTCGCCCATGGTGCCAGAACTTCCTTAGTCTCCTTTCTTGCTGATTGTTACCCACAACCTAGTGTAAGTGCTCCAATTTGAGCTTGTTAGTATTTTCGTTAGAAAATTAACGAAAGTTATAACATTTCTAACAATTCCTAACAATTCCTAACATTTCTAACATTTCTAACAAAGCAAGGGCAAAGTGGACATTGTTATTTAAGGATAAACCAAGGAAAGGAATCAAAAAAGCAAAAGAAATAAGAAAAACCAAAAATAGAAATGGCTGGAACAAAAACTGGCTGTTTAATTTGAATTTTCAAAAGATTATTCCTTGTGTCCAAAGCCTGAAGCAGCATTTAATGAACAGTGCACGCTGTCAACCCTATCCGCGCGGACATCTTTGACATTTTCAGAGGGCTATAAATTGAGGCCTTCAGTCTCAGAAAAAAAAAAAAGGAACACATTTTCCTCACTGCACTTTGGCAAAAATAGAGAGAAAACAGTGAGAATTCCATAGAATTGTCACCTTTTTCTCAACTATTCAACCAAAATCACACTCACTCAAACACTCTCATATTCAAGCCTTAAACACTCTTACTCTCAAGCCAAAAACTCCAAAACACAAAGAAGATAGGTATAACCTCCCTCTTCTTACCCTAAATCTCTCATCCATGCATGCATTTTCAAGCTACAAAATGTAGTTCATTCATCTTCTTGCCTTAGATCCAAGAAGATCACCATGGAAGTACATCTCCATGGATGATCTTCTACAAGGATCTACATTATTTTCAAAGTATTCTTACTTTCTTGCAAAAAAAACACATTTTCAAAACCCTAAAAATCATTTTTTCATACATCAAATCTCATTTTCAAAGGATAAAATTCCCCTTCCCAAGCAAATGAAGTGTTTAGTCCTAATGTACCCCAAGGATGGTTTGATATAGTTGATTCACCACTAAAATGTCAAGTGATCACTAATCAAAACCTAGGGAAATGGGGACAAGCATGGATGCCAAACCCCCTTTAAAATCATGTTTTTCTTTCTTGAGAAGTTGCTGTCCAGTAGCAATTTTCTAAGACCCCAGTCCATGGTCTAATTTTTTGGACACATATAAACATGGAATTTGGTGTTAACTACAAAACACTTTTTGTAGCCAACATCAAGAGATTTCCATAAATATTTTTACTTTATTTTTTGCGTGAGTAAAACTCCCTTTTTCAAATTTTCTTTTGAAGGTCAGATCACCAGTCTCTGGGAGTCCAGATCTCATATCTAAGATTTCCAAAAGGTTTTGAGTCCTCAAATCTTCTCCAAAATGAAAAATTCTTTCACAGAAATCTTATTTGAGGTGTCTGAAACAACTTTCATTCTCTGAGTTTTCTCAGATTATGAAGTTTTAAGGCCCTTAAATCCATTTCAAAATCAGGTGTCTACTGCCTTTTTCATTCTGGTAGAAGTGTTCTTCAACTTCCAAAAATCTTTTGAGTACCAAAACTCAACCCAAAAATCACACCAAAAATCATGGGATCTGTCCAAAGTCTAATAAAGAATTTACAATTTTTACTTTTCTGAGTTTCAACTTATTTTGGCCAAAACACACACACACACACACACACAAATGATTTTTAGCTTGGAAGACTCGTTTTACGAGGCATTTCGGGTGCACACTAACGTCCTTCCCGGCGTGTAACATGACCTCCGAACCCAAATCTCTAATCTCGGGCATTTTTCAAAGTTTTGGCCCTTAAAACAAAAATGGCGTGGCGACTCCGTCTTTTTTCGATTTTATTTGATTTTCAAAGAAACGCAAAATCGAATTTTTCCGCGAAATTTTGGTGGCACATCGTTACAGTGGCGACTCCGCTGGGGATAAGAGATGCTTTTTTCTAAAAAAAAAAACTATATTTGGTATATTGGTGGAAACCATTAAACTTCCCGTTATCGCCTCCTAACACGAGTCGGGGATAAATTGTGGTTTAACAATCCCACGTACCGGTATCATCGTTTTCAAAAAAAAGAGAAAAGCTTTTGAGGGTCAAGCTTCCGTCCCGGCTTTAAAAATCATTTGTTGTGTGTGTTGATTTTTGCACATTTTCGTGTTGTTTTGGCCGCCTCGGAAAAAGTCAAAATTTTGACTGTCGGAATCATGTCCCTAACTGTCGGAATTTTTGTGCTTATGTGCTTATGTGCTCATTTCAAAAAAAAATTCAAAAAAAAAAATTTCAAAAAAAAAAGAAAATTTTCAAAAAAAAATCATGCATCATATTTTTAAGACACATAAATTTTTTTTCTATTTTACTCAGAAAAAGAAGATAGACTGCTTGCACACTACGCGCACGTGACCGTACACTGCACACTACGTCCCTAACCCGGGGAAATCCTTGTCGCGGCCCGTTTGGTCTTATTACGCCTCTCGGTGCAAGCACAGGACTACCCAAACATCCCATGGAGCCTCGTGTCGACCATGCACTTGTCCGTGACACACTTTGTCCGAGACCCGGTTGGTTTTTAGTGCAGTGCATGTCATGCCCTGTCGTGTATAGACCTTTCCTTTCAAGCCTTTGTCGGCACACCGACTCAATATCTTTCGGGGACCTAATCGGTCGAAGCTGCCGGTTTTTCGCCGCGGACTTTGACCAAGATATTGACCAGGCGCCTTGACTTCGGCTACGGCGGCACAAATTATACACTGACTCCCAGCATTGACATTGAGTCATCAAGGATTAATGACTATTCCATGCCTAATTACGGCCTAATTGACGACAAGTCAAGATCAATCGTGGACATTTATCAGTCCAAATCATGCCGACTTTTTGTCGAGCCCTCGGACATGATCTTGACTTTGACGTCAGCTTTGTCCGTAATTTGCATCGAATGCTCGTTAAGACTCGATTACCCGCCAGACTTTTAGGATCGTTTTTCTTTCGGTCGGTGGGACCCGCTTGCCCTATAGGACCCTCGCCCGGAGGTGTCCACCCTGGGAGGTCGAAATACAGGTGGAATACGAGGGGCTTATAGACGTAGTGACGGGGCCCACTGATCCAGGATCCAGAGTAGTTTGCGAAAAAGAAGAGCAATCTTTTCCAACCGATTAGGTTAATAAAACATGTTTTAAGTAAACGTGAACAAATAACCGCATGTTGCATGAGCCCAAAGCCCAAACACCTACCCTCCTTCATTCCCAGACATCTGAACCTTCGTGCCCTTTCTCCCGCAGCTCCTCACAAAGGTTGGTTCCGGACACCGGGTCACCGTTTGATTAGTTGGGAAGAGTCAAGCGCATCATCAGCTTCGCCGTTTGTTCCGACTCCGGGTTTCAGAATGTCTGCATCAGCCGGTAATGATGGGGACAACGTCACTCCGCCTCCCGGGACCCCTCAGACAGAACAACAGTGGAATCAGTTAGCGAACGGATGAGGTTACGACGGGAAGCACGGTGAATAGCCTTATGGAGGCTATCAAAGCCATGGTTTGGCCGCCGGCCTCAATCCCGATGGCACCTTCACCGTGGAAGAAGACGAGGATGCCAATCCCACTCTCGGTCGCCACGATTACTCCGGGGATGCCACCACCCACCTCCTATGGTGCCACTACGAGAACCCATGCTCCTCGGTCTTCGGGTCGGCCCGGCTCCCGGCTTGCGGACTGGATCCATACGGCCAGAAGCCGGCCTGAATCGGTTTGCGGTTCCTCGGTGGGGACCAAAGCCGGCGGAATGTCTTCTCATGGTTGGGGCTATCTCGGAATGCCCCTAATCGGGATACCGCCACGCGGTTTGGAACCGATCAATCCGGGACCTTCGCAACGGCCCACGGTTCGGAATGCGCGCGACAACTGATTCGGCATGCCTCAGCCGGCGATCGAGCCCCTCTCGAGAATGATGTTAGCTAGTTGCTCCTCCCTCACGGCTTTCACGAACCCATTTCCTCACTCGGGGTTCGATGGGTTGCAAACCTCCATCCCGGTTTCATCCGAGTCACCGGGACCGCAGTATCCCCGGGTTACACACCTTCGCCTCAACCCGGCCATGCAATTCAACGATCGGGGACGGCCGTACCTAAGCCTACTTATGGGCCCCACTCTAGAAATCCAAGCTATCCGGCTACATCAGGACTGCCTCCACCCACTTTGCCGGTTGAAAATCAACAGCAAGCCGCAAGGTTCTATCCTTTTGCTCGGGGCTCCTACTCATGCTCCCGGGGTAACTCGGCCCAGGACGGGTTTTCACCTACGTCCCCGGGCCGGCCATTCCATCCACCGATCTGCCTCCGAGTGGTAAACCCCCTCTCTCGGTTCAAATGCCACGGCTCCGCCACAAGACCCTCATCGGCTCTGGTTCATGGAACAACACAAGAAATGAAAGCGCGGATCGCCGAGTTGAGCGCCAAAGTACGCTTTCCGGCCTACAGACCCGGACTCCATTGTTCCTCTGCCCCACAAATTCGTGATGCCTAACTTGGATCTCTTTGATGGGAATGCATGCCCGAAAACTCATCTGGACACGTATACCTTGGCGATGAAGGCCAAAGGATGCACCAATCGACGGTTGGGCGACTATTTCGATCTATCTTTGAAATCCGGTGCCTTAAAGTGGTTCTTCCGTTTGAAACCTGAAGCCGGGGCTACATGGGACCAGATTACCAATGCCTTCACGAGAGAAATATAAGGCCAACTTGGAGTGGGAAACAAATAGGGTTGACCTACAAACAACTGGTGCGGCGTCCGATGAGAATGTTGGGGATTTTTACAAGCGGTGGAATGCGAAACTCGGCGAAATGGCCATCCCTCCTTCCGAAGAGGAACAAGCTGGACATCTTCCGGTCATGCTGAAACCACATCCGAGAGCCTCCCTCGGTCACTTCCCGTACTCGAGACTTACGGGCCATGGTTAACTCCGCGGCTAAGTTTGAAAAGGCTTACAATCGGCCAACCTGCTTGCACACCCTTACGATATCGGGCTCCTCCTTCAAACACTGCCCCCGCTCCCGCTAGGGGCAAAGAGGTGATTAACTACGCGGGACAGGAATGTAATAACACAACTCCTTTTGCCCCCAGAAAACCAGCCGAGCCCAGACCACGGGTCATGAACCTCGAAAACTTTGGAATGCCCCTGAACGACATCTTTAGGGGACTGGTGAAAGAAGGTTTGCTGCGGCCTTTGGAGAATTTCCAACCCAGAAATCCGAATGCTCCCGTGGATACTACAAAGTATTGCGCATTTCATCAAGCCCATGGACATCTAACAGATAACTGCTTTACTCTGAAAAAGGCAATCTAGGGGCTGATAGAGCAAGGAAAGTTGGAAGGCCCCGAGGGGCCTAATACAGTAAAAAATCCTCTGCCAAGGAACCATAATCAGGTGAATATGATTGAATACGGAGAACCTTCGCATGCCCAGGAAGATGCAGATGAAGCTTCCCAAATACCCATGGCCAACCTTGTCGAGGATCCTGAATTCGGATTCCCCCTCAGCCCTGAGGACATTGAACGAATCAACCCATCTTGGTCTCATATCAGAGACTTCTTGCAAGAATACGAGGCCCGCTATTTCTCGGATGAAGGGAAAACCGATGCTGAAGAGCTGGGGCTGTTCCGGTCAAAACATGAGAGGACCATTTACACAAAATGGTTAGAACAATCAAGAAAGATTAAACAAGAAAGCTTCAGGCGGGCGCCATCTTGGGGCTTATCGTGAAGAGGCCGAAGAACATCTGGAGCTAGTACACTTCTGCAAACTGGCTATTGGAGAAGTCGAATACGATCCCGAAGGCAGTGAAACTGAAGAATCAGAGGAGGAAGAATCCTTCTACATTCTACCTGGTGTCAAATACGTGCCACCCCCTCTCACTCTTCCCCCGCAGTTTCTGGGAGGAGAATCTGAGTCGCAACTATCACTTCCGGGAATGGGAGCATATGACAATTTCTGCGACTGCACGCACCCATATTCCCTAACGGGTTTGATCGGCGTTCCCTCTCAGCCGAAATCCCGCTAGTATGGGAAGATGATTCCAATGACAGCAACGACGATGATGATGATGAGAGTGAAGAGTCAACTGAGGCCCCAGATCCGGAAACAATCTGGAACAATCATGCCGGAAATGAGCCCATGGGAGCCAGGCACAATGGCTGGTTATCGGCAAGCGACGACGAAGAAACTTCGGAAGACGAATATGAAACCAGAGGATATGAAGGCCATGAAGTTTCACTGGGTGCGAGCACGTGGATGTCTTAGAGTTCAACACTTGCCTACCATGCTTTGGGGAAAGGGTTTTCGGGCGTTCGATCCGGGTGATAGTCGAAGATACGATAGAGAGAGGGAAACTAACTCCCATCCGCCCAAATGAGAAAATAACCATGGTTAGATCAAATCCACCCCAGAACAAAGTAACACTCCTTGTCAGGGTTACCCAAGAAGAGGTCACCTTCCCCGAATGTATGTCAGCTTTCAGAGAAGTCCTAGAAACTGGCATGATACCGGATGCGCCTCCCACACAGAATGCTATAATCATCTCCAACTCTGAGTATTACAGAAAGGAACCAGAATGGCTGCACTATACCGGGGATGAAATCGAAAAGCCGCCGAGCCCCGACAATAGCGACTCTTGTTGTATGATAACTATGAGCAAGGCAGGCTATGGGAGCGAATCGGAAGACGCCCTAGCCCTGTGGGCCATCGAGGGCAACAACACGACCCCGGACTCAAAAAGCACAGTGACTTGGGAAGCGGTTATAAGGGCCGCCCGGGAAGGAGCCGATGCAGCTCGGCCCTCACCGTTGCTAGACTCCGTCAGAACCAGTGGCCAATAGCCAAAAAGGCTCCCCCATTGACCCTAGCAGCACTCAAGAAATCCAGTCAAGAAGCAACTGATGAGGAAGTTAACCTGTTGACCCGATCCGGGCAAATTTTCCAAGGAAATCCCAAAACAGATAAGAAGGCCACAGATCAAGCACCCGGGGAGAACCGCCGCCCCTATGCTAAGACGGTAGAAGCTCGACCCCGGAAAGGAGGATCCCGTGCTCACCCGGTTGAAGCAAACACGGGCCAACATCTCTCTATGGTCCCTGCTCACCTCATCCTATCCCCACAAGCTAAAGCCGGAAGAAAGCTAGCCCGCACCTTGGTCCCTATCGATGCTACTCCCGATGACGTGGCACGGTGATTGGAAACATCCACTACGGGAACATAATCACTTTCACAGATCTCGACCTCCCTCAATTTGGGGCTGATCATAACTAGCCTCTCTTCATCACAGTCCAATTGGATGAACGACGCCTCCCTCGGGTCCTGGTTGATAATGGGTCCGGAATGAACATTCTTCGCAAAGATCATGAGCACAGCTTGATATCAAGACTACGAGACTTGAAGCCTTCCTCCCTCACAGTCAAAGCTTACGACTCGACATCTCGGCGGTCCTTGGAGTTGCTACCTTGGACCTCTGGTTTGGACGAGAAATTGATACCTGTGGAATTCCGGGTTATTGACATCCCGATCACTTTTAATGCTTTATTGGGAAGACCTTGGCTGCATCGGGTCAAGGGGGTTGCCTCAAGCCTCCACCAGTGTGTGAAATTCGTCTCGAATGGGGACCTGCCAACCATTTATGGGGATTTAGTCACCTTGGAGGGCACGGATACGGGTGGAATACCTATTCTCAAAATCCAAACATGACGAGGAAGGTCTCGTGCTAACGAGGCTTCACGGTCGAGCCTCCCAAAGCCCAAGTGTGCAACATAGATCGACGATCACTCGGGATAAAATCCCTTCGGTCTTGAAAATGATGAGAAAGATGAGCTATCTACCTGGCCTCGGTGCAGGGAAGCACCAAACAAGGAACTCACAAACTCATCGAGGTGAAAGGACAGAAAACTCGCCACGGCACAGGATATGAGGCCTCCTCGGTGGACACGCGAAAGGAAAAGGATTTGCTCTACAAAGGAAAGAAGCTATCACGGGAAGGGTCCCGGTCGACGACCCTAAATCTCTCCCCTTCAGTCCTAATTTGGTTGACTACTTTGTAAAGGGTCCCACACAACCGGGTAACATCACAAAGCCCACTCCTACAGAAGGGTGGCTGAAGCTACAGGATAGCCTCAACAAGTTCAGGGGAGCCAAAGCTAACCCGGTCCGTAGAATGTTTCTGGACCTACCCAAGATACCAGGGCTACCACTACCATGAGAAGTGAGTACACCTTTCAAAGGCGTGCCAAGCCTAGTGGAACAGTTCGAGAAACTCACAACCACAATTCCTACGCCCGGGAAGGTTCAGAAACCTGAGTTTGAATTGACCGTGCCGAAAGCCAAAGCCACAGAATTCCCTTCGGATGATTGGGATGGTCCGATTATGCAATTGTTCGGGAAGAGATCCAGTGCCGGACACGATTGATTTCGGCTCACTCAAAGAAATGGTAGCGATGATCGAGGGAGGAAGACGAAGCAGATGTACCTCCAGTCATTAGGTCCACGACAGCAATGCCGTTAAAGAATTGGGAAACTCTCTCAGGCCCGTCCGCGACCAAAGAAGAAATGATCACCAAACTTGGATTGGTCTCCCATCCCTTTGTCTCAATCTAGAAAAAATCCTCCGAGTCTTACATTGTTAAGGTCGAGTCTCTAGAGGTCCGTCCGAGCGGCACCTACGCCCCGAAGATTACAGTCCGTAGCAAATGCTTTTGTACTTCCTTTTCGCTCTCGACGAAATGACCTTTCCAAGTATCCCTTGACTTGCCACTTTAACTACGATGATGAATTAATTAAAAAAAAACATTTAATAATAATTCATTAGATAAAGAAGCGCGATACACATTAAACAAAAAAATCAAACGAAAAAAAAAATAAAATCTTTAAGCAAAGTCGTGGCCAGGAAAGAGGAAAAGCTCGAGCCCAAGCCGCCGAGAGAGATTTTGACGAATGTGAATCCTGGAACTCCGCCGAAGAGCCTAAAGAGACGCAGACAGTGATTTGCTAAGGAACTGAAAGGATGCCTTACAAAATCCTACAAAACCTCGTTTTTTCAACTCAAGGAAAGTTGCCCTCTTCATCAAAGAGAACATCATATCTTGCAGATCTGGGTTAAGCCACCGAGAATCATCTAGAGATAATGGATCCCACTTCGAAGGGGAATGCGACAGCCTCTTTGGCCGGCGTAATTCCGACTACTCACGTCACGGAGAGTCCATTCTCCTCTACTGTGCCCCAAACCAACGGGAGCTGCCGAGGCAAAGCAAACAAGACTTTGGAAAATATCATCCGGAAAATGGCCGTCCGGGAGGCGTAGATTGGCCCGAGAAGCTACACCTCCTCGGCACTCGGGGCTCACGTAACATCGGGCCGAACGGCAACCGGGGAAACACCGTTTGCCCTCACATACGGAATGGAAGTCGTGCTCCCAATCGTAATTGGAAATCCTATCACTCACGTGTGCTTTGTTGGAAAGCCTTGGATCAGTACGAGGTCGAATCGGCTCCAAAGTCGCCATGATGGGAATTGGCTCCCCGCTAGATGAACGCCCGATTAGAAATGCCATGGAACATCGTTGTCCGAGCCTACAGATGTGTGTTAGAATGGCCAGAGCCTTCGACAAGAAAGTAAAGCATCGGGAGATCCGAGAAGGTGATCTCTGTTTTAAAAGAGAAGCCCCCGGGCCCGGTCAGGGTACCTCGCCTCGACAAATGGGAGCCTCGTGCTCGGTCAGGGCCATACATCGTCCCGTAAGATGCTTCTCCTGAGGAGCATCACTCTGCAACTTTTAGCATGAGACCTCGACGGATGAATCCTTCAGTGCATCCAGTGAATGGTGACAAGTCATGCGTATACTACGCGTAAAACACCGAGTCAAAAAAAAAAAAAAAAAGAATAAAAGAGTAATGCTACCCAACTAGGTTGAAAACCCGAAAAGTGGCGGCCTAGGTAAAAAATAGGTTCAGCACCAAAAAAAAAAAAACAAACGAAAAAAAAAAAAAACAAAAAAAAAAAAAAAAACAACAAAAAAAGCAACAAAAAAACCAGTGCTGCAACTACGAAGACCCGAGCTCCTCCGAAAATGAGGGGAACGTAGGGCAGAATGAAAATCGGCTTCGGCTCTAAAGCATAAATAAAAAGTCATACTTCCGACATCAAAATACAATTGACTGCGACCATGAAAGCTGTCTCGAAAAACTCTGAAGCAATTCTAAATATTCATTACAAGTTAAAAACTTTTTGATGAGTCTAAGCCCGAGTTCATTCCTACAAGCGCGGCAACCCGCTAAAAAGCAAAATTAAGATACATAATCCAAACTAATCGTGTCCGCCATGACAAGAAAGAAAGGATAATTTCGAGAACCTCGTGAGCTCACTCCATGCCATCTCGATCCGGCCTCTCCCCCTCTTCTTCCCCTTCGAGCTCCTTCTTCTTCCGAGCAGGGAAAAATGTCGGCCTTCACTCCTACCAAGCTCACGAGCGTAGGAACAAGATCTATCAAACCAGCCTCCGTCGTGGCTCTCGATAGCCCTATCGTCATCTCTCATCTCCTCGTAGGCTCGGCCGGGTAGCATAGGAGTCCTCCTCTCCCGTCTCGACATAAAGCCTCATAGCTCTGGTCACAACATCTCCCGCTTCGTACATGTAGGGTTGGCCGTCTCGCCTCCGCCCTCCTCCTCCTCGGAAACCTGTCAGTCCTCCGCACCCACAACGGCCTCACGCCGCCTCAAAAATAGCCATCTCGAGTCTCTCCCAAATGCCTCT